>JAMPIV010004447.1:0-411206 GCA_024509875.1 Oreohelix idahoensis | reverse complement strand
CAAAGGATCTCACGTCCTTCTCGGTTTGTGGTCTCGGGGCTTTCTGTAGTTTCTCTAAATTCTTTGGGTCAGGGGTCATGTTTCCCTGATAAACTGTGTGTCCCAAAAATTCCAATTCTTTACATCCAACGCAACATTTAGTTGGTCGGGCTGTTAAATTTGCCTCCCTAAGTCGATTAAACAGCATGTTCAGAGAGTCAATGTGTTCCTCAAATGTTTCTGTTGCTATAAGGATATCATCCATAAAATTTGTTATACAGGGATTATTCAGAGGATCCAATAATTTTCTCATCATTCTAGAGAAGACACTAGGCGCATTCTTCAATCCAAATGGCAATCTATTAAACTCATAGTGTCCTTCTGAGGTACTAAAAGCTAGGTATGGTCTAACCTCAGGCTTCACTGGAATCTGATAGTATCCTTTACTCAGATCCACTTTTGAGAAATATTTAGCTTTATTTAGTCTGGCAAACAGCTGATTTGTATCCGGCAATGGATCCACCTGTCCTTCTGTAATAGCATTCAGTCTCCTGTAATCTATACAGAGTCTATGTTCTCCAGAGGGCTTCCTTAAGAGTACAACACCGGAACTATACGAAGATTCACTGTGCGAAATAATTCCTTCCTTCAACAGATAGTCTATCTCTTCCTTCAAAGCTTTCTCCTTAGCAAACGGAATCGAATATGGTTTCATACAGACAGGTGTGGAGTCTATTAGTTTCATATCATATTCCAATAGGTTTGTATGCCCTGGTCGGTCTGTTAACACCTCTGCATGATTATTTAGAACCTGTTGCACTCTCTCTTTCTGAGTTTTCGTTAAATGTGTACTGATTTTCACCTGTGCTGCTGTCTCACAGGGGTGTAATGGATATTCAAATGATGAAAGTGGTTCCTTTTTCATCTCCATGGCGATGGACAAGGTCAACAAGTGTGTCTCTTCCTGATGTTCTCTTTCCAAATATTTCTTCAGGAGATTCACATGATAGATTTTTTCTTTCCCCTTCTTATCTATCTTATAATTTGTTCTAGACACCTTCTCTAGAACTGTATATGGACCCTGCCATCCAATTTGTAACTTATTCTGACTCCCAGGCAAAAGAAGCAGTACTTTCTCTCCCACAGTCAAATTTCTGTCTTTCGCCTTCCTGTTATAATAGGCAGCATGTTTCTTCCTGGCTTGTTTCAAATTTTCATTGGCAAGTTTCCAGCCAGTTTTTAACCGAGTGGTCAGCTCATTCACATATTGGTATGAAGATGTAATGTTTTCCTCTGCCTTTTCATCAGTCCACGTTCTTAACAAAGCTACATGTGGACCTTTAATTGTGTGGACCTATTTGTCCATGCACCGGTATGGTCTCTTCCACTCGAAGCTTTATAGTGATGATTTTTCCTCCCAGAATTATCATTCACAAAACGACCGCTACCAATTTTTCTCTTGGGGCTTTCTCCCCACTTAAAATTCTTGATGAGAGATTTCCTCTCTACATCCTCTTCCTCCAGTTTGTTTAAGTCCGATTGAGGGATTTTCGGCTTATCCTGGGGTAAGACATCTTTTTGCACTCTCCGCATAGTGGCCATTGTAAAACAGTTAAGTGAAGCTTGTCCGTGAAAAGGGGCTTCCCATTTCATTTGGTCCACTTTATCAAATTTATATCTCTTTTTATTATCAGGCCTAATTTTGCCCCGGGGCGTGTCCAGGTCCTGATCCATGTTCCCACTTGTGGGTGTTCCCTCATGTGCTATGCTACACCTTTCTACAAAATTCTCAATGTCCCATCTTGCTTTGGGCCAATAATAATTGTGAGCCACCTTTTGAATGATGGTACCTATTTTCTCATGGTCCCCATCTGGTTTCACATGTAGGCTCCTTATTAAGTCTGCCCTATATCTTTTAGGAAGTACCAGTTGTCCCTGACCCTTGGATCTAGCTCCAGTCTTCCTATACATCAACTTGTTTTTCATGTAAAAATCTCCCTTGCCTGGAGTTGTATGACAAGTTGACAATTTTCTGAAACAAGGCTTGAGTGTTTTATCCCCAGCCTGTGCCTTCCTCATCTCTTCTGGAGTGGTATCTAACATAATATCCTCCTCCTGTCTTGAGGTCGACCTGACCTGAAGGGTTGCCATATACACAGGTTTCCTTCTGCAACGGTCAGTGTCATGATTGTCCATCTGACAATTCTTACACCACCTTTTTCCTTGGTTGAAAGATTTTCTTTCATCATATTTCCTTTCATCGAATTGTGGGAATTTATTTTTATTGTCATACCGTGGCCTATCAAATTGGTGCTTACCTTTATTTTGATCCTTAGGATCAAATTTATTAAAGTTCTGTGGTGCCCTAAAGTTATCCACTTGTTTCTTTTTATTACCTGTTACCTCTGCTTGAGCTGCTTGATACCTTTCAGCAACATTTAGCAACTCATCCAGCCTCTCTGCACCTTGTTCCATGAGAAACTTTCTCAGGTCTGGAGCCATGGACTCTCTTAATTGCTCTATAAGGACCATTTCCTTAAGATCTTGGGTTTTCCCCAGAGAAGTCCATTTCTCCAAGTATGTCTCTATTCGTGCAGAGAACTGGTGATAGGTTTCACCTGACAGTAGTTTAGCATTCCTAAATTTTTTCCTATAAAATCAGCATTCTTTTCATATCTTAACAAAAGAGCCTGCTTTAGCATATCATAATTTTCCTGATCACCTCTGCTCATTTTTGCAAAAACTTCATAAGCTGCCCCACGAAGTCCCTGAGATAACTTTAAGCTCCACCTTTCTCTCTCTAACCCATATGTGGTAGCTAATAGTTCATATCTATTTATATAGCTCTCAATATCATCGTCTTTCTCAACAAAATGATCTAAATGAAAGTTCATAGCTGAGGTTGAGGCTTCCTGAGTAACCGTAGCATCAGAGGCAAAGGGACTGGCACCATTTTCAGGAGCATGGCCTTGAAACTCAAACTCCCTTAGTCGTAACTCATGTTCCCTTTGTAATCTTTTATCTTCTGCTTCCCTTTCTGCAGCTAATTTCCTCTCTTCTGCAGCTAATTTCTTCTCTTCCATTTCTGCAGCTAATCTTTTGTCTTCTCTTTCTGCTTCCAATTTCTTAGCCTCTTTGTCAGCCTCAATCTGCAACCTCTTAGTCTCAGCCTCAGCTTGTAACTTCTTAGTCTCAGCCTCAGCTTCAAATTGTAACTTCTTAATTTCCCTTTCAGCCTCTAACTTTCTTTCGGCTTCAAACCTTCTTTCTTCGCGTTCAATAAATTTGTCACATTCCGTAGTAACATAGGCAACCATAACTTGCCCATCTAATCCTAACTCCTTTGCAGTCTGAACAGCAGCAGATCGAAATTTGGCTAGGTCCGCCATTGTCTATCAGGTAAGTTTATACAATGTCTAACCAACAATTTAATCTCTAAATATATCTAATGGACAACACAGGCACCGTGAGCTCAACCTTATTTAATTCCACCCAAGGATACCTTTTAATTCTTATATTCCCTGAAGTGAATTACCCCCGATATTTTTAATAGGGAAAGATTCAAAATCCCAAGAGCGAGACCCCAATATATGTGGTGAAGTGGGATGTTATAAATATTTATAGGGGACTTAGTGTACTGACTGAGATCAGCTGTGAAGGTATCTATATCTATTAAGAGTAGTGTATTATAGATAACCTTACTTGCTACCACATATCTATATATCTCAGTCAGAATTATTCTGGAATAGTGTGATGACTACGTTATGTTCTAGGGTATGTGTATGATGAAGTGTAAGTCACAACAACAGACAGATAAACAATTTAATTTAATCCACTACTCTTGACAACACTGTGACACTCACATACATATAACACTCTATGAGAATATCTTAAGGAGTCACTGATAACTTTTCAAATAACAATATGTATTCATGGTTATCATAAAGGTATATGTGTCCTGATTCAAATACAAAGGAACCAGGAATCACAATCAATTTTAATTACAAGTATATGTACAGACTTTATCAATATGAATATTGTAGTGACATATATTATTAAAATATCCTATGTGTGTCAGTTGTGTAGTGGTAATATGAGGTAATACTGGTTTTGTTTTGTTCAAGCTCTGTTGGTATTTGTCATCATGACTTCAATAGTTTGTCTTTTGGGACTAGTATTGGAGATGTTCTCAGTTCCTGATATTAAGACAATTAAATTCCCCTCTGAATGTTATTTTTTACAAAGTCATTTCAAGATGAGGGGACATAATGTTGAGCTCAGCTGGCCAAATCAGCTTATCTTGCGTGATGGCGGCAGGAAAGGACTCCTCTGCTCGAATTCTCCTCTGGGCTCTGGAGACACCTCACTGATAGCTAAAAAGACCAAGGAGTATGCTGTCCGACTCTGGATTCAGCAAAGCTCTGACCAGGTGCTGCTCAGTACCATCAAGACCACGGTCCCTGAAAACAAGAAGGATGTACCTTCTACTTCATAACTAATTGATACTCTAGTTCTACACTGAGCACAATACAACACAAACATTGAGTTCAGAGCGTTAGGCCAACTGTCAGCTTCATCTGAAATACTTTATACCAGTATTTACCTCCTTAATGGTTACCACGCCTCTGCACTTCCAGCATTATTTCTGTCTAATCAATCATCCAGGTGTCAGTGTACTATTTGGCCATTCCATGCCGTTTTACTTCCCTCCGACACCCTCTGTTCAGGCTGGAGCATTATAGGCTTTATCTCCTGTTTGCCACTGAACTACACATATATATACAGGCATAAATTAACAATTCACATTCAATTTTTCATTAAAAGATACTGAATGGTTCAAGCTTACCACAATTTCATGGAAATAAACACAGATACGTTGATTAGCAATGAATTCTGGCACAATTACTGGCACAAATTCCCATCTGCTTATGTTCCAGGCTTTTATTTAACACAAATATGAGCTGGCTTCAACGCACTGTTGCTTTATCAAGATTATTTGCACTAGTGGTCTCGAACTAACGCTCCTAAGTGAGTATATCAGCGAGTCTAGCCAATGAGGCCACGTTTCGACAAGTGTTTGAAAAAATGTTACCTTTTCACGTCTCCCCTAACAACGAAAGATAGTATTTATAGCCCGACCAATCGTGGTTAGTCTTTCATTTGTTGCGCTCCAATCAATTTGGAGTTTACATGGTAGGCTAATTCTGTAACGTAAGATTTTTTTCAAACACGTTATAAAAAAATTTTATGAGCAGAAATGATTCCATGCTGTCAGGCATCCCCACTATTTTTATTTTGGGTATAATTTATTAATTCCTGGACTATTTGCGTAACGTTTTACATATTCTTTGTCAGCAAGCCCTAAGGAACCCAAATATACAAATTTAAAAGAGCTACGTGGCTGCGTTCAAAATATGTATTTTCTACCTCCTGTTTCGAAGATGTGCTGTCTGGGTACTGTTATGTTTTCAACCGTAAAACCCATCTAATGTTATCTTTTCTAATAAGAGTTTTTTCAGGATTTATAAACCTAACTCTGGGATGGGTAATGTATTTTATCACTGTCCGTCTGAAAAAAAAGTTAGTGCATGTAGTCTTACACGCGTGATGGCAGCATTTGTGTATCGCGCGAAGCGTGTTTAGTGTTCGGCTTTCTGCCTCTCCCTTCTCGCTATCCTTTTGTCCATCTGTCTTTTGATCTTGGTAACATAGTGTAGAAAAAGACATGAATGGAATTTAAAATTTAGGTCAACTTGCATATTTCAAGGTTTTTCTTAGAAAGGCAGCACATTTTATTGTGTGTTTGGGAAACGCGTGTATGTTGCAGAAGGCCTTTAATATCAACGTGAAACGTTACAATTTGCATACGCAGTAGAAAACAAGGGGATTTCGAGTACAGTCATTGTGACAGCACTGTTCTTTACCATTCTTCTTCCTTTATTTATTATATGTATTTATTAGGCTTTATATTTACTTGATAATTTATATATGTGGATTAGAATATTCCACGACATCTATCTATCTATCTATCTATCTATCTATCTATCTATCTATCTATCTATCTATCTATCTATCTATCTATCTATCTATCTATCTGTCTGTCTGTCTGTCTGTCTGTCTGTCTGTCTGTCTGTCTGTCTGTCTATCTATCTATCTATCTATTTATCTGTCTGTCTATCTATCTATCTATCTATCTATCTATCTATCTATCTATCTATCTATCTGTTTATCTGCCTCTCTGTGTAAGTAGGCCTGACTGTATATCTATAATTTCACTAGCAATAACCCGTCAATAATAATGGAAGTACATCAAAAACTGAAATATATTTTTAAAATATTTTTTAATTCAATATAAAAGTTATTTGATGACAACATTTTTTGTGACAGTGCGTGGATTTGTTTCAAAGAATGTTCCCTGATAAAAAAGTGTTTTTAACAAAAACTTTCGTTTTCATGATTTGTTCAACGATATAGAGCTGGCCGTGTCCGAAAACAGGTTCAGGAAGGAAAACTCCTACGTGATCAAAAGATTGTCCTTGCGCCTTATTCATCGTCATTGCAAATGCTAACATCACTGGGAATTGACGACGTCGCATCCTAAATGGCAAACTGCGCTCGCTCGGTTCTAAGTCAATGCGAGGAATTAAGACTCGTTCTCCTTTATTACTGCCAGGGATAATTTCTGCATCAATGGAATTCCGATGCAAGACTTTTAGGACCAAAAGTGTGCCATTCAATTGTCCGTTTTTTGCGTTCAGATTTCGCAATAGCATGATACATGCAGCAACCTTTAATTTCAGCAAATGCGGTGGCATTCCTGATGGGCACTACTCGGTAAGGAACTCGGTTGGGAAATCAACTGCGTCGTTGGGATCACCGAAAATCACGGTATTTATGCTCCAATAAACCGTTTCATTTCCAGCGAGTAGCTCCAACAATAAGTCTGCAATACTTTAAATTAAAATTTTGTTTTGAAGAAACAATCAAAAACTTACATTTTAAGGTTAATTTGAACAAAATGATGAGTTAAATCCGTTTCCGGAATGAAACTGGGTTCTACAATCAAAAACTTACTTTTTAGTCATACATCACTGTCATTCACTTTGTGTTGCACTATTCACCGACTTTTCTTTGTTTATTGTAACTATTTTCGGGAGAGTACATATAAGGGAAACACTACAATTAATGTCTAACTTTCAAGCACAGTTGCATCCTTTAGATGTGACCGACGTACAAACGGCGAGAATTATGGATTTTGATACTAGGATGTTAATGTTCCTCTTTTCCTAACGTGTCCAAAGATATTGGTTTGTCTACACCTTATCTTGCTGATTAATTATCAACACTTTGTTCTACAAACAAGGAAGTAATCCAACTATGTCAGTGGCATTCATTTCTTTTCTTTTTTAACATTAGGCCAGTACTGAAAAAAATTTTTTTTATATCTACACGAGATTTAGCTTTACACTGTCGATGATGATGATGACGATAGAGTTATCCAGTGGCGTATTTAGTTTGGGCTTCCGAGCTTTAACCCCCTCCACCATCATTATTAACATAATATATGCTGGCTGGCTCGGTTTATCTTCTTCGTTTATTTGTATGTTTGTTTGTGTGAGTGTATGGTGTTCTTATAAATGTTAACTTACCTGCTTCTTAAACTTGTGTGTGGGATTGTCCACATGTGACGTCACACAATGTTTGCCCTTTTTTTAAACAACCTCTCCCCCTCCCATTGTCTCACTTCGTCACAAGAATCTAGACACCCCCCCCCCCCCCTCCTTTGTGTAACGTCGTAAATCTCTTGACCTCCTTCCCCTCATATTTTAAGAGAAATAATGTTTAATTAATCCTGTTTTTGCAAATATCTTTCCTCCCAACGGAAGACAAGACCCTACTCAGCTAAATGTTTTCGCATTGTTACCTTATGCGCATAAACGTAGACTATGAGAAATGAGAATACAAAATCTATTTTTTCGTACATCGTTTATGAAAGAAGCTATCCTCACTCGTATTATTGTGTGACGTCATATTTCTTTAATTTTTGATTTTCTGTGCAGGGGGGAATAAATAAAGACCAAAGGGAAATCAGGTTGGAAAGGAAGGAAGAAGGAGAACGAAAGGACACAACCTGGCAGAAAAGGAAAAGTGGATTCAGTAAGGTGAATGATAAGAAAAGGAGAATAGAAACTCAAAAAACTGGAGAAAAGAGAGGGGGAAAAGTCACGCCCGAAAGAATGGAGGAAAGTTTTAAAAAAAATGAGTGCTGAAGCTAAAGAAAGTAGGAAAAAAAAATAAGAAAAAAATGGAAAAATAGAGATGAAAGAAACCAAAGAGTTGAAAATACGAAAAAAAAAAAGAATGCGAGGAATAGAAATGAGGATAAGAAAAGAGTAATACTCCAAAAAAAGAGGAAGGTTTGGAACAAATCAGGTTAATTGAACAAAGAAAAGCGAAGGAAAGAGATAATAACAAGAACGAGGATAAAGGAACGCCCCCCTAAAAAGGAATGCGAAGGGGAAGGGTAAGGATTGATTCCCGATGAAAGAAAACCTTAAGAAACGTAAATTATGGTCACTCCAGAAAAAGTAAAGAGAGTAAAACAAAAAGAATAAAGTTGAAAAAGTAACAGAAAAATGTTACATTAAGAAAATAGCATATACGGCTGTACATACTATTAAGGCTGAATGAAAGTTCCAAATGACTGTTATCCACCAGAAAAAAGAAATAAAGCAGTAGAATGGATTAGAGAAGAAGAAAAAAGATTTAATGAATAAGGATATAATAAAGGGAGAGCTGGGAAGGAGAATGCATACAATCTTAAAGAAAAGATACGAAAAGATTCCATTCGCCGCTGCCATTTTATAAATCCGTCCCTATAAAAGATAAAAACAAAATGAAAAGAGAAAGAGTCAAGTACCCCGTTTACATCTTAGGAAGACTGGAGACTTATAAGACAAAGGCGTCTTAAGATCTTAGTAAAGTACCGAATGAACCTGGTAAGGTGGATGAAAGCGAGGTTAAATAACCACAAGGTAAAGTCAACAATGTTCTAAACACTCTGCCAGGAAAAGAACGACTAGGGGGTATCTAAACATCGCTACTAGAAGGGAGAAAAGCAATTTTACGGACGATGGCGAAGAAGAAAGAAGGAAAAGAGAAAAAATATTGCAGTTATAAATGTTAAAGCTGGTTGAATAGATATACTGAGTTTATCAATGAAAAAAGAAATAAAAATTGGAGAAAAGGAAAAAAACATAGAAAATTAAATGAGAAAGAAAAGATGTTTAGAGAAACGTAAGGTTTTTGAGTGGGAACGGAGAGATAAAAAAATAAATCAATAAAGAGTAAAGGGAGAAGAATGTTTGAGAAGAAAAAAAAAGGGAAGAGGAATTGGTTGGAATAGGAAATTTGCAGGAAAAAAGAAAGGAAAAAGGGGGGAAAAGTCATGAAAAAGTGAAGTTAGCTGATTTGTGAATTATGGAATCGAAGAGTTATTTGTTCTGACCATGTTGAGTGGAAAAACACTGAGCTAGCGGTATGAGAAAAAGAATCTTAGAGCTAGTTGTTGCAATAACGGAAACACTCATGCCAAGATCTTATAACTTGTTTTAAGGAGGAAAGAAGCGAGAATGTTGAGTGGATAGTAAGAGGGCTGGAAGCGGTAGAATAAAATGAGGAATGTTAGATAAATGAAAAAGATGCAATACAGGAAGAGGGAATGAAGAAAAATTGGAGAAAAAACCCAGAAAGAAGGGAAGAAAAGGGAAGGTTCAAGGAGAAAAAGAAAATGAAGTGTGGATGGTCGGTGATCCGGGAATGGTTGGATCGGGTTAAAGAATGGGGTTGAGAAGAAGTTCCAAGACAAGTTGTTTTGTTGTGGCTTTTTTTTTGTTTTTTTAGAATTTTACCAGACAAAAAAAAAAAAAAAAGAAAATCATGAAGAAAAGAAGAAGAAGAAAAGGGAAAGCCACAGTTAGGAAAAGATGAAATAATGTTTGGTGAAATGAAGTTAGACTAAAATTCTGAATCTTTTGATGTCTTCGAGTATGAAGCGATAAGATAAAGGCAAACTTCAAAGTTGTGGTCATTGATGTGTGCGAAAAAATTTTGTAGAGAATGGGATGGCTAATGGTCGGTCGCTTACGTACAGGAAGTCAGTTTTGTTAGATCATAAATCAGTTAATTGGTTTAAGAAATAGGTAGAAGAAGAAGAAAAAGAAAGGAAGCATCCAAAGTACGTGTGCGTTCTAGGTAGAAACACTGGCTTAAACAGAAGAAAAGTTTTCTTAAAATAATTTGTGTCTGCTTAACAGCAGAAAATTGTTGGTTTTGGAAATGCTATACATGATTTCTCTGTGCGATATGGCCCCTTCCAGTAGGCCTAAAGCATATAAAAGGAACCGCAATGTTTTTCTCAATTGAGATTTGAAGAAAACAGAAATTGATCAAGAAGACCATAGGGTAGAAGGGAGAAAGGAGAGTAGAAAGGGACTCGGTGAAACTGTGACTCACTTTGCGAGGATGCTGGTGCTGGGTGCTTTGTTGTGTTTCCTATTCGTGAGGATCAGAAGTGTCTCAATGTTGGGAAAGCTACCGTCTCTGACATCAAAAGTAACAAGTTTATAAAATTAAGAAACGTAAAAACCATGGGAGAAATGCGAAAGATGTGAACTTGGAAGAGGCTTTGTATATATGGTTTGTGCAAAGAAGAAGCAAAGGGTTGACGTCATATTTCTTTAATTTTGATTCTTCACCTCGTCACAAAACTGTAGATTCCCTCACCCCGACCGCGTGACGTCATATGTCGACACTCCTTAACGTATTCAGTATTAATTGAACACGATAATAACATAATGCCCCCTATCAGAAGGGCTTCTAAGATTGATTCCCCAAATTGTCTCCTCCCATACGAATAAAAGTTGAAAACCAGGAAAAATGTAGTCTTATAGCATATACGGCTGTAGGGGCGTGAAGTGTTAGAGACTTCACAATACTTTATCCACCTTTATGAGCTGGGGTGACTAGTTCCATTCGCCGCTGCCTTTGTCGTCCCTAACTCAATATCAGAGTCAAGTACCCGTTTACATCTTAGTAGACTGGAGACTGACACTCTTAGTTAAGTACCCGGAACCTGGTAACTGCTGTTAAAGTCAAGCGTTCTAAACACTCTGCCAGTCGGGCGCTACTAGATGTTCTAAACACGCTACTAGAATTACGGGTGGCGGTAACGCAGTTAGTGTTACTGGTTGGAATAGATATACTGAGTTTTCAATTATGTGTTCTAGATGTTGAGTGGGGTTAACTGTAACAATGTTAGAGCTATTGGTTGGAATAGATAAACTCATGCCAATCTTCTAACTTATTTGTTCTACATGTTGAGTGGAGCTAGCGGTATCAATGTTAGAGCTAGTTGTTGCAATATATACACTCATGCCAATCTTATAACTTGTTTCTTCTACATGTTGAGTGGAGCTAGCGGTATCAATGTTAGAGCTAGTTGTTGCAATACAGTAGAACTCCATTTATCCGAACCCCAATTATCCGAACATCCAATTATCCGAACACTTTTTCCAGACAAAAAAAAAAAAAAAAAAATCAGATGCCACAGTCACGTTAGACTAAAATTCTGAATCTTTTGATGCGGCAAACTTCAAATGTGTGCGAACAATTTGTAGAGAATGGGATGGCTAATGGTCGGTCGCTTACGTACAGGAAGTCAGTTAGATCATAAAGTCAGTTAATATCTGGTTTACCAATCCAAAGTACGTGTGCGTTCTAGGTAGAACACTGGCTAAACAGACAGTTCAACTTAAAATAATTGTGTCTGCTACTACAGCAGAATAATTTTGGTGTACAAGTATTTCTCTGTGCGATATGGCACCTTCCAGTAGGCCTAAAGCATATAAAAGGAACCGCAATGTTTTCTCAATTGAAACGAAAACAGAAATTATCAAGAGACTAGGACAAGGTGAAACTGTGTCTTCACTTGCGAGGATTTTCAATGTTGGGAAAGCTACCGTCTCTGACATCAAAAGTAACAAGGATAAAATTATGAGTTTTGCATCGAAATTTGATAGTGAAAATGGGTCGAAGAAACGTTAAACCATGAGAAATGCGAAAGATGTGAACTTGGAAGAGGCTTTGTATATATGGTTTGTGCAAAGAAGAAGCAAAGGGGAACCTATCTCTGGTTCTCTGTTGTGTGAAAAGGCACTTCAGTTCAACAATCAACTTGACGGTCCTCCTGACTTTAAGGCTAGCCAGGGATGGTTAAGAAACTTTAAATCTCGTCATGGCATACGAGAATTGGAGATTCAAGGGGAATCTTTATCTAGCGATGCAACTGCAGCTAAAAATTTTAAAGAAACTTTCTTGGCTTTTTTGGAAGAAGAAGGTTATTCACTCGATGATGTGTATAATGTCGATGAGACTGGCTTATACTGGAAATCATTGCCTCAAAAATCACTTGCATCTCAGCGCGAAGCAGCTGCCCCTGGGTTTAAAAAGTGCAAAGAGAGAGTAACAATTTTGGTAGCCGCGAATGCCAGTGGAAGTCATCGTTTACCGGTGCTAATGATCGGCAAAGCCAAAAAACCACGTTTATTTAAAGAATGTGACATGTCTCCCATTGTGTTACAAAGCACAGAAGAGTGCTTGGATGAATAGTGAAATATTTCTTGATTGGTATACAAATCAGTTCATCCCAAATGTGAAGAGGTTGAGAGAACAAGAAAAGAAAACTGAAAAGTAATTCTTCTACTGGACAATGCACCATCTCATCCAGAGACGGATACATTGAATGCAGTTGATGCAAATTTTAAAGTAATTTTTCTGCCTCCCAATGTAACAGCACTGATTCAACCAATGGATCAGGGTGTTATAGCAAAGCTTAAAAAGATGTACAAGAAGGAAGTCCTGCGTCGTTTATTGTTGGCTGAAGATGAAGAAAGTGTGGTGGCGTTTTCCAAAAAGCTTAATCTCAAAGACTGCTGCTATATGTTAGCTGATGCTGAAGACTCCTCAGAAGTACACGATGTACTTGTAGATTATGAAGAAAAACCAAAACGTCGACCAAGTCCTGAACAGGCCTTTATAGCACTAGAAACAGCGATGGCTTGGTACGAGCAAGAAGATGACAGCTGTCCTACACAGCTTCTGCTGTTGAAGAGAATGCGGGACTTAGCAGCCAAAAGGAGACTATCCAGTTTGGTGCAAAAGAGGATTCCTCATTATTTTAAATAGTGGGCTACATCTGTGCAAGTACATGTATACGTAAGTTGCGCCTGGTTTTGAATCGTTTGTAATGTTATTTTGAAAACATTTCTCTTTCTTAACAAAAATAATTAATACAAGTAGTACATGCACTGCAGTGTAATAAAAGATTTTGGTGATACAGTGATCTAATACAGTGTGGGTATTATTATTACAGTACAAGTAAATATGTTTTATAGTGTATTTTCCTTGTGTTGGTTAATTATTTTTAGAAATATGTGTACATGTACTCGATACATTATGTAATCCAATTATCCAAACATTTGATTATCCGAACGATGCTCGGTCCCATGGGGTTCGGATAAATGGAGTTCTACTGTATATACACTCATGCCAATCTTATAACTTGTTTTTTCTACATGTTGAGTGGAGCTAGTGGTATCGATGTAAGAGCTAGTGGTTGGAATAGATACACACATTATAATCTTATAACTTGTTTGTTCTACCTGTTGAGTGGAACTAGCGGTATCGATGTAACAGCTAGTGGTTGGAATAGATACACACATTATAATCTTATAACTTGTTTGTTCTAGATGTTGAGTGGACTTAGCGGTTGCGATGTTATAGCTAGTTTTTGGATTAGATACACTCGTGCCAATCTTATAACTTGTTTGTTCTACATGTTGGGTGGAGCTAGCGGCACCGATGTAAGAGCTAGTGGTTGAAATAGATATACACATTATAATCGTATCACTTGTTTGTTCTACATGTTGAGTGGAGCTAGCGGTATCGATGTAAGAGCTAGTGGTTGAAATAGATACACACATTATAATCGTATAACTTGTTTTTTCTACATGTTGAGTGGATCTAGCGGTATCGATGTAAGAGCTAGTGGTTGGAATAGATACACACATTATAATCTTATAACTTGTTTGTTCTAGATGTTGAGTGGAGCTAGCGGTATCAATGTTAGAGCTAGTTGTTGGAATAGATACACTCATGCCAATCTTATAACTTGTTTGTTCTACATGTTGAGTGGAGCTAGCGGTATCGATGTAAGAGCTAGTGGTTGGAATAGATACACACATTATAATCTTATAACTTGTTTGTTCTACATGTTGAGTGGTACTAGCGGTATCAATGTTAGAGCTAGTGGTTGGAATAAATACACTCAGCCTTCACTTGTTTGTTCTAGATGTTTAGTGGGACTAGCGGTAACCACTCTAGAGCAAGTGGTTGTAATATATCCATACATTATAATCTTATACGTTATTTATTCTAGATGTTATGTGGAGCTACCGGTTACTCTGTTAGAGCTAGTGCTTGGAATAGATGCACACATGATAATCTTATAACTTATTTGTTCTAGATGTTGAGTGGAGTCACCACTGTTCTGTCACTTCTGTTACATGTTACTGCCAACACTGCTATGGAGAATGAAATTTACACAGGTACGTCCAATCAAGTTTATCTTTAACATTTCGTTATCATCATTTGGTATCATCAACAGCGGCAAAGATTTCCATAGATGGATGCTTGCGTAGAACAGAATGATGGAAATGGTATGACAAGATCACTAATGTGGAACTGATGACAAGATCACTAATGTGGAACTGATGACAAGATCACTGATGTGGAACTGATGACAAGATCACTAATGAGGAACTGATGACAAGTTCACTAATGTGGAACTGATGTCAAGGACAAGACAAGTGCCAGTGGAACAAGAGATGAGAAGAAGACGCTGGAGACGGATAGGCTACACATTGGGGAAATCTATTGATAGCATTACTTGGCAGTCCTTACTCTAATGTCCCCAGGGTAAGAGCGATAGAGGGAGATAGACAAAACACAGGAAGGAAAAATCTGGAGACAGACATGGGGGTATATTGAGCTGATGGATGGCACGGGACAGGAAGTCTTGGCATATGTTTACTAAAGGTCTATGATTGAAGGTCTATGATTGACGGTCTATGATTGAAGGTCTATGATTGAAGGTCTATGATTGAAGGTCTATGATTGAAGGTCTATGATTTGTGAGCGGAACATGATGATGATGATTGATTTGTTGTCGTGTAACCACATCACCGAATACGTATATAGATGAGGACGTTGAGGACGTAACAATAATTTGACGACACACCATGGACATCCCAACGTTTGTTCAGCGCTACAAAAAACAAACAAACACACAACTTTTATCTGCTTGTATTAATGTTCAGGCAAAATATAAAGACATTCGCAGGCGTGTTCAATACGACAAAAATTTTGAAATGCAGACTTTCAATCTACACATAATTTCATTAGGTGAAAAAAAAATCGTGAATGTGCGGTTCCACACTATTCAGCTTCTGGCAAAAATGCCGATTTTTAAAAAATTGTATGACAATAACGTTTCCCGTTCAAAACTCTGAGGAGTTATAATTAGGATATATAGCGTCTCTAATTTATCCACCAAGAACACACGCACACCGTCATATCGTGTAGACACTGGCAATGGGTTGGCCATATCCTCAGAAAAGACCCGGACAACACCATCACCAGAACTGCCATGCTATGGACTCCAGAAGGAAAGTGAGAGCAAGGTCGGCCAAAAGCTACCTGGGGAAGAACGGTGGAGGAAGAGATACAAACCTGAGGAAGAACGGTGGAGAAAGAGATACAAACCTGGGGAAGAACGGTGGAGGAAGAGATACAAACCTGGGTAAGAACGGTGGAGGAAGAGATTCAAACTGGGGAAGAACGGTGGAGGAAGAGATACAAGGCACGAACCAGAGCTGAGGCACCACACGACAGATGGCTGCCGACCAAGCAAGGTGGTGACAGTTTGTTGTTGCCCTGTAAAATACCACCAGGCGTGATGGCCACTGATTGCTACATCACTCATTGGCCAAAGACAAAAGAAGAAGAGGAATTCCAGATAATATTTTCAATTGCCGATACCAGTTATGGTTTTATTTTGTCTTTCCAATCATTGTAAATACAGTAAATAATAGAGTAAATAATAGAATAAATAGAGTAATAGAGTAAAGATGACAGAAATTCCGGCTTACATGGATTTACACAATGACGAATTGACTGTGAACAATATTCAACAAAGGAAGAAATCCGTAACACGCACTAAAACAGAACCAAGAAAAGAAACTACGCGAAAACACTACTAGACAAATACTGCATGCGGTGATGGGAAAGTCTGAGAGAAGAAGGTACGAAAAAAATCGTTATTACAAGAACACTAAAACAAACTACAAAAAAATAAGACGATATAGGAGAAGAAATGAAAATAAAACAATTAAAAATAATTGTACTGTTCTGGTGATCAATGGAAAGAACGATCTGAATGCAGGTGTCCAACAAATAAAACAAAGCAAGATAGGCATTCACAATGAGACCTATTTACAATTGGCATTTTGGGTAAACAGTTACTACGTAGCCCAGAAATATGAAGAAATGAGAAAAAACAATCAAACATTGAAGAAAAACAAAGAAACACAATACAGAACAGCTATGATATATTCGCCCCGCCGCCCTTTCCCCCAACCAGCAAAAATAAGTAGTATTTAAAATGTAACAAACAATAGTAATGGACACAACCCAGTTTTTATCATCTAAACACAAGGAAATACAGGGTGTTTATAAAGTCGCTGTACAGTGAAATTTACGCCCGGGCGAGACTACGTCACCAGAAATGTGGTTTTCAATTGGGGCTTGTTGTGTAATGGTGCACACGGGATTGTGGAACACAGCATTGGAACACAGAATATCATGACGTAAATTTGCATCATTCGTGACGTAATTTCTAAAATATTTTTCAAATTCACTGCACAGCGACTTTATAAACACCCTGTATAAAGACGACTGCAGAAAGACCTGTGGTAACCGGGAGAGTGAAGGGAAACAATACATTTCCTGTTATGTCTCCACTTTTTTTACTAATTTCTCAATATTCTTTCCTGTTCTGTTTTTGTTCGTCAGTCGCTGACAAAACCATTGTGGCCACAACGCAGGTGTTTTTTTCCTCGTCTGTTGAGCTAGAATGACATATTATCTTTTGTTTTGTCACCCCCCCCCCCCCCCCCCCCCACCCCCCACTGCCTCATCTAAACATAGTTTAAGCTTCCCTTTGGCAGATTTTCAAATGAACGACATTTTTATTAATTCGAGCAAGTAAACCGCCAAGAAGTTACTCACATGTGTAGCAAAGTGTGCAAAAACACGGTTAGTTAATGGACTGATAGAGCGAACAGAGAAAGAATACACTGTGTTGGTGTCTTCAAGAGCCTTGAACGGCATGTAAATAAAACGTACACCGTATAACTAAGCATTCTAAAAATAGTAGCGGTCACGCATGCGCATTTGGTTATGTTATCTGAGAGAGGCCGGTATGGCAAAATCAACAATGGCGAAGCAAAGTGTCGCAAGTTAGGTAAAGAATTTCTTTGATAATAGGACAAAGTATAAAGGAATTGTGATAAATATTAAAGATTTTCACAGAAGGGATATGCAGGAATGGAAATCCAAAAGGAAAGTTGGAAGGAGTATGTATATATGAAAACATTTATAGTTTTATTTGACTTTCACATCCCAGGTCTAACCTAGTGATAGGCTTTATAAATTCGTAGAAAATACATGCCATACCCGATTGTTAAGTTAGGTGTATGAAAAGGAAGCTTCCAGTAGGGGAAGATAAAGGAAATATAAGACAACGAGAGGGATAAACTTGGTTGAGTGTGTATTGGAACGATTGATGGGACAGTTGCACATAATACCCAAAAATGAGAGAAATTGTCAGTGCTTGAAAGGGACCAAACACTGCTAACTCCGAGACGCCTGCGATAACAATATATAAAGCGAGAACGCTCAGTTCAAAATATACACAAATAAAAAACCCAGCCAGAAGTCAAAGTAGAGTGCGGTCTATTCTGCGTCAGTTGCCACTGCATGAAGGGCAGACATTCTTCACAAAGTACAGTCTTCGTAAGAGCTTGGAATCGATCTTGGAGGGTTCTATATTCGTATTTTAAAAACCCTGAAGTCCAGTGGACCTTCGATCCTGCTACCTAAACATAACAGGAGCCCAGAGGTTGAAGTGTTCCATAACTTTTTCCCCCTGATTGCTGGGATTGGACTGAAGTGTGACTTTCAGAACAACAGTGTAATGTGTCAACCCATATCTGGACAAGTGCTGATTCAAAGTTGAGTTACATAGTGACTATGCCGGTGGCAAATGTGAGACATTCAACGGTCAGATGATGAGAAATTAGGGAATAGAATAAAAAGAGACAGACTAGTATAATTAACATTAGTGAGAGAACATTTTTGGTGTAAAATAATTTAAAGATCCCATGGGGACTTTTTGTTTAAGTTTAAACTTCTGAATATATTATCAACTTGATGTAAATACATAACCATAATCACCACCGTCCAACACTCACCATTCATTACCTAATTAGATAGGTGTACATAAGTGTACTCAAGTGACTTTTCAAATTTTTAACTGTTTAAGTTGAGTTACTTTTTCTGATTTTATTATAGTATCACATGGGTTACTACAGCTAAGGTGGCAAAGCATATTTCTGAAGCCTTAAACTACTGTCTAGCTCAAAGTATTCGCAGCCGTAGCTCACTTGTGATACTAGTGCTCTTCTCTGACACCGGGACTTCATACATTCTGGAGAGAATTCTATTTCTTCTCTAAACACTATCTTCATACCAGAAAAACCTTACGCTACAACATGAATTATGATGAGCTCAATCTGCTGCATGTCTTTATGATAGCAATATTTCTCACGTAGTTATTTATTTCTGTCTTTTCCATTTCAACTTCCTGCCATTTTTATTACAGGCTTTTCTTTAACTTGCAACGTATGTCACCTTCAAATCTTGCAATCGATTTTTCAATCACTTCTAGATGAGAAATATCTCCGAAACTTGGCATAGTTGTGTATTCCCCATGACAATACAATAATCAGTCGTAAAAATAATAAAATGAATAAAATTAAATTAAATTTTTTTTTTCATTGTATTGTATCATCACTGAAATGGTCGATAACTGCAAATAATCTAGATGTATTGTTTCCAACAAGATTGTCTCTCTTGAGAGAAAAGTACAAGCTTCTCCCCCTTTCCTCACCACCTTCCACACAGACAATCATACACACAACTGACAAATACATTTTAAAAGATGATATATAACATCAAATTGACAAAAAGCGTGGAGTGCTCAGCATAGTCTGAATGGACAATTGAAAAGTGCGCTGGAGATACTATTTTGAAGTTTTTTTGCATCAATTTCTTGCCTCCTGTGTCAAAAAGAAGCGGTTCTGTGTCCAGAAGAGGTTGTGTTGTGACCGAACAATGCGATCTAGTTGAATACTGTTTGCCTGTTCAGAAGAGGTTGTGTTGTGACCGAACGATGCGATCTTGTTCAATACTGTTTGCCTGTTCAGAAGAGGTTGTGTTGTGACCGAACGATGCGATCTTGTTCAATACTGTTTGCCTGTTCAGAAGAGGTTGTGTTGTGACCGAAAGAAGCGATCTTGTGCAATACTGTTTGCAGTGTGCTGATTGACACGGTGTAAAGCGCAAAACAAGAGCCTTGTTGTTTTCACTGTGTGTAGCCGGTGGCCCTACGTAGATCACAGCTGTGTGTTCAGTGAAGTTAGCACAGTCTGAATGAACAATTAAAAAGTGCACTAGAGATGCTATTTTGATGTTTGTTTGCATCAATTGATTGCTGCTTGTGTCCAGAAGAAGCGATCCCGTGTCCAGAAGAGTTTGTTTTGTGAACGATGCATTTGTTCTGTGAACATTTGATGCGCATTATAATTTTTTGTGATTTAGCCTAGTTTATGTATTGTTTCTTTTTTTTCTTTTGTACACGCTTTTCTTTAACTTCACTTGTATGTCACTTTCATGACACTTTCAAATCTTGCAAACGATTTTTCAATTATTTACAGATGAGCAATAGCTCTGAAACTTGGAATAGTTTTTAAAAAAAATAAAGTTTTGCCTCGTTTTCGGGAGGCGCGTCCTGTTCAACCTAGTCGGTTATATTAGGGCGCATATCCCAACACAAAAGACCCCTAGGTCTGACATTTTTTGGGCATAGTTGTGTATTCCCGATGACAATACAATGATCAGTCGACGTTCCCCCCTAGCATACTACATAAGACTTTATGAAATTTGAAATTAATAAATAAATTAACACATTTTGCAAAAATTCTTAATGAAGTACTTAAGAAAACTAGAAACACCAACATAAAGAAAAAGGCGATTGGAAATGGCAAGAGCAAAGTATAAAGAGAAAATTCAAAATGAAGCACCAGAAGCTACGAGAATACGGCTTTTTAATCAACAACAAAAACGACTTAGAAAGATAGTAATATGGGGATGTTTGACCTTTTATCCATGAGCAAGCGCGGTTATTAATAAATTATGTTCATTGCCGCTGTTAACCTTTTCATAGTGATTTTTTTTTCTCTTCTACATAGGTTGTGGATTCGACCCTGTCCCAGGTCAGCCGCAGGCTATGAAGTTCTGCAATGCTTACGGTCAGTGTATAAAGACGTACTGCGGATCGGACCGCACCTTCAGTAAGCAACACTGCGGTTGCATCCAGGCACTCCAAATTCAACCTGCTTCGCTATCTCCTACTGCCTTTAACATACCAGCTGATCCAACAAACATCGAAGTAGATGTACTGGGAGCTCCGCCACCAGGTGCTGTAGTACAAACTGTAATTGGTGAACCCCACAGTTTAACTCAGACAGTACCGCCATCTGTTGCTAAACAGACGATATTTCCCAGAAAACCGCCTACATCGATCGCAATGATCAACGACTCATTCGATGCTAATCCCGAAAATGGAAACGCTGGCAATAATGACTTGAAATATGACCAGCCAGCTACGTCACGTCTTGCAACAAACTCTCCAGTTAACCCGCAATCTTTGTCATCATCTTCAGCACACTCATCTAGTACAGGAAACAAACATGCAGGCCCATTTGAAACATCAACAAACTCATCACTTGCTGTTTCAGGAACCAAAACTGCTTCAGGACCACCTATGCAAACAACAAAAATAACTTTGCCATTAACGTTAACATCAACAGAGTTGATAACACGTGATCTAACGCAGCACGTAAATGAACATAACTTACAAACAACTACAATCAACTTTAATATCGCCGAAACAAACCTAAGTAGAGATGACGCTATAGATGGTGCCTCAAGTTTCAACCTGAAAGATCCTAAATTAGAACTATTAAAGGCTAATACAACATCAGCTCCTTCAACAATGGAAATACCACATTTAAACTACAATACAACAACCACGCCAATGTACGATGCGGCAAACAATTCAAATTTGTTAACAACTGTTATATCAAACAACAGTTTAGCTGTTAATCAAAGTTCATCTTTTTTAGACATAACATCAAGTGGAAGTGTTTGGTCAACATCGGTAACACCGCTATCACAATCAGCAACAGCATCCACTGAAACAGTTTTTCCAACCACAACATCAAACATTAATTCTTCCATACTGCAGTCAGAAACTACAACATTCATGCCGCTAATATCTACGTTAGTGACAATACAACAGTCAGCAAAGATACCATACGACATATTCCCACCAAGTACAGCAATGGCGACCACAGCCGTCACATCTCAGACATCACCAACTTTAACAAACACAACGATCGGAAGTGATAATGTTACAAATACACAACCGGAACTAGGTAAGTACGTTAAGTCCCATGCCCGTTTGAGTTTATAATGAGAGTTCCCTCTTTCACCCGATGTTTTATGTGCATTTCAACTATTTCTCGAAAGACAAGACTGATCACTATTCATTAATTTTTTTTTTTTCTGTAAAATTTGAATCATTTGTGTGTCTTTGCCCCATTTTCGGTGAATCTTGGTGGAAATTATAGCTTGCGGGATTCGAAACGGTTTGTTGACGAATCGAGCGATTCCCAGATTTTTCATGTGTGTTCGTATATAAATGTGCCCAGTGTCATCGACTGTTGGCATAAACTCAGAGATACTTAAGTCATTCTCGAGATTTTACTGTCTTTGTTTTTAAAGCTGGCAATTTCCAGTAAGTCGTCTTTCGATTCTACATTCCGAAACGTTCTCACCCCCGCACACTTTTTTCGGTATTCATCGGGATAGTTACTCTTCATGGGGTTGTAACGGATTGTTTTAGAACTAGAACTGCCTGTGGATGGGTTGGTTCTTTTTAGGGGTTAGATCTTCACTACTGCCAGCTAATTATATCCAAAACTCGAGAAATCTTTAGCCATTCGTCAGGTAGAATTACTATATTTCTAAAAAGCCACAATTAGCTTTGTAGCGATACTGGACCAAGAGAACAGTTTCCAACATCTTAGACATATAGTAACAGAATATAGCGAAAGTAGAACAGATGTAGAACAGATGTTTAACAGATGTAGAACAGATGTAGAACAGATATAAAGAAAGGAAAAGGCAGGGTCAAATGTACTTTTAACATAATCAGGTTTTACTTACGTCACATACTTTCACATGTTACTGGTTAGTGGCTAGCCAGATGTTAGAGACTATCACAAATGAGTCTTTCCGCACAAATAAAAGGGTTGAGGTTGCATGACAAGACCACCAATGTGGACGATGAAAGGAAATAGATCAATACCAGCAGTACACGAGTGTGGGGGAAGTATGCTGACGTGGAATATGACACACTTTGAGGAAACTAATTGATTGCTATACAAGGCAGTTATTGTTCAGGAAAACGCAGGGGTATAAAAATAGAGGGAAACCTGAAAATTCATTTAGAAGAGAATTAGAGGCAGACGTGAAAGGGATAAATTTGACATTTAAAGACCTTAGACGGATGGCACTGGACAGGAATATTTGACGTGAAGTAATGAAAATAAAATAATAAACCAGATATATCAAATATATACGGCAAATTCGTTGTTTCTTTGCTTACCAGTAAATCCCTTTGATAATGACAAGTTTGGTGTCTGTGGTTGTTGAAGGGTGAGAGACTTCCGGGCAACGCCGGGTACTTACAGATAATACTGGAGTAGAACTGTGGTGGTTCGGTAAAGATGGTAAATGTGCTGTTATGATAGGAGAACTGATAAGGCATATCAGTATTCGTCGGGCTTACAGATGGCCGATCAGGTGTGTGGGTGTACAGACATCAAAGAACGCGAATGCATGTAGTTCTAACGTAAGTCAACAATATTCACACACACCAACGCACATGTAGGAGTCAGGAAAAGGTTATAACTGCTGATCTTTCTACACTGTTTTTAATATTCTACAATCACGGGGACATCACTAGGTACATAGTCAC
The DNA here is from genome assembly GCA_024509875.1 of Oreohelix idahoensis. Classification (NCBI taxonomy): domain Eukaryota; kingdom Metazoa; phylum Mollusca; class Gastropoda; order Stylommatophora; family Oreohelicidae; genus Oreohelix; species Oreohelix idahoensis. The sequence goes on along the minus strand of JAMPIV010004447.1, from coordinate 387,664 downwards.
AGTTTACAGCACACAGCAAAATAGAATACCTCTCATGGACACCAAATCCGTAGGTGGTTAAGTACATAGCATAAAAAATCCAAGCACCACAGCTGTATAAGTACGGCAGTTTATAATGCTAAAGTTTCCTGGTCCAAATTATCCCTACAACAAAGGGAACTGCCTATATTGCAGTACAATAATGTCTGTGTCGTCAGACTCAACATAACTCCTGGGAGAAAAACACCTTCCCTATAATAATCTGTCGACCTTCACAAATCTCTCTCATCAGAGATATCAAACATAATGGCCTATCCAATGGCCCGAAAAATCTTACACAATGTACATTCTGCAGAATAAATTAAAGCCTTCATATCCACGGCTTTATGAAATCTCAGGAAATATCAAAATCCCTTTCAAAACAATTCTCAATATCGGGACACACACTGACTACATTCAGTCCCTTCACTCCGCTATCTCAGCATTCGACTGTCACGATAAATTTTCCCCGCCTAAAAAACAGCTCAGTGAACGCGAGAGACCATCGCTCACTCAAAAATCATCCCAGCGCGAATTTCGTTCACCACGTTCTAGCTGTTCTGTATCCAGAACATTCGCGAAGTTATTTTAAACACATAAATAGCTAAACAAGAGAGCTAACCAAAGATCCGGCCTGTACTTACAAAAATTTTACAGATAACCTCCCCTAGACCAAAACCCGACCTTATTACCCTTGCATTATTATGTCACGAGAGGGAAGTATAGTTTTAAATGAAAGATATCCTGGACACAAAGTTGTATCAGGTGATACCAGGATAGTGCCAGATAAGACACTGGTCTTATAAGAAATACCCCCATCCCTGAAAAGAGTAAGGGTGTATGGACATCAAAGGTAAGATCAAGCTGTGTAAGTTCCTAGATATGATGATAGTGTATTATCCTAGGTTCCTAAACGCTCCTTTCCAGATCCTCCTCTGTTTATAGTGTTGGGCTCTGCTAGGGGTATTAAACTAAACTATTAACCAACAAGAACTGTAACTTAACTTAAATAATCCAAGTAAGTCTGTTGGTAAAATTTACAATTTATGTTGTACAAGTTTTCTTTTCTTTGTGAACTCAAAATTGATTAGGAAATAAAATTAATAAAATCACTTGTCAAATATTCACAACTAACTACAGTCTGTAAATTTATAAGGACAGTTCTCCTTTCCTGGCTGAACTTAATCTTGTTTTAGACTATCTTTAGTAGGTTCTATAAGAGTTCTTCACAGTTCAGGAAATAAAATCAATCACTGATTTATGAATTTGCCTATCTAGATGCACTGACTTTTCATCATACTGTCTTAGTTTCTTTGTTTGTGGTAATGTTGTTATACACTGGACAGTAGCCTTGTATGGCTACTTATCTTCACTTCTTGTCTTGGAATCTTTAACACTACTGTTCTGGACAGAAACGGTCAGATGTGTTTCCTCCAGGCCTTCGGTAACTATGGGCTGTCCCTCTTAGACATAGGGCTTTTTGCACTACTAGCTTCTTCAGTTGGGTCTAGCTCCTTACAAGTACACTTTTGTTACAGACTGTAACCTGAAATACAATTGGTTAACCACTGTAATGTCTATCTCTACCTCTCTAACACAGTTATAGGTGAGAAGAGACAGTTTCAGACAGTGTGCATGTAGACACACAGGGCATAATAAATCAGTAATAACACAATCTAGTTTACTGTGAATATAATCTTTCTCCAATTCCTTGATTACAGCTATCTGTCCATGATTCGTCTTCATACAGTTATTAAGCCTTGTGGAAAATACTATGTAATATCTTAATCAATACAGTAATGCAATTCCTTTCCTACTTTCCTTTGTTCCTGGTGTGTATTCCATTCCTTCAAGAAATAATTCTTTAAATGCTTTTCTAAAACTATGAACACACTTTCCGCTTCCATTCTCAATTTATCTGAATATACACAGGCTTGTAATGCCTCCAATAATTACACAGTGGTTTATAACACAGTTACACACTTCCTAACGCATAATTTGATTAATTAATTATAAATATATAAATTTATACATTCTTTCTTACCCTCAAGTACATACAGTCGAGCTGTTAATGGTCATTCAGTCTGCTCTCAGATGCAGAAGGCAACGGGAGTCTCACTGACACAACTGGCGCTGTAGTTTGAAATTTTGTGGCCTCCTTTCGAAAGAGGGCAAGTCTTTATATAGGTCACGGCCAAATGTCTAGGAGAACAATAAGACTGAAGTGTGTTTGCGTTCTCAAATGCAGGCATAATTTTGTCGAGTTGTGCATTTATTGAAAATTAGGAATCTTCATATCTCCTTTATTCCTGGACCGATTTCCTTCATCTTTACCTTTTCTACGTCCAACTTTTCATAGGCGCAGCCTAAACAGCAAAATTTTCGACATGCCTGATGTCTCGATGTATTCCACTTTTCGTGGAAGTCTTTGCACATTCGTATCAAGGAACAGTCCTATTATAAAATTACTGACACCTATGCGGTACTTTGCTCATAATTTTGTAGTTTCTGTTGCCATTCAACTAGGTTACACAGATTTGAAGTCCGGCCATGTTTAGATGACTAATACTATTGTAAACAACGTGAATAAGGATGCCGTTTTATTGGTTCGTCTAGCCTACACTTTTATATGGTATGGCGTGCAGTTTTGATTTGAATGACGTGTTGTGAATCAGAATTCACGACATATTACATAACTGTCATTTTGTCCCTAGTCCTCATAGTTTCACACATATCAGTTCTCTTTGATGGTGAGAAGAAGGCGCTAGCAATGGATAGGATACACACAGCGGAAACCTGATGATATCATTACAAGACATTCCTTGTTCTGGAGTCTCCAGGGTGAAGAGTTAGATGGAGACCAAAAAGCCCTGGGAGAAGAGAAATGAAAACATAGATGAAAGGGATGAGGAAGAAAACATGGAAAGACATTACGCTGATGACACAGGACAGGAGGACTAGGCATGAGTTTTTTGCAGACCTATGCTCCGTGGGAAGCTAAAGAGTTATGAGTAAATGAAAGTTCTTATTCTCTGTGAAGGTGTCGCGAGAAGGTAGATGGTTATAGAATTTAATATGATATCCTGGACAAAAAGGTGTATCAGATGATACCAGGATAGTGCCAGATAAGAGTCTGGTCTTATCAGTAATACCCCCTTCTCTGAAAAGAGTAAGGGTGTATAGACAACAATGGTAGGGTCAAGCTGTATACGTTCCCAGAGAAGATGGTAATGTAGTACTCCGAGTCCTTATTTGCTACTATCACAGATAAAAATAGTGCAGCAGTAATGATCCACTTTTGCCCCTCTCCCTCTAGAGTATACTTTGCTACATGAACGAAGGATTCACCAGTTTAATTAACACGGGGGCCATCTGGCAATCAAGCCCTGTGTGAAACAGAGAGCGAAGCGCGAGGCATGGCGTAGTAGATTCTTTGATCAGGGGAACACACGATATTCAGTGAGGTGGACCTTGGATTGTAACACTTTCAGGTGAAAATTGCGTAGCTGATTTTCGGCAAGGCGGAGATAATGAAAGTCAAGAGGTGGTAAAATTACCTTTGATTCAAGAAATCGAACGGCAAATTGGCTCGGGTCTGGCAGTGGTGTGACTTTCGCATTAAAGAACGATAGTACGGAACATATCAATATATACCATGTCTCCCCGATAGCCATGATCAGTTGCCAGAAATCTATCTGAACTCACTAGCTCGTTATATTAAGATTTCTCGTACAGAGTGAAAATTAATAGATTCCGTGGAGTGTTTCATTGTTCTGATTGCGGTAATTTATATATTAGATTTTAAGTGGTTTAGTGTGTTTATAGTTTTCAATATATATATTTCACTGTGATTTTCTGTGCTAATTAAGTAACGTATAGCTAACTTTCCAGCCGTAAAGTAAATTTAATTACTCGCTATTTTTCCAGTAAGAGATGTTTTAAATTGACTAATACATACATTCCCCTTACCAGAAAAGCTTTTGCGGCTGACATAAAGAAACGATGTCAATTTGCCAAAAGTCAGGAAAAGACATTGACTGATGATATAGACCAGAAATTCAACACCATTTCAACAATGTATAAGGAAAGCAGCAAATCATGCTTGGGATTCCAGGAAAGGAAGAAGCAAGACTGGATGACACCAGAAACATTAAACACCATAACACTGAGAAAGGAAATGAAAAGAAATAAAACAGAAGCGAAGTCCCCCAGGTTAAAGCAACTATATAGCGAACAGTACAGTCAGCTGGACAAGGAAGTTAAACGCCAAACCCGAGCCAACAAAACCACATTTCTGGATGACCTTGCAAGACAGGCAGAAGAGGCAGCACTGAGAAATGAACAAAGCACAGTATACAAAATAACTAACTTCATCAGCGGAAAACGAGGTGCAAACAATTTTACATTAGTAAGAGATAAGCAAGGAAATCTCATCACGACAGCAGAGGGACAGGAAACAAGATGGGCAGAGCACTTCAGATAAACTCTGAACAAGTGTGGTGAAGTGGGATGTTATAAATATTTATAGGGGACTTAGTGTACTGACTGAGATCAGCTGTGAAGGTATCTATATCTATTAAGAGTAGTGTATTATAGATAACCTTACTTGCTACCACATATCTATATATCTCAGTCAGAATTATTCTGCAATAGTGTGATGACTACGTTATGTGTCTAGGGTATGTGTAGGATGAAGTGTAAGTCAAAACAACAACAGACAGATAAACAATTTAATTTATTCCACTATACTTGACAACACTGGGACACTCACATACATATAACACTCTAAAGGATATCTTAAGGAGTCACTGATAACTTTTCAAATAACAATATGTATTCATTGCTGATATGAATGAATATGTGTCCTGATTCAATTACAAAGGAACCAGGAATCACAATCAATTTTCATTACAAGTTATGTACAGAATGGATTAATATGAATATTGTAGTGACATATATTATTAAAAATATCCTATGTGTGTCAGTTGTGTAGTAGTAAAATGAGGTAATACTGGTTTTGTTTTGTTCAAGCTCTGTTGGTATTTGTCATCATGACTTCAATAGTTTGTCTTAAGGAAACTAGTATTGGAGATGTTCTCAGTTCCTGATATTAATACAATTAAATCCCCCTCTGAATGTTATTTTTATAAAGTCATTTCAAGATGAGGGGACATAATGTTGAGCTCAGCTGGCCAAATCAGCTTATCTTGAGTGATGGCGGCAGGAAAGGACTCCTCTGCTCGAATTCTCCTCTGGGCTCTGGAGACACCTCACTGATAGCTAAATGGACCAAGGAGTATGCTGTCCGACTCTGGATTCAGCAAAGCTCTGACCAGGTGCAGCTCAATACCATCAAGACCACGGTCCCTGAAAACAAGAAGGATATACCTTCTACTTCATAACTAATTGATACTCTAGTTCTACACTGAACACAATACAACACAAACATTGAGTTCAGAGCGTTAGGCCAACTGTCAGCTTCATCTGAAATACTTTATACCAGTATTTACCTCCTTAATGGTTACCACGCCTCTGCACTTCCAGCATTATTTCTGTCTAATCAATCATCCAGGTGTCAGTGTACTATTTGGCCATTCCATGCCGTTTTACTTCCCTCCGACACCCTCTGTTCCGGCTGGAGCATTATAGGCTTTATCTCCTGTTTGCCACTGAACTACACATATATATACAGGCATAAATTAACAATTTACATTCAATTTTCATTAAAAGATACTGAATGGTTCAAGCTTACCACAATTTCATGGAAATAAACACAGATACGTTGATTAGCAATGAATTCTGGCACAATTACTGGCACAAATTCCCATCTGCTTATGTTCCAGGCTTTTATTTTAGCAAAAATGTGAGCTGGCTTCAACGCACTGTCGCTTTATCAAGATTATTTGCACTAGTGGTCTCGAACTAACGCTCCTAAGTGAGTATATCAGCAAGTCTAGCCAATGAGGCCACGTTTCGACAAGTGTTTGAAAAAAATGTTACCTTCCTACGTCTCCCTAACAACCAAGATAGTATTTATAGTCCGACCAATCGTGGTTCGTCTTTCATTTGTTGCGCTCCAATCAATTTGGAGTTTACATGGTAGGCTATTTCTGTAACGCAAGGTTTTTTTCAAACATGTTATAAAAAAAATTTTATGAGCAGAAATGATTTCATGCTGTCAGGCATCCCCAATATTTTATTTTGGTTATAACTTGTTAATTCCTAGACTATTTGCGTAACGTTTTACATATTCTTTGTCAGCAAACCCTAAGGAACCCAAATATCCAAATTTAAAAGAGCTACGTGGCTGCGTTCAAAATATGCAATTTCTACCTCCTGTTTCGAAGATGTGCTGTCTGGGAAGGGTAGTGTATTTTATCACTGTCCGTCTGAAAAAAAATTTTGTGCATGTAGTCTTACACGCGTGATGGTAGCATTTGTGTATCGCGCGACGCGTGTTGCATGCGTTCCTGATTTTCAGCCCTCCCTCTCTCTTTATCCTTTTGTCCATCTGTTCGTTCGTTTTGGTAACGCAGTGTAGAAAAAGACATGAATGGAATTTAAAATTTAGGTCAACTTGCATATTTCAAGGTTTTTCTTAGAAAGGCAGCACATTTTATTGTGTGTTTGGGAAACGCGTGTATGTTGCAGAAGGCCTATATTTAACGTGGAAACGTTACAATTTGCAGACGAAGCATAAAACAAAGGGGATTTCGAGTACTGTCATTGTGACAGCACTGTTCTTTACCATTCTTCTTCCTTTATTTATTATATGGATTTATTAGGCTTTATATTTACTAGATAATTTATATATGTGGATTAGAATATTCCACGACAACAAGGAACCACCAGAGACACAATTGAATGTTCCTGATCCTGAAAACGATCTCGATGTAAATACAGACATTCCACGAAAAGAAGAAATCATGACAGCAATCAAAGGGTTAAAGAACGGAAAAGATAACTTAAATGCAGAGCTATTTAAGACAGACCATGAGCTAGCAGCAGAACTATTAGAACCACTATTTGCACAAGTCTGGAAAACGGGGACAACACCATCAGAGTGGAACAAAGGAATAATTGTCAAATTGCCCAAGAAGGGAGATCTTGCAGACTGCAATAATTGGAGAGGAATCACTCTTCTCTCAGTTCCCAGCAAAATACTAGGCATGATAATTATACAGAGAATTTCAAAAGCAGTAGACCACAAACTGAGGAAAGAACAAGCGGGATTTAGAAAGAACAGAAGATGTGTAGATCATATATTCACTCTCAGGAACATTATTGAGCAGTGCTCATAATGGCAAAGACAGCTGTACATTAATGTCGTTGATTTTGAAAAGGCTTTTGACAGCATACATAGGGACAGTTTATGGAAAATACTGAGGGCTTATGGAATTCCAAGCTGCATAGTGTCAATCATAAAAAGCCTCAATGCCAACTTTACGTGTAGTGTTGGGCAGAGTAACCTAACCTTTGAGGTGAAGACAGGAGTACGACAGGGATGCCCCTTATCAACCACTCTATTTTTAACAGTCCTATATTGGGTGATGCTCCAGACAACAGAGGGCAGTCCAAGAGGAATAAGATGGACTACATTTTCTACATTGGAAGATCTGGAATATGCAGATGACATTGCACTACTAGCACATTCACATCAACACGTCCAGGAAAAAACGGACAGACTTAATAAGTTTAGCCAGCAGGTGGGATTGAACATCAATTTAAAGAAGTCAGAGGTCATGACGCTCAATGTGAGCAACCCTGAGCCCATATCAGTAAGAAATCAGCAACTGGTACAGACAGACACCTTCACATACCTAGGATGCATAGTAATACCAGACGGCGGGGCAGGCAAAGGCATCAACATCAGAATGAATAAGGCAAGAACAGCCTTTTTTTAGCATAAACAACATCTGCAAGTCCTCTCAATACAGCACAAAATTAAGATTATATCAGAGCTGTGTGCTTTCTGTGCTTCTCTATGGTGCGGAATGCTGGAGAGTTACATAGAAGGAAATGTCGAAATTGTCCTCCTTTCACACAACATGCCTAAGAAAAATTCACCGAATCTTTTGGCCGAATACCATCACCAACCAAGATCTGCTTACTCGGAGCAAGCAAGAGGACATGCACACCATCATAGCTGGCAGACGCTGGAGCTGGGTTGGCCATGTCCTCAGAAGAGACTCCGATGCCATCACAAGAACAGCTATGCTATGGACCCCTGAAGGAAAACGAAAGAGAGGCCGACCAAAAACAACCTGGCGGAGGACTGCGGAGGCTGAGATGCAAAGAATGAACCAGAGTTGGAGCACTGTAAGAAGGATAGCCGCCGAGCAAAGTGGAATGAATTTGTTGTTCCCTACAAGACGCCACTAGGCCTGATGGCCACTGACTGCTTTGATGGTCGGTGGCTAAGGATCAAAGAAGAAGAAGAAGTACATACATTAAATAACTATCTACTGACGGCATATATTATTTACTTCTATCCATTTTATGTAATTTTTTTAAATGACTAGTGTTCATATCACGCGTTAACAGAATAATAGGATAAGCTAGACACGTGTGTTTAAATCTAATTTATAACAGAGTGGTGTAGGGGTCCTATTTTTAACACGTGTTAGATATGATATTGATAATTTGGTTAAATGTTTATATGTTCTTTTCCTAAAATATAGGCTGATCAAACCTGAGTACTACCTGCTTGTTTTCTTTTGGCCATATGAACTTATGATCATACGAACTTATAATATTATAAGCATCCAAGAATATTTAATATTGATGAGCTTCTTGTTGTGACCTGTGCGGTCCAATTTTCCTCATTTTCCTGAGAGAAACAAGAATAGAACCATTGAATGATAATATTTACTGGGCCAGAACTATTACCATACATATATATATATATATATATATATATATATATATATATATATATATATATATATATATATATATATATATATATATATATATATATATATCATCAGCCAAGTGTGGCAATATATTGTCAGCAACATTTGTGTAACTTAAACCTAGCGTTTCAGCCACCTGAGGCTAAACCACCTAGGAACTGTATATGTTCTATTTATTCTACATCGGCGATCCCCACGCATGAACCTTACTCCAACCAACTGAAGGCATAGATAACTTATTGTATCCAGTACAAATTTAACACCGACTCTAGCGACTCCTGTGAAATTTGCATTCAGCAACTACGGAGAGTCTGGGGCTGGGTTTGGCAAACTTAAATTTGACACTAAATATATATATTACTTATTAGTGTATTTCCCTGGAATGCCTGCGACAACTACTGGGGTAAGTACATCTGAAAGTGGCCACGTGTATGTGAATTGAATGAACAGAGAAAGAAACTTATGTCTTTTGTTAACATCTTATACGTATTTGGTTTCTTCTTTCTTTCTTTTTGTCTCAATAATCTGATTAGTCACGGGATAGTTTACATTAGGAACCTTTTCTTTTCCCATACTGACTATTTCATAACTTATTGTTACCCTTTGATCTTTTGGGTTAATTAACCTCTGTTGGGATCGTCCTTTCTTTTCCTCTACCAGAGGGGAGAACCTATATGATTAATTTTCATTTTGTCTGTAAACCATAATCTAGTGATGTGTATGCTTATTGTTGTGATCTTTTATTGATAATAAACTTTATTAAACCTTTAGTTATCGTGTCGGTCAACCCTTATCCACTATACGTTATTCATAGTTTGTTTTCACGTTCGTGCGTATTTGTCACAGAATTGTGAGCATGTGAGTGCAGTGTAACTTGTATTTTCGTACAAGGAGAGAAAGTGCGTCTGATTTAAATATCGTCGTCCAGATAGGCTGGATTAGATAAATTATTCTATCCAGAGACTGTCCTTTCTCTTACACGATAACCCTCGTGGAAAAAAACTATATCTTACCCCTTACTTTCACATTGTCATCACTATCAATTCTGCTCAGACAGGGCTATAAACATCTATTACCTATCTGATAAGTCATACATGACATCTACCTCTCCAGATCCTCCTCTGTTAATAGGGTAGTTATTATTGTTATTAACTCTGCTAGGGGTAATTATTTAATTAAATTCACCAACAAGGACTGTAACTTAACTTAAAGAATTTAAGTAAGTCTGCTGGTAAATATTTAAGATTTATTTGTACATTTACTCTTTCCTGTTTGAAAAGTTTTAAAAAAAGAAATCATATTACAACATTAAATAAATAATAAAATGTTGAACAAAGTCTTTCACTTAATTAAAATGTCTATCACTATGGAGAAAGTCTTGCTTGGTTGGTCTCTCTCTCTGATTAAGTAATATTTGTTAATTTCACAGTTCTGATTGAAGATCTACACTGCTATAGTCATCTTAAAATGTTTTATTTTATGTTTGGTGAACTGGGATATGCTGTACAGTTGCCTTTGTGGGCAACTTATCTGAGTCACTGAAGATGGCTCCCTCTGATACTGGATAGAATTAATTGCTGAAATTCTTCCAAGTGGTATAAACGAGATGTCTGGCCCTCTGACATAGACCGGCACTGCATCCGTCGTAACCTCAGTAAGAGATGCCTCTTGTATATTTGTTAGGTTTACAGGATAAAACCTGAAACGAAGTTAAATGCAATCCCTGTATTTCTCTATCACTATCACTCTATGACACATATGGGGATGATAGACAGTTTCAGACAGAGTGCTAGCAGATGCACAAGATATAATATAGTAGCAACAATCAATTCAGTTCACTGTTATAATAAATTTCTTCTACATCTATATTTTTAATAATTTTCCCATGATCCGCCTCCCTACAATAATTTGGTCGTGAATAAAACTACTAAGTAATATATCATACTATACAGTTATCCATTTCCTTTCATCCTTCCTTCTGTTCCTGGTTTGTGTGTCATTCCATTAAGAAATACTTCTTTAAATACATTTCCAAACTTACAGACACACTTTGGCCATCATTCTCAAATATTTTGAATATTTCCCAAGGCTGGCTTTGCCTTCAGATATACACACATGCTGGTAAGTTCACCAGCAACACACTGTAATTTTCGAACACATCTACACACTACTTATCGTACAGGTGGATTAATCACTAGAAATACACATAATTATATACATACATATATATATATATATATATATATATATATATATATATATATATATATATATATATATTCGTTCTTACCCTCAGGCACTCCCACAGACGAGCTGTTAATGGCTGTTTAAGGTCTGCTTTCAAGTACAGAAGGCAAATCGCTTCCACTAACACTTGCTTTCTTTTGCTGCTCGCTGTCGCTTTCAAATATTGTGACTAACCTGATTCTGTTAGACACGCGCTATAAACAGTGTGGCCTCGAGCGTCCAAGGTAGTTCCCCAACGAATGTGTTTTGTGTTCAGAAAATATTGGTAGATTCTGCCTATTGTGCAAATCAGGAAAACTAAGATTTTATTTATCTAAGTTATTCCTGGAGTAATTTTATTCATCTAAAGTTTAAAATACGCCCTATATTATTCTACATATTTCTAGTAAACAACCTTTTTCATTCCTGAATGCATTTTATTCTATGCGTACGTTACACAGCTAAATAATGGACTAACCTGAGGCTTCGATGCATTCAACTAGAGATCTCTCCCGTCCTATATCAGTATTTGTAAAAGTATTAGTACTTACAGGTAGAGCAACATACCTAATATCGTTTTGGTAGCCTCTTGCAGGTGGTACTTTTTTCATAATGATGTAGTTAATTGTCCTCCGATACTTGTTTGCACATATCTGGACTTCCATTTTATTTATCCAAGGTTGTAGTAAACACATCATAATGGAACGTTCTGATTGGTCTGTGTATCTTGCAGTTCTACCATGTATGGCGTGCGGTGTAGTCAGTGTTAAGGCAGAATTCGTGTTGTGAGACAGACGTCACTTCACGACAGAAGGCAAACATTTCTAGTGACCAGGGATAGGTCAGATAAGCTCTATTGTTCTCAGTATCCTTCAGTGATGTAAGAAAATCGTGGCCACAAACTTAACAAAATAAACATACCCATTTGATTTCATCGTTTTCAGGGTGTGGGGCGGAGATAAACATTACGGGCATCTCCAAAAAAAGAGTTCTGAAAGGAGGTGGTACCTTTGGAGACTTATACATTGGCATCAGGGGCGTCACCTCGAATAATGGATCCATGCACTTTAATGGAAGAAGTTTCTTTTGGATTCCGTTTTATGAAGGAAATCGTTTCACGTCAGGTAAGAGTTGTCAGCTGTCGGTTAACACATATCACTGTTGTATTTATTACTAGAGGCATCTGTTTTTGTCATATTTAAAACGATATCTGGAAGACAGATCGGCAGACAAAACAGACATAGTGATATACTGACAGGCATATTAATAGAAATAGTTAAGTAGACAGCAAACATAGACAGACAGACAGACAGACATATATCTCTGCTCCCTCCATCTGTAACGAGTGTAACTGCCATCTCATGTCTGTATATCTTGTGGTGAGCAACACTTAACCAAACTTTCACCTGGCTGAGTGTAGCTGCTATTACATGAATGTTTGTAAAAGGCTGTCTAATACGTTATTTTTATAGCAGATGTCACAGTTATGACTGACAGGCAAACAGTGAAGAACACTGTCTTGGCTGTAGAGTGTTTTTCATGACGTTTTTACCACTTCTGCTACAGTTTTGAAGTTGATTGAGAGTTTCTTACTAAGCACTGAGATACAGCTTTGATGTCTGTTGTGGCCGTTGGCATATACTCAAGTAGAGAGGTGGCTGGTCACTAGGTATCAGTCTAATCATACTAATGATTGTTTAGATCGTATTAGTGGTATTCGTTTTACCACCCTTCAGCAGGCAGGTTATGCTGTTGTAGCGAGAGGTTTATATAGATGTAGTGATAGTATTGACAGAAGCAGGGTTCTCTCCTGACAAATGGTGAAGTCCCAGTGTCTAGGGTTCACTGGTCTCACTCTCACAAGAAGATCAATGCTGTGAATAATTTGTGGCAAGGGTTAGATATAGACAAGCAGATTATACTGGCGCCCTCTCACCTTTTGATCCCCTATGATGTACTTATTTAACTTTGAAAATAGAACTGTAACTCCTTTGAATAAAAGTAATTAATAACTCAAGTGGCTTACAATTCAATTAATTTATTATCTACACTATGTACTAGTGTGATGATGGGTGAATGTTGAGGCAATGGTGATAATGGTAGAGTATGTACATTCCAATCTATGTGTAAGTAAAAACTAAAAACAAAAAGTTCCACTTTGGATCTTATTAAATAACAAGTTCCTTTACACTCTATCTTGTCCACCAGGAATGTTCACCGTCCTTCTGATTTTATTTTAATAGAGAAAAATTAAAGTTTATCTGTCTCTCGTATCTTTACAGATCAAGTTCATCATTTAAAACATTCTGTTGACAGTAGTAGTTTGTCTCACACTGGTTACTAGATTCATGAAACTTATCTCAGGTCCAAGTCAGTTGCACTTTACTAACACACTGATAGTCTGTGCTGCACAAACTCCCAAACAGTAAGGGGAATGAAAGTAATAGGCTCCTTCTATCTCTGGGCTTCACATATAGCAGGATATAAGGACCTCAGAACAGGATCACACTTGTGATGGTGCACTAAGATCCTGAAACAATGAACATGATGTGTCCAATGGTTGCTTATGATGCTTGTTATCTCTACTGTGTGCTGAGATGAGAATGTTTGTTTTCAGATGCTGTGTGTACAATGAATGATAAATGGCTCTGTATGATACAGAGTAGGGAGACAGATTGGTGTCTACTGCAAAACATTTTCAATCAAATAATAAACAATCAATGTAAAAATATGACACATGATGCCGCCTTTGCCTTCCACCCTCTCATGCCAAGTCACTGCTGGTCCTTTAATGGTAGTTAGTAAAATGGTACTAGAAGACCATACTGGATATGCTTATTATTAGCAATGAATGCTGTGGGTAGTTTTAAAGGCTTGACAATCTTTAGCCATCCTATTCACACAATCAATATGTTTGGTATATTCACAAGCTTATTAATTCCTGAAATAAAATTTACATTATTGACATGAATACTTATGATAGTCCTACATACCCTCTAAGAATCTTTCTCCAACACAGAATTACACTATTTTGCATACGGTCAAAAATGGCTTGGCAATGACAGTGCTCTACTCTGCCTCTTCTGGCTGGGCTTAACAAGGTTATGTGTGATAAATGAATTTCAAAACTGCCACCTTTATATATCAGTGGCGCGTACGTTCGAGGGAGTCGTTTCCGATTGGCCAGAAATAATTCTAGAAAATGCCGTCTATGGGCTCATTGTGTGTAACCTTGCAACTTATTAAGGCCTGTATCTCTTAAATGGCCTGGGTTATCACCGTCTGGTCAATATTCTTCAAAATCCCCTGCATCAAGCTTCAAATCCATTACTTGATATTAGCTTTCCATGTGGGCCTGCAGTCTAAATAAATTTTTAAAGATTAATACTAGGCTTACCTTCGAACGTGGCTATCTCACAAACTTATCGATATTTCAGTAGGTACATCCTCCTTACCAATTTCCTTTTAGATTTCCATGTATGAACATTCCCACTAGCAAACTCAGTTATTATTATTGTAAAACAACACTGCCACAATTCGTCCTTTAAAAAATTCCATCCGTCCTCGTGCACAAATTGCTTCGCCTATGTGACGGTGTGGCCTTTCCTCTCCTTCACCGGTGAGATTAAGACTGCGCATGCGTTTGCTAGTACTGTGGCAATTAAACCTTGGGCGATGCAGTGTATTTACATACTAAAATCTAACTAAGCGTATCTTTCCATTATGCTACACTGATGATGATGGTATGACTTTCTACATTCACAATACAACAACAGCTCACAAACACTGATGAGGGATGATTCAACTCGGCGAGTAACTTCACTGGGACAGCGATGATTACAAAATTCGAACGTTTATTTACAGCTTCAATTCATTTGTTGAGAATACGACATACTCGATCTTCTTCACTTGTACTCTATGTCTAAGGTCGCTGTTCATCTGTATTTAAATGCTGTCTCTAACTGTCTATGGTGGTCATGGCTGGAGAACTACTGCTGTCAATCAATTTTAATATGTCTTTGAAAACTCTTCATTTCTGTATCAATGTTCGATATAGTGGACATTTCTTATTCTACTCAGTCTCTCTCTCAATTTGTTAGTAGGTACTGTAGTGGCGAATCTTGGAAAGACTGGCCTAAACCGCCAGGGGTAATAATGTCAGCCAACGTCTACGTTTCCCTACTTGTCACTTTAGTAGCTGCCTATTATTCTGCACTTCGACTACACGTTTTATCACTGCTGATTACCTCACATACCTGCTGGTCTTGTAAACTCTTACACTTCCTCGAACTGGCGACACTGTCTCTTTTGTCATTATGAATACACATACGTGTCTATCAGCTACAATAGTGGTGTACCAAACGACTTAATGGCTAGGCAAATAGTTCTATAGCTTTTCTGTGAACACAGAACCAACCACCATCAGTGGCCTATTCGCCCGAATGTACCATTAAACTGCGTTTACCACTTCAAAACTTTAATACAGCAAAGGGCTTGCTACCTACGCTAAGCGCGTTCAAAGTTTAAACAAAATGTTCCGATTTTCTATTTCAATTTTCGTCGAAGCTTCTCGATTAAAATCGTTCGCCTAGTTCCACAAAAGCTCGAGCAACCTATATCGTTCACTCCGCTCGAACTTACCAAAATCCCAAAGGGACGTAATAATAATTACATTCCCTTTGCTAAGTCAATAAGCCCTGAATTCTTCTCTCTCTACTTTCCTATTAATAGCGTATTCAAATTTATAAAACCATAATTACTGACATCCCGACAATCTACTAACTAAATCCACAATCTTTTCTTCATGCGCGTAATAAAAGATCTAACTCCCTTAGGCCCAAAATCAAGAAATCACAACCTCCCTGTTACACTATAATTAACCTCAGACTTAAGGGTCTTTTATATTTGGACATGCGCCCTAATATAACCTGTTGAATAGGACGCGCCTCGCCAAAATGAGGCAAGAGTTTTACATAAAACAAAAAACTGTTACACTATGTTTATTGTTCGGTTTTGTGTAGCACGTTTTGCTGAGAGGTGTTTCCACACATAAATAAATTATATATATATATATATATATATATATATATATATATATATATATATATATATATATATATATATATATATATATATATATATATATATATATATATATATATATGGATGGATGGATGGATGGATGGATGGATGGATGGATGGATGGATGGATGGATGGATGGATAGATAGATAGATAGATAGATAGATAGATAGATAGATAGATAGATAGATAGATAGATAGATAGATAGATAGATAGATAGATAGATAGATAGATAGATAGATAGATAGATAGATATCGTTCAGAGATGCACCTTTGGTATGTAATTTTGGGCTTGCAGTTGGTTCAGATTGCATACACGGGTGCGCATCTTGGGAGTTAGAGAACACCAGAGTTTGTGATGTGACGTTTTAGGGAGAGTGTGATATTTACTTTCAAAAGTGTGAAAACTGAAGGGGAGCATGTGCATGCGATGTGAACACGCTATGATGTGGTTGTGCTGGTGCTGCGATGTGAACACGCTATGAAGTGGTTATGATGGTGCTGCGATATGAATATAGCTTGATATTTTATTGTATGTGTTTAGGACAGATTATCCAGAAATTAGTATGTCACGAGACTGAACGTTGTAGTTTAGGATACTATATGCGTTAGAAGTAAATTTGTATGTGATGAGTATAAACGGTGTCCCCAGTTTGTTTTATTGAATACGTTAGGTACAGTGTTGAGGTTTCCTCTCAATCTGTCCACGTGACATGAATATTATATTTGGCTTTGACATGAAAAAATAATGTATATCGTTGACTCTACTGGAATGTCAGTGTTTGTTGTACTTCAGCGATGTAATTTAAGTTTTGAGCAGGTGTGTGTGAGCATGAGCCGTTGTCATCAGTTTACAAAGATATACACCTTCACCACACATGACTTTCAGTCACGCACGTGTCTTCTTCTTCTTCTTCTCGTTCGCTGTTGTTTAGTAATGTCTACACAAGAAGTCCGGTTCTCTGAATGTATGTTGCTGTGGTTGAAAGTTCGTCAAGACTCTCAAACAGCTTTGTGAGGATGTGCGTCTCTGTGGGCCAATGTTCAGTCCGCAATTGACTAAGTACGGCACATGTCTAATTAGTGGCTGGGTGTGTCTGTTTAAAATGTTCTATAACTATGAGTATCATTTCTTCATTCAATCGGCTGCCCTTTTTTAGCACCTCTGTTGTGTTGTCATGCAGCTTTGGTAATCTTATTCTCATGACCTGGGGAACGTGCTGTTTATCTTTAGCGGCTGTTCTTGTGTCTGTGCGAGGCCTGGTGCGACAGATGTGAGTTCTTTTTCTACACGAAATTCCTTCTAGTAATCTGCTCTTGATGTACCCTATAAGGCTGTTTTTGACTGGGTGAACGTTGAGGTTTATAGATGTTTCTGCCGGTTGTACCACTCTGTATTGTGGGTTCTGTCATTCACTGGCTGTAGTTTGGTCGTCTTGTATATTTTATTGATAATTATGCTATTGCTCCAGGTATAAATCTCTCTGCCTGGTTTTGAATTCGAACTGTTTTTCAACGTTATATTTTGAAATGGTTCCAAAGGTTGTTATAGCCGAGAGTTGTAGTGAGGATACGCTCTCACTGCAGATACATGCGTCTATGGCACGCGCCTCAAATAGCCTCTGATAACCAAGCCCATTTCCCGGCCTTCATGTGTAGCTCAATTTGAGCCCGGCGGAACTGTTTCCACTGACGGGAGAAGGGGCGAAGGCGAGTCACTGGCGCCTTAAAACCAGTAGCTTCTGACAGATGGGGCTCGTGATCCTTGGTTGGTAGCTTATTTAAGAGAAAGTAAAACTCGGAATTCCAACCACCGCCGCCTTGTGGGAACATCCGTTTATGGGATAGGCTTCGAGAGTTAACCTTCAGGATAAATCCGGAGTCGGAGTCCCTAAGGCAGTCTAATGTTGATTCGACATTATTCTGGCAACTCCTGCGACGTGGCTGGTACCAAACTGTATCGGCTACTGCCGTTTCTTTGGATCTACCGGCTGTGTGAATAGGGGGAACATGCTGCATGGGCAACAGCTCGATCTCCGTATAAGAGGGAGGAAATTCCAGCTGAAATTTCCTGAAATTACTGAAAATAGGTTATCCTGCTAAATTGTTGAGAATGAGTCATTCCATGAAGACATAAAGGGAACAGTCCAATATGCTGGAAGCACATCACAGCCCTTTAGCAGTGGCGTTAAACAAGGCTGCGTTCTGGCTCCAACCCTCTTCGGGATCTTCTTTGCCTTACTCTTGAAACATGCATTCAGAGATGCAACTGAAGGAATATGCCTTCACACTAGGTCAGATGGCCGTCTGTTTAATCTTTCAAGGCTGAAGACAAAAACAAAAATCAGAAGTGTCACTATAAGAGACTTGTTATTCGCTGATGACGCTGCAGTCATCACTCAAAGCCAACAGGAGCTTCAGAGCTTAATGAATCGCTTCACCAAAGCATGCAAGTACTTTGGCCTCACAATGTCTAAAGAAAACAAATGTGCTCAGTCAGGATGTTGGTGCTGCACCAGTTATCACTATCGATAACTATGAGTTGGCAGTGGTGCACCACTTCACATACCTGGGGTCTACCTCAATGACAAACTCT
Organism: Oreohelix idahoensis; assembly: GCA_024509875.1. Lineage (NCBI taxonomy): Eukaryota > Metazoa > Mollusca > Gastropoda > Stylommatophora > Oreohelicidae > Oreohelix > Oreohelix idahoensis. Next base: position 368,827 of record JAMPIV010004447.1, on the reverse strand, counting down.
CTATGGACACAGAAATTGACAGCCGCATTGGCAAAGCTGCAGCTACCTTTGCCCGCCTCACATCACGTGTTTGGGGAAACTCCAAACTCACAATGAAGACCAAATCTGCGGTATATAATGCCTGCGTCACCAGCTCACTTCTGTATGGCAGCGAGACGTGGACAACCTATGCTAAGCAAGAAAGAAGGCTCAATATCTTCTATCTGCGGTGACTACGCCACATCCTCGGCATTTCGTGAAAATAAAAAGTAACAAATGTCGAGGTGTTGTCACGTGCTGGCTTTCAAAGCACGTATACACTGCTTAGACATCGCAGACTACGCTAGTTTGGCCATGTCCTCCGCATGGAAGATGGTCGCATCCCGAAAGATATCTTCTACGGACAACTGGCAGATGGCAAAAGAACAGTTGGGCGACCGCAGCTGAGATTCAAAGATGTGTTTAAAAGAGTCATGAGGGCACTGGTCATAAATCCAGAAACGTGGGAGGATGAAGCTGCCGATTGCACCAACTGGCTATGCTATCTGCGGCGCCACCTCATATTGGGCGAAAAGAAGCTCACACAACAAGCAGAGGAGAGGAGAAAAGGTCGAAAGGAACACCGGAAAAATAAGCAGCTGAGGGCTATCACCTCAGGGGCGAATTCCCATAGTCAGTTATGACTGTTTTGAAATAGTTGCCCAAACTGAGATTTCAAATTCCAATAGGGATGGAGAAATTCCTTACTCAACAGTTTCAGTAATTCATGGCTGTTCCCCAAACACGCCCTGCTTGTTTATTCAGTAGCATCTTTCGCTGCCTAGCTTTATGTTTGCACTTGTCAGTTAGCTTGGTCAATGTTAGTCAACATTAATTCCACGGCCATTGGTGCTTGGAATTTTCTTCATATGACAGCTCACGTACATGCATGCTGAGAGTTGCTAGACGTCAGTTTTCTTACAAATATTCAGACAATCTTAATTTACCTTTCCTAATTAAGTTGTTGTTTGCTGGGTTTTTATTTATTTTTTTTTTTAAGTGGGTGTCTTCATCAAGCAGTAATCATGGGTTATCCAAGCTTCTCTTCACAGGAGGGAAGCTGTTAAGACTCTTTTTGCGCACCATATAGTGTCTTATACTTTTGCTCTGTGTAGTGCTCAAAAATATGTTAAGGTGAGAGTTGCCATGCGTAGTGGGATGTGACGCTCCTTTCTTTGTATTAGCAACGAATCATTATTCTGGATGTGTCTCACAGAGATGGGTTTTGTTCATTCAACGTGTGTGTGTTTGAGAAGTCCAGCCTTCTGGGGAATGTGTGTATATAATATATAAGTGTGTCTACGTGAATTTCATGCAATATGTACCGCCTCAGACTATCGGATTCTTAATGTAATATATTGTCGTATATGATATACTGGGCGGGGCACCAATGGTCGCACCACTACAGTATGATGGGAGAGGCCTTTAGAATGTTGTCAAGAAGGTGTCAAGAAATGGACTCGTTAAGAAAGAAAGAGACCTATTCGAGATAAGGACAAGAAGAAGAGAAGGCGAATGCTCTCCACGTGATAGTGTTTTCTAACGAATCATGGAAACTTTTCTATTTTCCTACGACCTTAGCTTCTTTCCCTAAGCTCGATAAAGTAAAAAAGCCTCCCACCTCCTAAATGAAGGATTTTATCTTTATGTAAATACTTAACATAGACAGCACGAGTCATACATTAAATAACAAGGCAATGATCGACACGGCTATACCGTTTAATGATTATATTTATATACATAAAGGGTTAGTAGAAAGTAAAAAAATGATGATGGTAAAAGACAATTCACCCACACACCTGAAATGTAACAAATGTAGTTAATTAAATATGAGAGTAAACCTATGGAAATAGTGAAATGATGATGTGATATATTAAATGTTGCTACACTGATGACCACTCTACACTGTCTATGAGTCTTTCAAATTTCTTTCAGTGTACGATTATGCGATGGTGTGCACTGACTATTCCATGTAGATATATGTTATGCCGTGTGTCGTAAATTTATTTTGAGAGAAAAGAGTCTTAGAAATAGTGGTCCGGTTTAGAGTGGAAAATGATGATGGAAAGCTCAGTGATAGAAAATGTAGATATTAAATAGTTGCTTCACAGCGTGCTGGAGGAGAGTAAAGACAGACTTATTTACGACAAATCGCTTCTCTCAATCTTCTCTTCCGCTCTCCTGGTCAAACAATTATTTGCCAGTTTTCCAGACTCGCATCTGCGCGCACACCGATTTGGTGTTTTTCACACACACACAGACGATGTAGATACAAACTATATTAAACGAATAGGGGAAAAGTTGGGCTGTGGGTATGTCCAACACCGTACTAAATGAGTTTATGTGATTTTATTCACTTTAAACATCAATCACTAACAAATATCAGGTATTACATAAATTATCATAAGTACACAAATGCAAATAACAAATTTGGGAGGGGTGAAGAAGATTGGTATCAACTAAGCCCTTCCCGCTTATTAGACAAAGATAAACCCAGTCCAGAGATAGATAATATCAGGAACACGGGTACGTTAACCTAACAGTGAAGTTAATTGCTCTGACAGAGGTGTTACAAAGTTAGGTATAGGTGATAGAAAAAAACCTGTTCTTCCCAGCTGTTCTTCCCTTTACTAAGCAAATGGAAAGGAGGGGGTTTTTAAACAGAGTTAACCAATTAGCAACTCCCCCTTAAAGGAACAATGCAGGGAATACAGAAAAATTATATTACTAGGCAAGAAAGTTAACAACAGGTTTACAAAAGAAAACGATTAAATTTCCTGTCATTCATGCACACGCGTGAGGATCCACACTCATATACTCACACACTTACCGAATGCAGCCTCAGACGATCCATAAAAGTATATAAAAACAGCAAGTACTCTTTCGACATATGAACTGTCTAGTCCTTCGATGTCCCGCCCCAGATGTTTGCGAGGGTTTGTTGGTAACAAATATTCTCACTTATCGCAAGACTTGAAGACTAAGAGTTCTCGTGTTTTTTTTATTATATATAAAAAGGAGTCTATGGGATGGCACTAACACAGTTCGGCACAGGGGTGAAAATGAAGTGGTCTCTTTTAATCCTCCGCTATGGTAAAATTCCTTCAATGCGTGATGATAGTTTTATTAAATCCAATTGAGGAAAAAAAAACTAGGCTCAGTCACAGTCAGGAAAATATGTACTCTCTCACAGTAAACAGTAAATATGATATCGCTACTGGCGATGATTACCTTCCAGTTTATCTTACAGGTTTGTAAGGGTAATTTGATGATTATTCTTTAAAAATGTTCTTGGGTGGGCTTTATTTCATTTAATTCTGACAGCTAGGTCGCAAAAAGACCGCCACAAGATTATATTTTAAAAGAAATGTTTCTTCAATATGACTGGAAGTTTATAGGATGATTTCTTTATTTCTTTCTTTATTTAGCTGGGACCGCAGGTACGATCACTCTGTGTGAAAGAAAAAAGACATGTAACATACCGAAAAATCAAGCGCGATAAATTTCCCGTTAAGCCTATAATACACTCGAGTATTTAATTATGTATTTAATAAACACTGCGCGAATTCTAGTGGTTAAAACACACATCTATAAAACTAGGACTTAACTGAATTTATTAATTATAAATTCCTTCGCGACTTTAAAAGTTAATTTAAGCATCTATTATCTTTTGAAATAATATAATAGATAGATCATTATATTTACAACTGGAACTATTGAGATGGTTTAATTTAATAGATTTAAATTAACACAAAATCCATTGAAATAGAATGACTGAACTAGACCACTGATCACTTTACACAATATATATTACCGCTTTGCACAGAATAGAAATCACTGCAAATATATATATATACAATCCAGGGGAAAATCTATAACAAGATTTCAATAAAGCTAGTGCTTCTGTAAAGGTCTGGCCAGCGAGTGATAACGTGTCTAGTCTTCATGGTCTATTTAGCTAAAATGGAATGTAAGTTGAGTGGGACATGATAAACTTGACAGCTTATTTGATCTCACGAACTTTTGGGGATCTGACCGCCAAATCAAGAGAAGAAACCGCCCCCTGGTCTTCGTATCCGCTCGCTGCTGCCCGTTTCGCTTTCCCCGTTCGCTCGGTTCTGCGATTGACACCGAGACGCGAAATTAGCGGCAAGCAACTGCGTCTCGTATCAGGGACCACTACTGTCTTTGATAACGCCGATAGTCTCCCCTGAAATCCCTCAGTCTGTCTCTTTGATCTCGTGCCGCATACTAAATGAGTCCCGGTGGAATGAGTTCTGGCAAACGAAAAGTTACAACAAATGTTCAGGGGTTCTAATGTTATGAAAAGCTAAAAGTCCCTTTAAATCATCCATCATATCAGGGAGAATTCACTTGTCAAACTAGACGTACGTCACAATCGTCCCCACTTTTAGACATGAAACCATTTTTCATGTTTCATTTTTTGACAATGGAGGTGACCTGATTGGTGATTTTAGGATGAGTGGTATCTTCAGTTTGCTCTTCTTCCTCTGTAGACCAGTTTCTACTCAGGAAATCAGCCCCGACATTCTGTCTTCCCGGAATATATTCCACTTTGAAAGAATAAACGCTTAAAAGAAGCGCCCAACGCATGATCCTTGCGTTAAATTCTTTATTGGCACCAAGAAATGCTAACGGAGCGTGGTCTGTTTGCACCGTGAAAGATGTACCATAAAGAAACTCATGATGGCGTCTGATACCGTCAATCAGAGCAAGACATTCCCTTTCAACTACGCTGTAGTTCCGTTCCGCTTTATTTAATTTCCGACTGCCATAGGCAACTGGAAATAGCATGTTCAGGTCACTGTCATCGGCTTGAAGCAGTGTTGACCCGATGCCCTGACCTGACGCGTCGACTCTCAGTACAAAAGGTTTCTTGAGGTCAGGCAACCTCAAAATGGGGTATGCAGACAACTGTCCTTTCAAAGTGCTATACGCGTGTTCGCACTTTTGATCCCATATGACCTTATCAGGACAACCTTTCTTTGTGAGGTCAGTCAGAGGTGCCGTCAGTCCGTTGAAGTTCTGGATGTACTTCTGATAGTATGCACATAGCGATATGAAGGAACGTACGTCTTTCTTCGTTCGGGGTCTTTTTGCTGCCATTATTTTCTCCACGTTCTTCTTAATAGGCCAACTGCATCCGTGAGAAATAGTGTGCCCCAGGAAGTCTAACTGTTCAAACCCGATGAGACATTTGCTAGGTCTGGCTGTGAGACCCGTTTCCTGTAGTCTCCTGAGGAGCATAGCAACCGTAGCAATATGTTCTTCATAGGTTTCCGATGCAATTAAGATGTCATCCATGAAATTATGGATATGGGGACTTTGCAAAGGTTGTAGAAGCTTCCTCATCATCCTGGTGAACACTCCTGGTGCGTTATGCAAACCGAACGGCATCACGTTAAATGTGTAATGTCCTTCACTAGTGCTGAAAGCTAACAAAGGTTTAATTTCCTCCTTGACTGGTATTTGATAATAACCTTTGCTGAGGTCAATCTTGGAGAAGATCTTTGCTTTGCTGAGCTTGGTGAACAACTCAGAAACAGTTTGGAGAGGTTCGGGCTGGAATTCCGTTACCGCGTTTAGCAACCTGTAATCAATGCACAGCCGAACTTCCTTATTGGGCTTCTGCAACAGCACTACACTCGAGCTGTAAGGAGATGTAGACTCACTGATAATTCCTGCCTGACGCAGCTTGTCTATTTCTCCGCGAAGTGCATCAGCTTTAGCGTACGGGATGGGGTAAACTCTGGTTTGAACAGGGGTCTCGTTTGTTAATTTCATATCAAATTCAATGAGATTTGTTCGACCAGGTACATCCGTTAAGACTGCACTGTACTGTTTTAGTAGAGCCCTGGTTTCTGTTTGTTGTTCTGGTGAGAGATTGTCGCCGAACTTGACATCTTTAAAGGATTCTGTGGGTTGCAATGGATACTCCATGCAACCATCATCATCTTCCTCGTCTTCCGTTGCTATGGCGACAGCCAGGAGATGCTCGGAGGATGGCACCGGTCTTTCCAAATATTTCTTTAGCAGATTTATGTGGAAGACCTTCTCCTTTCCTTTGATGGAGATCTTGTAGTTGGTACGTGAGATCTTTTTAAGGACGGTAAACGGTCCTTGCCATCCGATGCGAAGTTTATTGCTTCCGGTTGGAAGTAGCAATAGGACTTTCTCCCCTGGTTGTAGTTCTCTCTCTTTTGCAGCTTTGTTGTATCTTTTAGTAATTTTAGCGCGGGCTTTCTTAAGGTTGGTAGTAGCTAGATCCCATCCTAGCTTTAGCCTTTCCTTAAGCTCAGATACATACTTGCTTGCAGAGACGACTGTCTCGTCAGCCTTCTGGTCTGTCAGGGACCGAAGTAAGGCTTCTAGTGGCCCCTTAATAGGTCTGCCAAATAAAAGTGTAGCTGGCGCAAAACCCGTAGACGCTTGGGGTACCTCTCGGTAGGCGAATAAGGCAGCCGATATATATTGGTCCCAGTCTTCCGGTTTCTCCTGACCCAGCTTACGTAACATCATGGTGAGGGTACCGTTAAAACGTTCCACGAGCCCATTTCCGGCCGGATGGTAGGGACTTGTGTGGATATGTTTGGCCCTCAAGATCTTAAAGATCTCCTCCATTAACAGGCTACGGAATTGGGATCCATTGTCCGTCAAAACTTGTTGAGGGAATCCCAACCGTGTAAAAATTTGCACAAGGGCTTCTGCGACATGCTTGGAATTAGTGCATGGTAGCGGTACGGCTTCGGCCCACATAGTGCAAGTGTCAACTAAGGTCAGGATGAACCTGTTCCTTCTTTTGGTCTTTTCCAGAGGACCAATAATGTCGACAGCAACCCGTTCAAATGGAGTCCCTACTATTGGCATTTGCCCCATAGGTACTGGGGGTGTCAAGTGCTTGGGTGCTACCCGTTGGCACTGGGCGCAGGATTTCACATACCTGACAATGTCAGAGTTCATTCCTGGCCACCAATAGTGGTTTTTTATTCGCTGAATAGTGGCGTTTTGTCCCATATGTCCGCTAAAGGGAAGAGAGTGCCCCATTTCTAAGATCTGGTTTCTGTACTGCGTCGGTACTAGGAGCTGGTTATTCCCCGTGTCCGGGTTGCCCGTTCTACGATACAATACACCATCCTTAGAAAAGATGTCTCCGTTGTGTCTGGGGTCCTTTGCCATGGGCAGTTTTTTAAAGTAGGGCGCCAGAGTAGGGTCCTTTTGTTGCGCCTCCTTCAGTTCATTTGGCAACAAGTTTGGCGCAGGCTCCCTCTCCTTCTTGGCTTGCCCTCTTGTGGTTACCGCTGCCACAATCGGCTCCTTAGGTCTCCCAATGAACACATATCTACATCCCAGGATAACTGGGTAGATCGGATCATCCATTATGGCCGCTTTAATAACTCCTCTGACAAAGTCAGAGTGTATTTCTACCAGTGCGATAGGAAGCGTCCTGGGTGCGTCACTCCTGAAAACTCCACTAAGTTTGACGGTTTCCTCTGTCTCCTGACCTGGTTTGACTATGTGTCTAGCAACAATACAACTAAAACTTAATCCAGTGTCAAAGAGACAAGTAGTTGAGGTACCATTCAAAATTACAGTTCCTCGAGTTGAGGGTCGGTCCCCCTCAGGTTGAGAATCACTGACATTGACTCTACCTTTCGAGGCTGTATGCAAACATCCAATGCGGTTTGCACCGGTTTGTTTGCCCTGATCAGACGTTCCTGGTGTAGGGGTCTTCCCTTTTCCTTGACCTTGGTGGCCGCGCTGCCACGTAGGCTTGTTGGGTTGATCAGAATTGTTGTTGGGGGGGTATCGGGTTTTGTAGAATTTCGATTTTTCCTGGGGAGGTTTCTGGGTATTGTTATCTCGTTGGTTATAATGTTGAGAGGAAGTGGAAGAATAGGATGCCTGCTCTAGATTCTGTTTTCGAGATGGCTCATCGGTGGGTTTACGTTTAGTGCTGGGAAGTTCGGCCATTGCATTGCTATAGCGTTCGGCTTTATTGAGTATGTCTTCAAGCCTGACTGCCCCCTGTTCAGCCAAAAATCTACGAGTTTCATTTGACAAAGTGGATTTTATCTGCTCCACAAGAACAAGTTCGAGGAGTCCCTCATATGAAAGAGGTAGGTCAGATAATTCAATGCACTTTGTCAGATAACCCGTGAGACGTGAAGAGAACTGGGGAAATGTTTCCGTGCTCTCTTTTCGGCTGTTTCTGAACAACTGCAGAAACTTTCGGGCAGTCATCTCAAACTGCTGTAGTAAGGCCTTCTTCAACAGGTCATAATCATGTTGATTCGGTCCCAGCTTTGTGTACACGTCATAAGCATTGCCTTTCAGTGACGTTGAAAGTTTGAGCGCCCAGCGGGTACTCTCTAACCCATAAAGATTCGCGAGTCTCTCGAATTTTTCTAGGTAGCTGTCAATTTTTTCGTTAGGGCTAGGAAAAGATTCTAAAGAAAACGACATAGCAGTTAATTGGGCAGACTGAGTGCTGGAGAGATCCATTGTTTGAGACTGGGGCGAAGACGGCTCTCCATTATTTGAAGTAGAGGCACTCCGACTCTCTAAAGCCTTGAGCGCTAATTCATGCTGTCTTTCCTTGTCTCTCTTTTCGCGTTGTCTCTCCTTCTCTCTTTCCCTGCGGGCGTCCATCTCTGCCTCAATTTTCTTCTGCTCCAATTGACGATCGTCCGCTTCTTTCTTCCTAGCTTCTGCCCTCTCTTCCTCCGCGTCATACCTTTGAAGTTCCTGGTTGATAAACAGATTCGCAGCTTCTGTGTCTAGTCCTGAGTCCTTGGCCTCTTGCCTCAAAAGGGATCTTATCCTAATTCTCTCTGCCATTGTCAAAGAACTGGATGCTTCTAAGACTAGAGAATAGTAAGATGGAACAAGAAGGGGAAAACTCAAAGCCGCTACGAAAAAACCAAAGTAAAAAAAAATTTACTTGAGTTACCTCCTACCTGTACTGTGCAAACTTATCGCTGCTATTATCTGGCAATTAAGGCTCTAAACGCAAGCGACTATGCCACTAAATGGTAAGTTACACTGGAAAAGAATCTACTTTTACTAACAGTCGAGAAAAATTTAAATTAAAACAATTTAAAAGGAAAAAAAAAAATTTTTTCCCCTAAATTTTAAATCTCTGACAACAAACTCCGTCCCTAAAGTCAATTATTGAGATGAGACGTTGTTAACTTAATTTTTTAAAATCAGAACAATCCGTCTTTAGCTAAGCTCAACTCTTTTTAACTTCAAAAACCTTAGTGACTGTAAAACAATCACGCAATCCCAGCAACTCTTATAAAGAAAGAAATTGAATTATCTCCGCCAGAGGATAATTAAAATAGCAAATATTTTTGTTTATCTGTACTTTCTACTGCTGTGGAGAGAAAACAACCTTTAAATATGCTGTGTGGACAACCCAAATACTTAAAGAACGTTTGTCTAGGGGTGTAATTATTTATTTATTTCCCTAATTCACAAGACAAATCATTCACACTCTACCTAGTTAGACCCAGACTAAATCAGACTCAAAATATCTTTAACCCGGCTATACAATTGCCTCAAACGTAGCTCAAGATCCCAGAACCAGCCCACAAATATGTGTGCATCAAATGTATCTCAAAATAATCCCGGACGAGCCAGCCAAATATTGTCGTAAATTTATTTTGAGAGAAAAGAGTCTTAGAAATAGTGGTCCGGTTTAGAGTGGAAAATGATGATGGAAAGCTCAGTGATAGAAAATGTAGATATTAAATAGTTGCTTCACAGCGTGCTGGAGGAGAGTAAAGACAGACTTATTTACGACAAATCGCTTCTCTCAATCTTCTCTTCCGCTCTCCTGGTCAAACAATTATTTGCCAGTTTTCCAGACTCGCATCTGCGCGCACACCGATTTGGTGTTTTTCACACACACACAGACGATGTAGATACAAACTATATTAAACGAATAGGGGAAATGTTGGGCTGTGGGTATGTCCAACACCGTACTAAATGAGTTTATGTGATTTTATTCACTTTAAACATCAATCACTAACAAATATCAGGTATTACATAAATTATCATAAGTACACAAATGCAAATAACAAATTTGGGAGGGGTGAAGAAGATTGGTATCAACTAAGCCCTTCCCGCTTATTAGACAAAGATAAACCCAGTCCAGAGATAGATAATATCAGGAACACGGGTACGTTAACCTAACAGTGAAGTTAATTGCTCTGACAGAGGTGTTACAAAGTTAGGTATAGGTGATAGAAAAAAACCTGTTCTTCCCAGCTGTTCTTCCCTTTACTAAGCAAATGGAAAGGAGGGGGTTTTTAACCAGAGTTAACCAATTAGCAACTCCCCCTTAAAGGAACAATGCAGGGAATACAGAAAAATTATATTACTAGGCAAGAAAGTTAACAACAGGTTTACAAAAGAAAACGATTAAATTTCCTGTCATTCATGCACACGCGTGAGGATCCACACTCATATACTCACACACTTACCGAATGCAGCCTCAGACGATCCATAAAAGTATATAAAAACAGCAAGTACTCTTTCGACGTATGAACTGTCTAGTCCTTCGATGTCCCGCCCCAGATGTTTGCGAGGGTTTGTTGGTAACAAATATTCTCACTTATCGCAAGACTTGAAGACTAAGAGTTCTCGTGTTTTTTTTTAATATATATAAAAGGAGTCTATGGGATGGCACTAACACAGTTCGGCACAGGGGTGAAAATGAAGTGGTCTCTTTTAATCCTCCGCTATGGTAAAATTCCTTCAATGCGTGATGATAGTTTTATTAAATCCAATTGAGGAAAAAACTAGGCTCAGTCACAGTCAGGAAAATATGTACTCTCTCACAGTAAACAGTAAATATGATATCGCTACTGGCGATGATTACCTTCCAGTTTATCTTACAGGTTTGTAAGGGTAATTTGATGATTATTCTTTAAAAATGTTCTTGGGTGGGCTTTATTTTATTTAATTCTGACAGCTAGGTCGCAAAAAGACCGCCACAAGATTATATTTTAAAAGAAATGTTTCTTCAATATGACTGGAAGTTTATAGGATGATTTCTTTATTTCTTTCTTTATTTAGCTGGGACCGCAGGTACGATCAATCTGTGTGAAAGAAAAAAGACATGTAACATACCGAAAAATCAAGTGCGATAAATTTCCCGTTAAGCCTATAATACACTCTGTTAAATCACGTTTATTTTGTTAAATGCCGTGAATGTCCACCAGTTGATAAATGTAGATGTTGGGACTGGTGCGGTAAAGTGTAACGATTGTCAACTCATTAAACCCAGCACAGTTTTGGTCATACAGGTCATCTTGTCCTGGAACGTGATGAGGCTCTGACAAGAATGTGAGTGTAAACAATGAGTGTGTATGTGAATGTCAGAACGCGAATGGTAAAATGATTCGATAGAGTTGACAGGTTGGTAGTACATCACTCATACTCACACTGTTCGAATTCAAGAAGTACTGGAACTACGGTGGTCTTTTTATAACATTTAATGAGACGCACACTTGGACAGTATGTGTATGGTTACAGGAACAAATGTCGACATAGACAGCATAATGTTGGTCACAGGAATATCATCTTAAGTTAGCATTCATGCTTGGCAAATATCATAATGGAGCATTCGTAAATAAGCATTCAGAGTTCCATCATGTAAATCATCTGGCTTTACTGACTGGGCACGTCAGTCCATAACCAATATATAGGAAGGCTCCTAGACTTAACCTCGTCTAGCGAATATCCCTTCACGTAAAGTTCAATATATATATTTTCCATAAAGATATAGGAATCCCAGACATGGGTTCTCACATGTAGCAGTGATCTCTTGGTTCATCGAGCGATAGTACAGGCATCCCTTTTTCTCACTCGATAAATACAAAGTATATGGATTTCAACATGGCTGTTCTTCTCTCGTGAGCTTCACTCACTATTGGATACAGACCAAAATTGGTCATTCGTTAAATGTCCTCATTTCTTCATAGCTTCTATCATAGAGGTAATTGAATAATATCATATAATCTAGTGCTGATACATAGGAATGTCATCTTCCTTTGAATAAATATTCTTTTCAAAAGTACCACTGTGCATCTGCTTATCGACAACGATGGCGAAGCCCAAGTTCATAATAAATTGTGGTTTTTACCTTTCTATGCGAAATATAACTTTGCCATTCCTTGGCAAAAGAGAATAAACACTGGGGTAAAGTACATACAACATGTCTAAATGACTATCACTTTTCCCCATCTACTTATAGATCACTTTTTCGGCAATAAGCCGGCTACAACAAAATTCGACATCCCGACAGGATGGCAGCCATGAATCACACCCCCTTGCTAGCGATACTTCCGCTGCATAGCCTTTGACCTTTTCTAGCGACAACCAACATAGTTCGACTTAGAAAAGTAAAGATATACATATATAAGACAGACTCGTCCTACTCATACAAACACTACGTATAAATTCAGGCCATAGATATACTGAAGCAAGAACAATCTATTCCTACCCAGGCAAAGAATAAATCGCAGTAGGCCTAGATCCGTCCGCGGAGTCCGATCGAAGATGACGGAACTCCTTTCAAGGGAAGTAACTCAAAAATGACTTCTCCTTAAGCACTTAAAAAAGGAAATACTTTGTTTACAAAATATTTGCGAACATAATAAGTATATAAATGTATTATATTGCAAGATAGTAAAGATTGCACTTTACAGTCTTACCACACCTCCCGGGAAAAAAAAAAAATTTTTTTTTTTAAATACATCTAGGAGCAACGTAGAATAGGCTCACAACGCAAGAATACTGCGCAGATGAAAATATCAGGAATAACTATAATTCCTAATATGACCGGTGAGAATATATCTCAAAATCTGAGAGAAATTGTTTCTCTACGAATAAATGTTTCCAGGAAGGTGTGATGTCTACGTATAATACAATTCTGGTAATTATACAATGCATACCAAAAATTCACACTATAATCTTAAATTTATGATTTATGAAGAAACAATCATCAAAGAACAGCGGTGAATAAACATCAATAAACCGCTAAGTAGCGATACCATCATTCTATTATTAAATTACAAATGTGTATCTTAGTAAAGAAACAAAAAATAACTGTTGTAAAGTTATACATATTAAAAAGATCCAATATTTAACAGTTAAGTGGCATCATGTGGGCATCTGGACAGAATGTCCGCCATCACATTTTCTGAACCACGGATAGCTCGTACAGAGAAATGAAAAGGTTGAAGAGCGATTGCGTATCGAGTTGATCTCGAGCTCTTCAAGTTCTTACTTTGGATAGCCGTAAGAGCTTTTTGGTCAGTTTCCACTACGAAATGCGCGCCCAGAAGGAATCTTTGGAGTTTGAGAATTGACCAAACCATTGCCAATAATTCACGGTCTAAAACCGAGTAATTCCTTTCTGCAGCATTAAGTTTTCTGGATATATACATTACAGGATGCAGAGTTCCAGAGTACTCTTGCATTAGTGCCGCTCCAATCCCAGTGGATGAAGCGTCACTACGAAGAACAAATGTCTTATCTGTTGTAGGTAACACTAAAATAGGTGGTGATGAAAACATAGTTTTGATCTTCTCTAGTGAAGATTGGCATTCATGAGACCAGTGAACCATGTTAGGCGACCCTTTCTTTAATAGTGTAGAGAGAGGTGCCATGATAGAGGACAGATTCGGAATGAAACGTCCATAAAATTGTATGAGACCTAAAAGACTTCGCACTTGCTTTTTAGTCCTAGGGATAGAGATGTTAAGTATCTTAGTGATATTATGGTCTTCTGTCTTCAAGAAACCGTGACCTACTCGATGGCCTAAGAAAGCAATTTCGCTAAAGCCAATACAAGCTTTGGATGGTTTTGCTGTCAGGTTATACTCACGCAGAGTTGATAATAATTCAACTAACCCTGAATAGTGATCTTCCCAAGTATCGCTGAAAAGACAGATGTCGTCTAGATAAGCAATGACATCTGACCGATACGATAGGATTCGACGCATCATGCGTACAAATGTAGCTGGTGCGTTCATAAGGCCGAAAGGCATAAAATTCCATTGGAAAAGGCCTCTGGGAGTAGAGAAAGCGGTAAGAGGTTTGGCGCGTTCGGATAATGGAACTTGCCAATATCCTTTAGACAAATCAAGTTTAGTGAAAAAATGCGATTTAGAAAGACGAGTAAGTAGCTCTTCTAGTAAAGGCATAGGTTCAGCATCGAACTTCGTAACTTGATTCAATTTGCGATAGTCAACGCAAAGACGTATGTTATTGTCTTTTTTTCGAACAATAACCATCGGCGAAGAATATGCAGAAGTGGATGGTTCGATTATTTGTAAATCTATCATTTCATCCAACTCCTTTTCAACCTGTGTTTGGAAATGTATAGGGATAGGATAAGGTCTAACCCTAATTGGAGTATGTTCAGTTAGAACAATGTCATGCTCAATGACATGAGTTTGCCCAGGGATGTCAGTGAGGACATCCTGAAATGTTTGTAACATAGACGAAACTTGTCGCCGTTCTCCTAGAGACAAATCAGGAGAAACAGTAACGTCTTTCCATGATTCACTAGAATGAAGTGGGATCATTGGAAGCGGAAGATTAACATCCGAAAAACTTGTTTCCTCATCCTGTATTACAGACAGTGATGAGTAATGACCATGTTTGACATGAGAATCGTCCGTTGCCTGGAAAATAGGCTGTAGATAGTCAGGACGTTCATGGAACTCCGTAAGCATATTGATGTGGAAGGTTTTATGCTTCCCGTTAATATCGACGATGTAGTCAACATCTGAAATTTTCGATATTATATCGTACGGACCTTTCCAACTAATAAGGAGTCTGTTTTCACGACAAGGTAGCAAAACAAATGCTTTGTCACCAGGACAAAGTTGTCGTAAAGTTCTCTTCTTATTAGCAAATTGTCTTGCCTTCTGCTTAGCAAATTCAGAAGAGGACGTTGCCAATTTGCATGCTTCGATAATCTTTTGTCTCTCAGCGCGATGACATACTCGTAAGAAGATTTTGTGTCATCGTCAATATTGTCAGCTGTTATAAGATCATGCAGCAAAGACATTGGGCCGCGCGGTCGCGCGCCAAAGACAAGTTCAAAGGGAGAAAACCCTGTATGTTCATTGGGGACCTCTCTGTACGCGAAGAGGGCCGCGGGTAAAACCCTATCCCAATCTTGAGGATGATCCTCAGTTATCTTCCCTAATAAGTTCTTAAGTGTTCTATTTAGTCGCTCGACCATCCCATTGGACATAGGATGATAGATGCTACTCAAAGATCTCTCTATCTGTAGAGTAGACATTACTTGAGACATGGTATCCGATATCAGTTGGGTGCCATGATCTGATAATATTTCTCCGGGAATCCCAGCCGAGAAAATATAAGCCAAAGAGCATCTGCAATGTCAGCGGTAGTAATGCTCTTTAGAGGGATAGCCTCTGGCCAACGTGTGCACATGTCTACACACGTTAAGATAAACTGATGTCCTCTAGCAGATTTGATCTTGAATGGACCAATGATGTCTATCGCCATTTTCTGGAATGGACGAATAGGAATATCTGCAGCCTGAATAGGCGCAGCATGACGAGGACCTTTGGATTTGACTTCTTGACATACTTTACAGGATCGACAATAGATCCGTATGTCCTTGTTCACAAAAGGCCAAAAGAAAGCCGCAAGAACTCTTGACTTTGTACGGGAAAAACCCATGTGACCAGCACACTGAGAGTCGTGTGCATGTTGTAAGATCTTAACTCTCAAATTCTTGGGTACAAGAATCTGAGAATGACTTGACTTAGTGGAGTCTTGCACCATACGTACAAGTACGCCATTCTTCATTGTAATCCAAGATTTACAATTTGAATCTTTATTCGGATCACCTTTCGTTACAAGAGTGAAGAATTTCTTAAGAGTCGGATCTTCTTCTTGTTGTTTTATAAACGAGTCACGAGAAATTACCAAGGGATCATCTTGGTTATGCACTTCATTATCTTCAACAGATGAAGTTTCAGGCATATTGAGAGCTTGAGCTCTAGTGACTACCGCATTAGCAGATTGCATATTTTGATTTTCCCAAACGGAAATTTGCTCCGGAGTGCATTCTTTGACTCCGTGAATGCGACCGATGATAAGATCAGCGATCGGATTCGGCAAAAGACATGCGTGTACATCTCCTGTGAAGAAAGGAGTAGCAATCCTAATGATAGCGGTAGAGTATTTCTCTATGGTGCCGCCAAATGTTACGCATTTGACTACTTTGCCTGTAGAATGAGAAGGATCTATGAGTGACTGCCTAACCCCAATAGTTGTGCATCCAGAATCAAAAAGTACTGAGACTGGATTGTCATTTACTAAACCTTTGTGTAAGACAAGAGAACCTCTCCCATCATGCGCGATTGACGCAGGAAGAGCGGGAAGAGGATGGCCACAGCTTAAAGTAGACACTGTGGTTGGCTCAAATAATGTTTTGCATTGGGGGCACTGAGATGCTCTCCCAAAATCAAAAGCGGCACATGCCATATTATTAGAGTCATCATTATCTTTATTTTGTTTATAGGCTTCGTGGGACTCTTGCTGTGCAGAGTTCGCCTGGTAATGAGCTTTATGTTTTTTTGAATTGTGCTCTACCTCTGTTATTATTGCCTCTGTACTTATCATTGTTTCCACCATTATAACCCCTACTCGGGTTTGAATCATAGCTCCTTTGGTTACTATCATCATATTCATTATAATGAGTATCTCTGTAATTATGATCTTGTTGTCTCCATGAAGGAAAACTTGGATAGTTTCTAGAATGACTTCCTTTGCGAAAGTTCCTGTAATTATGACCACCCCTGAATCGAGGGCTGTCAGCTCTTCTCCAGGTATTCGAAGAAGAACCCTGAAATGATTGGTTACCTTGGTTCTGATAACTGTAATAGTTACCTTTTTTATTAAACCTATTTTGAGGTCCTTGGAATTTGTGAGAGTGATTAGGGTTGTATGGTGTTGCAGAAGCAACTGGCATACCTTCTTTAACCTTACTGTTGCTAATAGCTACGTCCGGATGTGCAGTGACGTATTGAGTACAATACTGTTCCATTTCTTTTAGAGACTTAGGTTTACGCTCATGTAAGAATTCGAGGAAAGGTTTATTTATACTTGACATAATCTTGTCTCTGAGTATCAAGTCCATAAGGGCTTCATAAGTCTTTTCTGTTTTGGATAGCTCAATCCAACGATCAAATGTAAGACGTGTCCTTGCAATGAATTCTGAGAATTCTACACCTGCCTCAGGCACCATTGTCTTAAACAACTTCCGATAACCCTCTTCAGACAACTGATACTTCTTTAATAAGGCTGCCCTAATAACATCATAGTTATCTTTGTCAGCCTCTTCAACCAAACTTAAACTAGTCAGAGAATCACCTTTCAGATTTTCTGATAACTGGTTAGCATATTGTGATTTGTCCACATTATGGGCTCGACACGAGCGTTCAAATCTATTAAGCCAGAATGTTATGTCATCACTGGAAGGGTTGAACGCTGGTACCTTGACCTTGTAAGTAAAGGGTTTACCATTACCACCAGATGCTTGATTATCATTACTTATGTTTGTTAACTTTAACTTTTCTAACTCAAATGCTAAAAGTTCTTTTTGGTGTTCATGTTCTCTTATTGCTTTTTTCTCTTGAGCTTCAGCTTCTCTTTGTAATCTTTTCTCTTCTGCAGCAGCCTCATCTTTTCTTTTCTCTTTTTCCATTTCCATCTGGAATCTTTTTTCATCAGTCTGTATCTGCAATTTCTTTTGTTCATCCTCTCTTTGTAATTTTTTTTCCTCAGCTTCTAATCTTTTCTCCTCAGCTGCTAATGCTTTGTCATATTGAGCAACTGCCCATTGTTCTAATTGCTGACCAGTCTTATCAAGAGCTTTGCCTTGTGTGATAAAATAATCTAATGTAGACATCTTGTCTAATAAGATCAGTAATTTGCAAAAGTAAATAAATTCACTTTCTTAGTCTTAATCAAAGACCTTGTATGATAACTTTGTAACCTGTGGAAAATAGTACTTAACTATCCCAATCACTGTGGGAAACAAGCCTTACAAAGGTCTTGTATAAATCCTTATATAATAACAGCTATATAAGTTGCTGGTTCACTCTATAATATAAGTGCAGTGCACCAGAAATAGTGTTTTATATCATCAACTGTGTACCTTTAGTAATAGCAATTAACTATCAGTTGATTCTTGTACATCAATTTATATGATCAACTATATTTTAAATAGTGTATGTCGATCAGGCACAAAACAAAACAGTTATACAGAAGAACATGAAAACATTTGCGGAAATGAAACAAATCAAATGGGAAAAACAATAAAAGATAAACCGCAAGAGGATAACAAATACAAATAACGCCACAGTATATAAATATAAATTGAGAATAGAACTGAAAGATAGAATAGGGTAGACCAACAAATTACAAACAAATCAAAACAAAACTAAAGAACAGAGGAATATTACAAAACAACAATGAGTACAGTCTTCACAGCTAACACTAATAGCAACAGCTGTCGCAGCAAATTTTCAATCAAGAAAATTGCACCTATAGAAACGCACACATCAGACCCTCTAATACGTGGGATACTCTGTTGTGTGACACCGCCCAACCAAAACAACAACCCGCTGGATACAAACAAATATCACATATAAATATTTAAACATAAATACATAAATGCATAAATAGTATGGCAATATGATGTAAATAGAGTGTTGCAGAAAGAATGTGTTGGAAAGAAGGCTCAGTTACACTGCCTAATAGTACAGTACTATGGTACTTTATTAAACAAATACTTCTGGTCTAATTATTTTAAATTCAACACAGAAATAGAAGCTCCATCGTTGATGTGAATGATAACAATCGATGTAGGACTTCTCAGTTCAATAACACTTCCTTTCGCAAACACTGTCAAATATTCTCCAGTCCTGATGTGTAATGATCTATGTTTCAACCAAGCTTGCTGTGTAACACTGTCAGTTGTATGGCAAATGTCCAACGAACCAAATGTCAACAAACGCTGACCTAGTTACTGCATACTCTCGACAGGACAGGTCACGCTGACATCACTGTAGAGTTGTACTGTTGATGTATTTTGTTAAATCACGCTTTATTTGTTAAATGACGTGAATGTCCACCAGTTGATAAATGTAGATGTTGGGACTGGTGTAGTAAAGTGTAACGATTGTCAACTCATTAAACCCAGCACAGTTTTGGTCATACAGGTCATCTTGTCCTGGAACGTGATGAGGCTCCGACAAGAATGTGAGTGTAGACAATGAGTGTGTATATGAATGTCAGAACGCGAATAGTAGAATGATTCGATAGAGTTGACAGGTTGGTAGTACATCACTCATACTCACACTGTTCGAATTCAAGAAGTACTGGAACTACGGTGGTCTTTTTATAACATTTAATGGGACGCACACTTGGACAGTACGAGTATGGTTACAGGAACAAATGTCGACATAGACAGCATAATGTTGATCACAGGAATATCATCTTAAGTTAGCATTCATGCTTGGCAAATATCATAATGGAGCATTCGTAAATAAGCATTCAGAGTTCCATCATGTAAATCATCTGGCTTTACTGACTGGGCACGTCAGTCCATAACCAATATATAGGAAGGCTCCTAGACCTAACCTCGTCTAGCGAATATCCCTTCACGTAAAGTTCAATATATATATTTTCCATAAAGATATAGGAATCCCAGACATGGGTTCTCACATGTAGCAGTGATCTCTTGGTTCATCGAGCGATAGTACAGGCATCCCTTTTTCTCACTCGATAAATACAAAGTATATGAATTTCAACATGGCTGTGCCTCTCTCGTGAGCTCCACTCACTATTGGATACAGACCAAAATTGGTCATTCGTTAAATGTCCGAATTTCTTCATAGCTTCTCTCATAGAGGTAATTGAATAATATCATACAATCTAGTGCGGATACATAGGAATGTCATCTTCCTTTGAATAAATATTCTTTTCAAAAGTACCACTGTGCATCTGCTTATCGACAAGTTCATAATAAATTGTGGTTTTACCTTTCTATGCGAAATATAACTTTGCCATTCCTTGGCAAAAGAGAATAAACACTGGGGTAAAGTACATACAACATGTCTAAATGACTATCACTTTTCCCCATTTACTTATAGATCACTTTTTTCGGCGATAGGCCGGCTACAACAAAATTCGACAGGATGACAGCCATGAATCACACCCCCTTGCTAGCGATACTTCCGCTGCATAGCCTTTGACCTTTTCTAGCGACAACCAACATAGTTCGACTTAGAAATGTAAAGATATCCATATATAAGACAGACTCGTCCTACTCATACAAACACTACGTATAAATTCAGGCCATAGATATACTGAAGCAAGAACAATCTATTCCTACCCAGCCAAAGAATAAATCGCAGTAGGCCTAGACTCGTCCGCGGAGTCCGATCGAAGATGACAGAACTACTTTCAAGGGAAGTAACTCAAAAATGACTTCTCCTTAAGCACTTAAAAAGGAAATACTTTGTTTACAAAATATTTGCGAACATAATAAGTATATAAATGTATTATATTGCAAGATAGTAAAGATTGCACTTTACAGTCTTACCACACCTCCCGGGAAAAAAAAAATAATTTTTTTTTAAATACATCTAGGAGCAACGTAGAATAGGCTCACAACGCAAGAATACTGCGCAGATGAAAATATCAGGAATAACTATAATTCCTAATATGACCAGTGAGAATATATCTCAAAATCTGAGAGAAATTGTTTCTCTACGAATAAATGTTTCCAGGAAGGTGTGATCTACGTATAATACAATTCTGGTAATTATACAATGCATACCAAAAATTCACACTATAATCTTAAATTTATGATTTATGAAGAAACAATCATCAAAGAACAGCGGTGAATAAACATCAATAAACCGCTAAGTAGAGATACCATCATTCTATTATTAAATTACAAATGTGTATCTTAGTAAAGAAACAAAAAATAACTGTTGTAAAGTTATACATATTAAAAAATCCAATATTTAACAGTTAAGTGGCATCATGTGGGCATCTGGACAGAATGTCCGCCATCACATTTTCTGAACCACGGATAGCTCGTACCGAAAAATGAAAAGGTTGAAGAGCGATTGCGTATCGAGTTGATCTCGAGCTCTTCAAGTTCTTACTTTGGATAGCCGTAAGAGCTTTTTGGTCAGTTTCCACTACGAAATGCGCGCCCAGAAGGAATCTTTGGAGTTTGAGAATTGACCAAACCATTGCCAATAATTCACGGTCTAAAACCGAGTAATTCCTTTCTGCCGCATTAAGTTTTCTGGATATATACATTACAGGATGCAGAGTTCCAGAGTACTCTTGCATTAGTGCCGCTCCAATCCCAGTGGATGAAGCGTCACTACGAAGAACAAATGTCTTATCTGTTGTGGGTAACACTAAAATAGGTGGTGATGAAAACATAGTTTTGATCTTCTCTAGTGAAGATTGGCATTCATGAGACCAGTGAACCATGTTAGGCGACCCTTTCTTTAATAGTGTAGAGAGAGGTGCCATGATAGAGGACAGATTCGGAATGAAACGTCCATAAAATTGTATGAGACCTAAAAGACTTCGCACTTGCTTTTTAGTCCTAGGGATAGAGATGTTAAGTATCTTAGTGATATTATGGTCTTCTGTCTTCAAGAAACCGTGACCTACTCGATGGCCTAAGAAAGCCATTTCGCTAAAGCCAATACAAGCTTTGGATGGTTTTGCTGTCAGGTTATACTCACGCAGAGTTGATAATAATTCAACTAACCCTGAATAGTGATCTTCCCAAGTATCGCTGAAAAGACAGATGTCGTCTAGATAAGCAATGACATCTGACCGATACGATAGGATTCGACGCATCATGCGTACAAATGTAGCTGGTGCGTTCATAAGGCCGAAAGGCATAAAATTCCATTGGAAAAGGCCTCTGGGAGTAGAGAAAGCGGTAAGAGGTTTGGCGCGTTCGGATAATGGAACTTGCCAATATCCTTTAGACAAATCAAGTTTAGTGAAAAAAATGCGATTTAGAAAGACGAGTAAGTAGTTCTTCCAGTAAAGGCATAGGTTCAGCATCGAACTTCGTAACTTGATTCAATTTGCGATAGTCAACGCAAAGACGTATGTTATTGTCTTTTTTTCGAACAATAACCATCGGCGAAGAATATGCAGAAGTGGATGGTTCGATTATTTGTAAATCTATCATTTCATCCAACTCCTTTTCAACCTGTGTTTGGAAATGTATAGGGATAGGATAAGATCTAACCCTAATTGGAGTATGTTCAGTTAGAACAATGTCATGCTCAATGACATGAGTTTGTCCAGGGATGTCAGTGAGGACATCGTGAAATGTTTGTAACATAGACGAAACTTGTCGCCGTTCTCCTAGAGACAAATCAGGAGAAACAGTAACGTCTTTCCATGATTCACTAGAATGAAGTGGGATCATTGGAAGCGGGAGATTAACATCCGAAAAACTTGTTTCCTCATCCTGGTTTACAGACAGTGATGAGTAATGACCATGTTTGACATGAGAATCGTCCGTTGCCTGGAAAATAGGCTGTAGATAGTCAGGACGTTCATGGAACTCCGTAAGCATATTGATGTGGAAGGTTTTATGCTTCCCGTTGATATCGACGATGTAGTCAACATCTGAAATTTTCGATATTATATCGTACGGACCTTTCCAACTAATAAGGAGTCTATTTTCACGACAAGGTAGCAAAACAAATGCTTTGTCACCAGGACAAAGTTGTCGTAAAGTTCTCTTCTTATTAGCAAATTGTCTTGCCTTCTGCTTAGCAAATTCAGAAGAGGACGTTGCCAATTTGCATGCTTTGATAATCTTTTGTCTCAGCGCGATGACATACTCGTAAGAAGATTTTGTGTCATCGTCAATATTGTCAGCTGTTATAAGATCATGCAGCAAAGACATTGGGCCGCGCCGTCGCGCGCCAAAGACAAGTTCAAAGGGCGAAAACCCTGTATGTTCATTGGGGACCTCTCTGTACGCGAAGAGGGCCGCGGGTAAAACCCTATCCCAATCTTGAGGACGATCCTCAGTTATCTTCCCTAATAAGTTCTTAAGTGTTCTATTTAGTCGCTCGACCATCCCATTGGACATAGGATGATAGATGCTACTCAAAGATCTCTCTATCTGTAGAGTAGACATTACTTGAGACATGGTATCCGATATCAGTTGGGTGCCATGATCTGATAATATTTCTCCGGGGAATCCCAGCCGAGAAAATATAAGCCAAAGAGCATCTGCAATGTCAGCGGTAGTAATGCTCTTTAGAGGGATAGCCTCTGGCCAACGTGTGCACATGTCTACACACGTTAAGATAAACTGATGTCCTCTAGCAGATTTGATCTTGAATGGACCAATGATGTCTATCGCCATTTTCTGGAATGGACGAATAGGAATATCTGCAGCCTGAATAGGCGCAGCATGACGAGGACCTTTGGATTTGACTTCTTGACATACTTTACAGGATCGACAATAGATCCGTATGTCCTTGTTCACAAAAGGCCAAAAGAAAGCCGCAAGAACTCTTGACTTTGTACGGGAAAAACCCCTGTGACCAGCACACTGAGAGTCGTGTGCATGTTGTAAGATCTTAACTCTCAAATTCTTGGGTACAAGAATCTGAGAATGACTTGACTTAGTGGAGTCTTGCACCATACGTACAAGTACGCCATTCTTCATTGTAATCCAAGATTTACAATTTGAATCTTTATTCGGATCACCTTTCGTTACAAGAGTGAAGAATTTCTTAAGAGTCGGATCTTCTTCTTGTTGTTATATAAACGAGTCACGAGAAATTACCAAGGGATCATCTTGGTTATGCACTTCATTATCTTCAACAGATGAAGTTTCAGGCATATTGAGAGCTTGAGCTCTAGTGACTACTGCATTAGCAGATTGCATATTTTGATTTTCCCAAACGGAAATTTGCTCCGGAGTGCATTCTTTGACTCCGTGAATGCGACCGATGATAAGATCAGCGATCGGATTCGGCAAAAGACATGCGTGTACATCTCCTGTGAAGAAAGGAGTAGCAATCCTAATGATAGCGGTAGAGTATTTCTCTATGGTGCCGCCAAATGTTACGCATTTGACTACTTTGCCTGTAGAATGAGAAGGATCTATGAGTGACTGCCTAACCCCAATAGTTGTGCATCCAGAATCAAAAAGTACTGAGACTGGATTGTCATTTACTAAACCTTTGTGTAAGACAAGAGAACCTCTCCCATCATGCGCGATTGACGCAGGAAGAGCGGGAAGAGGATGGCCACAGCTTAAAGTAGACACTGTGGTTGGCTCAAATAATGTTTTGCATTGGGGGCACTGAGATGCTCTCCCAAAATCAAAAGCGGCACATGCCATATCATTAGAGTCATCATTATCTTTATTTTGTTTATAGGCTTCGTGGGACTCTTGCTGTGCAGAGTTCGCCTGGTAATGAGCTTTATGTTTTTTGAATTGTGCTCTACCTCTGTTATTATTGCCTCTGTACTTATCATTGTTTCCATCATTATAACCCCTACTCGGGTTTGAATCATAGCTCCTTTGGTTGCTATCATCATATTCATTATAATGAGTATCTCTGTAATTATGATCTTGTTGTCTCCATGAAGGAAAACTTGGATAGTTTCTAAAATGACTTCTCCTTAAGCACTTAAAAAGGAAATACTTTGTTTACAAAATATTTGCGAACATAATAAGTATATAAATGTATTATGTTGCAAGATAGTAAAGATTGCACGTAACAGACCCCAAGGAACGTCTGGTCTCAGTAGTTTACTTCTCAATATGGTCACTGTGCAGGTTGACCCAGGAAGCTGGCACACCAGTTGTTAAATCACGTTTATTTTGTTAAATGCCGTGAATGTCCACCAGTTGATAAATGTAGATGTTGGGACTGGTGTGGTAAAGTGTAACGATTGTCAACTCATTAAACCCAGCACAGTTTTGGTCATACAGGTCATCTTGTCCTGGAACGTGATGAGGCTCTGACAAGAATGTGAGTGTAGACAATGAGTGTGTATATGAATGTCAGAACGCGAATGGTAACTTTACTGACTGGGCACGTCAGTCCATAACCAATATATAGGAAGGCTCCTAGACTTAACCTCGTCTAGCGAATATCCCTTCACGTAAAGTTCAAT
The DNA here is from genome assembly GCA_024509875.1 of Oreohelix idahoensis. NCBI lineage: Eukaryota > Metazoa > Mollusca > Gastropoda > Stylommatophora > Oreohelicidae > Oreohelix > Oreohelix idahoensis. Next base: position 343,522 of record JAMPIV010004447.1, on the reverse strand, counting down.
ATATATATTTTCCATAAAGATATAGGAATCCCAGACATGGGTTCTCACATGTAGCAGTGATCTCTTGGTTCATCGAGCGATAGTACAGGCATCCCTTTTTCTCACTCGATAAATACAAAGTATATGGATTTCAACATGGCTGTTCTTCTCTCGTGAGCTTCACTCACTATTGGATACAGACCAAAATTGGTCATTCGTTAAATGTTCTCATTTCTTCATAGCTTCTATCATAGAGGTAATTGAATAATATCATATAATCTAGTGCTGATACATAGGAATGTCATCTTCCTTTGAATAAATATTCTTTTCAAAAGTACCACTGTGCATCTGCTTATCGACAACGATGGCGAAGCCCAAGTTCATAATAAATTGTGGTTTTACCTTTCTATGCGAAATATAACTTTGCCATTCCTTGGCAAAAGAGAATAAACACTGGGGTAAAGTACATACAACATGTCTAAATGACTATCACTTTTCCCCATCTACTTATAGATCACTTTTTCGGCAATAAGCCGGCTACAACAAAATTCGACATCCCGACAGGATGGCAGCCATGAATCACACCCCCTTGCTAGCGATACTTCCGCTGCATAGCCTTTGACCTTTTCTAGCGACAACCAACATAGTTCGACTTAGAAACGTAAAGATATACATATATAAGACAGACTCGTCCTACTCATACAAACACTACGTATAAATTCAGGCCATAGATATACTGAAGCAAGAACAATCTATTCCTACCCAGGCAAAGAATAAATCGCAGTAGGCCTAGATCCGTCCGCGGAGTCCGATCGAAGATGACGGAACTCCTTTCAAGGGAAGTAACTCAAAAATGACTTCTCCTTAAGCACTTAAAAAAGGAAATACTTTGTTTACAAAATATTTGCGAACATAATAAGTATATAAATGTATTATATTGCAAGATAGTAAAGATTGCACTTTACACTCGAGTATTTAATTATGTATTTAATAAACACTGCGCGAATTCTAGTGGTTAAAACACACATCTATAAAACTAGGACTTAACTGAATTTATTAATTATAAATTCCTTCGCGACTTTAAAAGTTAATTTAAGCATCTATTTTCTTTTGAAATAATATAATAGATAGATCATTATATTTACAACTGGAACTATTGAGATGGTTTAATTTAATAGATTTAAATTAACACAAAATCCATTGAAATAGAATGACTGAACTAGACCACTGATCACTTTACACAATATATATTACCGCTTTGCACAGAATAGAAATCACTGCAAATATATATATAAAATCCAGGGGAAAATCTATAACAAGATTTCAATAAAGCTAGTGCTTCTGTAAAGGTCTGGCCAGCGAGTGATAACATGTCTAGTCTTCATGGTCTATTTAGCTAAAATGGAATGTAAGTTGAGTGGGACATGATAAACTTGACAGCTTATTTGATCTCACGAACTTTTGGGGATCTGACCGCCAAATCAAGAGAAGAAACCGCCCCCTGGTCTTCGTATCCGCTCGCTGCTGCCCGTTTCGCTTTCCCCGTTCGCTCGGTTCTGCGATTGACACCGAGACGCGAAATTAGCGGCAAGCAACTGCGTCTCGTATCAGGGACCACTACTGACTTTGATAACGCCGATAGTCTCCCCTGAAATCCCTCAGTCTGTCTCTTTGATCTCGTGCCGCATACTAAATGAGTCCCGGTGGAATGAGTTCTGGCAAACGAAAAGTTACAACAAATGTTCAGGGGTTCTAATGTTATGAAAAGCTAAAAGTCCCTTTAAATCATCCATCATATCAGAGGGGGGCCCCACAACGTGAAATGGTTCAGTCTCATCTGAGCTCTCGTAGGGCCTGGTTTTGTAGAATTTCCAGACAAATGTTTAATCACTTTGTTCCATCATGGTTACCAGTGGCAACTAGTTGTCCTATTTCTCCAGGTATCACGGTCTCAATGACCTTCAAGGAAAACGTTACTTTTCAGTCGCGGCAGGGATTGGTCAATAATTGCGCCAATGATGTTGCTCCATCTTTCAGCATCAGCCTTGACCCAGTGACACATTTAGTCAAGTTCAAGGCTATGGTTATGTCAACGAATACACCGTATCCTTTCCAGGAAATTGTGGAGGTATCCGTGCCTTACACGGTAAGCATAAGTAGATGGGTAGATAGATGGATAAATTGATGGATGGATTAAAGGACAGATGCGTGGAGAAATGGATGGATTGATGGGTTTTCGGATGAATGAGTTAATGGATGGACGAATAAATGGATGTATGGGTGTTTGGATGAATGGTTTAATGGATGGATGGATGGAAAGGTAGATGGATGGATGAATGGGTGGATAGATGGATGGTGAATGGATGAAGTGTGATGGATGCATGAGTAGTTGGGTGGGTGGATCGATAGACGTATGGATCGATGGGTGGGTGTGTAGATGGATAGATTGATGGGTGAAATGATGGATGGATTTATGGATGGATAAATAGATAGATAGATAGATAGATGGATGGCTGGATAGATGGATGGATAGATGGATGGATGGATAGATAGATGGATAGATAGATGGATGGTTAGATAGATAGATAGATAGATAGATAGATAGATAGATAGATAGATAGATAGATAGATAGATAGATAGATAGATAGATAGATAGATAGATAGATAGATAGATAGATAGATAGATAGATAGATAGATTGATTGATTGATTTATTGATTGATTAATTGATTGACTGATTGATATATTGATTGATTGATTGATAGAGAGATAGATTGATTGATTGATGGATAGATAGATTGACAGATAGATTGATTAATTGATAGATTGATTGATAGATAGATTGATTGATAGATAGATAGATAGATAGATAGATAGATAGATAGATAGATAGATAGATAGATAGATAGATAGATAGATAGATGGATAGATAGATAGATAGATTGATAGATTGATTGATTGATTGATTGATTGATTGATTGGTATTTTGATAGATAGATAGATAGATAGATAGATAGATAGATAGATAGATAGATAGATAGATAGATAGATAGATAGATAGATAGATAGATAGATAGATAGATAGATAGATAGATAGATAGATAGATAGATAGATAGATAGATAGATAGATAGATAGATGTACCGTTCTTAACTTGTTTGAATTATTTCCTCCACTTCAAATTGACACAAACACATGCACATGCTAACATACAAACATATTAACATACATATATACGTACATGCACTAATATGTACATATTCAAACAAAATACACATATGTACACAATACTCCACGCCTATAAACATTTACACCCACACAATTCATGCTACATATGTCTACATATCTATGTGACAACACACATACACACACACACACGCAGCCCGGGACTACCAAAGTGTTAGAGATGCAATGTGACGGTCAGAAATTGGTTGGTCGAGTGGACAGTCACGTGACTGGTGCCCACATACCGTCTACAGGTAAAGGTATCGTAATTTCGCTATCATTGTATCATTGTATATCCTTGAGTATCTGTTCATCAATAAATGTCTGTTTTGTGTCTATCATGTTAGGTCAGTGTATTTTTAACAAGACAGTAAGTGTGTCTTCCATACTATATGCAATTTATATTCTTTTATATCTGTATTTGAATTATATCTGCGTATATTCTTATATGTGTTTCACAAATGTCGCATCAAGTGGCGATGATCCCTTCCACGCCACCTCAGATTGAGCGAAAAGAAGCTCTCACAACAAGCAGAAGAGAAAATAACACGCCGAAATAAACATCAGGCAAAAAAAAAAAAACTATTACCTCTGAGGCGCATCATCCACATCCCCACCCCCATCCCCATCCCCATAGTTAGTTATAAATGAAGGGGGCCTGCTACTACTACTTATATGTGTGTGTCTACCATCTTATATGTTTATGTATATTCTCTTATGTCTGTTTATTTATCATCTTAATTTGTGTGTGTCAACCACATACATGCCACACCTAGGAGATGTAAAACCTGTACAAAAAATCCAAAACCCTGTACAAAGACCCGCAAAACCTGTACAAAGACTGAAAAAAACATATCAAAATAGTTAATTTGTGTAAAAATATTTTCAATTACAGTGGGCTGCATTATAAATGAGGCACGGGGACTTTGCCTTTTAAAGCAGGTCTTCACTTATTTTAAAACCCAAACAATAAATGTCTGAGTTTATTTTACACTGTAAAAACAATGTGATGGTGTCATCATTTAGTCTATTTCAGTGCTTAATTACCACTAACAGACTGGGAATCCTGTGTTCAATAGGACCTTATAAAAGAACTCTGAGACACAGTAATAATGGGAATGGGTTAGAAAACTTGTACAGAAATTATGTACAGGGTGTACACATCTGACAACGCAAACACCTTGTACAGATTATGGGTAAACCATAGCATGTGGCATCTATGCTACAATCTTATGTATATTCTCTTATGTCTGTTTATTTATCATCTTAATATGTGTGTGTCTACCATCTTATATGTTTATGTATATTCTCTTATGTCTGTTTATTTATCATCTTAATATGTGTGTGTCTACCATCTTATATGTTTATGTATATTCTCTTATGTCTGTTTATTTATCATCTTAATATGTGTGTGTCTACCATCTTATATGTTTATGTATATTCTCTTATGTCTGTTTATTTATCATCTTAATATGTGTGTGTCTACCATCTTACATGTTTATGTATATTCTCTTATGTCTGTTTATTTATCATCTTAATATGTGTGTGTCTACCATCTTATATGTTTATGTATATTCTCTTTTGTCTGTTTATTTATCATCTTAATATGTGTGTGTCTACCATCTTATATGTTTATGTATATTCTCTTTTGTCTGTTTATTTATCATCTTAATATGTGTGTGTCTACCATCTTATATGTTTATGTATATTCTCTTATGCCTGTTTATTTATCATCTTAATATGTGTGTGTCTACCATCTTATATGTTTATGTATATTCTCTTATGCCTGTTTATTTATCATCTTAATATGTGTGTGTCTACCATCTTATATGTTTATGTATATTCTCTTATGCCTGTTTATTTATCATCTTAATATGTGTATACTCATAATCGTGTATGTGTATGTGTGTCTATCATCTTATAGGTTTATCTTTATGTATATTCTCTAATTTCTGTATGTTGATCAAATTACATATGTGTGTTTAAATTATTGTATATGTGTGTCTATCATCCTATATGTTTATGTATATGCTCTTATATTTCTTTGTTTGTCATCTTGTTTATAGTCTTGTATGAGTATGTGTATGTGTCTACTATCTCAGATAAGTTTTTACCTTGTTTTGGACTATCTATCTGTGTTAAACTGTGTTGATGTTGTTTGCTCTTTTCTGCCTGTCAATTTTTGTCAATCAATCAATCGAATCAATACCCTTTAGCTCACCAAGAAGCATATGCCTTCAACAAACACATGCCAAGTTCTCGGGTCACGTGCCATCACCTCAAGTTCTTTCCACGTTTTTCTCATCGCTGTCACTTCTGGATCAATTTTTGTCTTAACCCTTTAGCTTCTATTGTACTTGTCTGCATAAAACTCATTTGTTGTTACGACATCCGTCTTACCTTTTTCCTCATGTTGTCTGTCGGTCAATTTTTACATTAACTCTGTGGCAACCACACTTTCTCTATTCTATTTCATTTTTCGCCGTATAATTGTTTTCTTACTTTAGAATCCATTTTAGTAATTCTTTTTTTATTTTCACTAAAAATCATTTATATCTTTCTCCTACTTAATATTTTTCGTTGTCTTTATTATTTATGATTATGAAATTCATTTTTCGGTGGCGTATTCAGAGGGGGATTTTAGTTCTTCATCCCCCGTCTCAATTTTTTTTTTTTTTTTTTTTTTTGCTATTGGGGTTGTGTGTTGTACTTATAAACGTTAGATAACATACGTGTTGTGTGTTGTACTTATAAACGTTAGATTACATACGTGTTTTCTGACGTACTTATAAACGATAGATTACATACGTATTGTGGGTTGTACTTATAAAGATTAGATTACATACGTGTTGTGGGTTGTACTTATAAACGTTAGATTACACACGTGTTGTGGGTTGTACTTATAACCGATAGATTGCATACGTGTTTTGGGTTTCACTTATAAACGATAGATTACATACATGTTATGTGTTGTACTTATAAAAGTTATATTACGTACGTGTTGTGGGTTGTACCTATAAACGTTAGATTACATACGTGTAATGTGTTATACTTATAAACGTTAGATTACATACGTGTTATATGTTGTACTTATAAACGTTAGAATACTGTGGTGAAGTGGGATGTTATAAATACTTATAGGGAACTTAGTGTACTGACTGAGATCAGCTGTGAAGGTATCTATATCTATGAAGAGTAGTGTATTATAGATAACCTTACTTGCTACCACATATCTATATATCTCAGTCAGAATTATTCTGGAATAGTGTGATGCTACGTTATGTGTCTAGGGTATGTGTATGGTGAAGTGTAAGTCACAACAACAGACAGATAAACAATTTAATTTAATCCACTACTCTTAACAACACTGTGACACTCACATACATATAACACTCTATGAGAATAGCTTAAAGAAGTCACTCGTAACGGTTCAAATAACAATATGTATTCATTACTAGCCTGAATGAATATGTGTCCTGATTCAACTACAAGGGAACCAGGAATCACAATCAATTTAAATTACAAGTTATGTACAGAATGTATTTAATATGAATATTGTAGTGACATATATTAGTACAAATGTTCTATGTGTGTCAGTTGTGTAGTAGTAAAATGAGGTACTACTGGTTTTGTTTTGTTCAAGCTCTGTTGGTATTTGTCATCATGACTTCAATAGTTTGTCTTTAGGGACCAGTATTGGAGATGTTCACAGTTCCTGATTTTAAGACAAGTAAATTCCCCTCTGAATAGTATTTTTATAAAGTTATTTCAAGATGAGGGGACATAATGTTGAGCTCAGCTGGCCAACTCTGCTTATCTTGAGTGATGGCGGCAGGAAAGGACTCCTCTGCTCGAATTCTCCTCTGGGCTCAGGAGACACCTCACTGATAGCTAAAAAGACCAAGGAGTATGCTGTCCGACTCTGGATTCAGCAAATCTCTGACCAGATGCTGCTCAGTACCATCAAGACCACTGTCCCTGAAATCAAGAAGGATGTACCTTCTACTTCATAACTAATTTATATTCTCTTTTACACTGATCACAATACAGCACAAACATTGCGTTCAGAGCGTTAGGCCAACAGTCAGCTTCATCTGAAATACTTTATACCAGCATTACCATCCTTAATGGTCACTACGCCTCTGCACTTCCAGCATTATTTCTTTCTAGTCAATCATCCAGGTGTCAGTGTACTGTTTGGCCATTCCATGCCGTTTTACTTCTCTCCGACACCCTCTGTTCAGGCTGGAGCATTTTAGGCTTTACCTCACGTTTGCCACTGAACTACACATATATATACAGGCATAAATCAACAATTCACATTCAATTTTCATTAAAAGATATTAAATGGTTCAAGCTTACCACAATTCATACGAATAACACAGATACGTTGATTAGCAATGAATTCTGGCACAAACTGGCACAAATTTCCTTCTGCTTATCTTCCAGGCTTTTATTTAGCCAAATATATGCTGGCTTCAACGCACTGATGCTTTATCAAGCTATTTTAAACAAGTGGTCTCGAACTAACGCTCCCAAGTGTGTATATCAGCGAGACTGGCCAATGAGCCACGTTTCGACAAGTGTTTGAAAAAATGTTACCTTTCCCCGTTTCCCCTAACAACCAAGATAGTATTTATAGCCCGACCAATCGTGGTTAGGCTTTCATTTGTTGCGCTCCAATCAATTTGGAGTTTACATGGTAGGCTATTTCTGTAACATAAATTTTTTTCAAACACGTTAAAAAAAAAATCTTATGAGCAGAAATGATTTTATGCTGTCAGGCACCCCCAATATTTTATTTTGGGTATAATTTATTAATTCCTGGACTATTTGCGTAACGTTTTACATATTATTTGTCAGCAAGCCCTAAGGAACCCAAAAATACTAATTTAAAGGAGCTACGTGGCTGCGTTCAAAATATGCAATTTCTTCTACCTCCTGTTTGGAAGATGTGCTGTCTGGGTACTGTTATGTGTTCAAACGTAAACCCATCTATTGTTATCTTTTCTAATAAGAGTCTGTTATGATTTATAAACCTAACTCTGGGAAAGGGTAGTGTATTTTATCACTGTCCGTCTGAAAAAGTTAGTGCTTGTAGACTTACACGCGTGATGCCAGCATTTGTATATCGCGCGTCGCGTGTTGCATGCGTTCCTGATTTTCAGCCCTCCCCTCTCGCCATCCTTTTGTCCATCTGTTCGTTCGTTTTGGTAACGTAATATAATTAATGTTAGGATTAATTTAGGTCATTACGCAGTCTCTCAATGTTTTTCTTAGAAATGCAGCACACGTTTCATTGAAGAAGGCGGGTAATAATACAGTAAGCTTTTATATCAACGTGAAAGCGTTACAATTTGCAGACGAAGCAGAAAACAAAGGGGGATTTCGAGTACATTCTTTGTGACAGCACTGTCATTTTCCCATTGCTCTTCTCTTTATTAATTTTATTTGTTAGGCTTTATATTTACCTAATAATTTATATATGTGGATTAGAATATTTCATGACACCTCCCCTCTTAAAACAGACATTATATGTCAGTCCTTTATTCTATATACACATATAGAAATTTATTATTATTTCTGGGGTTTACGGTGATTCTCATCACACGGATGGCGGCTTAAAAAATCCGCTCCCAGATTGGTTTTTCCAGATATATATTCAATGCTAAAATTATATGGAGCCAGAAGCAAAGACCATCGGAGTAACCTAGAGTTCTCATGCTTAGCCTGTGCTAAAAACGATAAAGGTTTGTGGTCAGTTTGCAACTTAAATGCCTTCCCATATAGATAAATATTGAATTTCTTTATTGCCCATATTACTGCAAGACATTCTTTTTCGCTAGTTGAGTAGTTGATTTCAGCTTTATTCAACTTTCTGCTAGCATATGCCACTGGGCTTAATTCCCCATCCAATGCATCTGATTTCTGTAGTAAAGTTGCACCTAACCCAATATTACTTGCATCCGTCCTTACTATGAATTCTTGACTTAAGTCAGGTAATTTCAAAATGGGTTTACTTGTGAGCTTTTCCTTCAATTCTTGGTAAGTCATTTCACATTGTGGTGTCCATGTAATGCGATCTGGAAGTCCTTTACGTGTCAATTCCGTTAAAGGTGCACATATGGAATTAAAGTTTTTGATATACTTCTGGTAGAAACCACATAATGAGACAAAGGATCTCACGTCCTTCTTGGTTTGTGGTCTCGGGGCTTTCTGTAGTTTCTCTAAATTCTTTGGGTCAGGGGTCATGTTTCCCTGATAAACTGTGTGTCCCCAAAAATTCCAATTCTTTACATCCAACGCAACATTTGGTTGGTCGGGCTGTTAAATTTGCCTCCCTAAGTCGATCAAACAGCATGTTCAGAGAGTCAATGTGTTCCTCAAATGTTTCTGTTGCTATAAGGATATCATCCATAAAATTTGTTATACAGGGATTATTCAGAGGATCCAATAATTTTCTCATCATTCTAGAGAAGACACTAGGTGCATTCTTCAATCCAAATGGCAATCTATTAAACTCATAGTGTCCTTCTGAGGTACTAAAAGCTAGGTATGGTCTAACCTCAGGCTTTACTGGAATCTGATAGTATCCTTTACTCAGATCCACTTTTGAGAAATATTTAGCTTTATTTAGCCTGGCAAACAGCTGATTTATATCCGGCAATGGATCCACCTGTCCTTCTGTAATAGCATTCAGTCTCCTGTAATCTATACAGAGTCTATGTTCTCCAGAGGGCTTCCTTAAGAGTACAACACCGGAACTATACGAAGACTCACTGTGCGAAATAATTCCTTCCTTCAATAGATAGTCTATCTCTTCCTTCAAAGCTTTTTCCTTAGCAAACGGAATCGAATATGGTTTCATACAGACAGGTGTGGAGTCTATGAGTTTCATATCATATTCCAATAGGTTTGTATGCCCTGGTCGGTCTGTTAACACCTCTGCATGATTATTTTAGAACCTGTTGCACTCTCTCTTTCTGAGTTTTCGTTAAATGTGTACTGATTTTCACCTGTGCTGCTGTCTCACAGGGGTGTAATGGATATTCAAATGATGAAAGTGGTTCCTTTTTCATCTCCATGGCGATGGACAAGGTCAACAAGTGTGTCTCTTCCTGATGTTCTCTTTCCAAATATTTCTTCAGGAGATTCACATGATAGATTTTTTCTTTCCCCTTCTTATCTATCTTATAATTTGTTCTAGACACCTTCTCTAGAACTGTATATGGACCCTGCCATCCAATTTGTAACTTATTCTGACTCCCAGGCAAAAGAAGCAGTACTTTCTCTCCCACAGCCAAATTTCTGTCTTTCGCCTTCCTGTTATAATAGGCAGCATGTTTCTTCCTGGCTTGTTTCAAATTTTCATTGGCAAGTTTCCAGCCAGTTTTTAACCGAGTGGTCAGCTCATTCACATATTGGTATGAAGATGTAATGTTTTCCTCTGCCTTTTCATCAGTCCACGTTCTTAACAAAGCTACATATGGACCTTTAATTGTGTGGACCTATTTGTCCATGCACCGGTATGGTCTCTTCCACTTGAAGCTTTATAGTGATGATTTTTCCTCCCAGAATTATCATTCACAAAACGACCGCTACCAATTTTTCTTTTGGGGCTGTCTCCCCTCTTAAAATTCTTGATGAGAGATTTCCTCCCTACATCCTCTTCCTCCAGTTTGTTTAAGTCCGATTGAGGGATTTTCGGCTTATCCTGGGGTAAGACATCTTTTTGCACTCTCCGCATAGTGGCCATTGTAAAACAGTTAAGTGAAGCTTGTCCGTGAAAAGGGGCTTCCCATTCCATTTGGTCCACTTTATCAAATCTATATTTCTTTTTATTGTCAGGCCTGATTTTGCCCCATGGCGTGTCCAGGTCCTGATCCATGTTCCCACTTGTGGGTGTTCCCTCATGTGCTATGCTACACCTTTCTACAAAGTTCTCAATGTCCCATCTTGCTTTGGGCCAATAATAATTGTGAGCCACCTTTTGAATGATGGTACCTATTTTCTCATGGTCCCCATCTGGTTTCACATGTAGGCTCCTTATTAATTCTGTCCTGTATCTTTTTGGAAGAACCAGCTGTCCGTGACCATTGGATCTAGCTCCAGTCTTCCTATACATCAACTTGTTTTTCATGTAAAAATCTCCCTTGCCTGGAGTTGTATGACAAGTTGACAATTTTCTGAAACAAGGCTTGAGTGTTTTATCCCCAGCCTGTGCCTTCCTCATCTCTTCTGGAGTGGTATCTAACATAATATCCTCCTCCTGTCTTGAGGTCGACCTGACCTGAAGGGTTGCCATATACACAGGTTTCCTTCTGCAACGGTCAGTGTCATGATTGTCCATCTGACAATTCTTACACCACCTTTTTCCTTGGTTGAAAGATTTTCTTTCATCATATTTCCTTTCATCGAATTGTGGGAATTTATTTTTATTTTCATACCGTGGCCTATCAAATTGGTGCTTACCTTTATTTTGATCCCTAGGATCAAATTTATTAAAGTTCTGTGGTGCCCTAAAGTTATCCACCTGTTTCTTTTTTTATTACCTGTTACCTCTGCTTGAGCTGCTTGATACCTTTCAGCAACATTTAGCAACTCACCCAGCCTCTCTGCACCTTGTTCCATGAGAAACTTTCTCAGGTCTGGAGCCATGGACTCTCTTAGTTGCTCTATAAGGACCATTTCCTTAAGATCTTGGGTTTTCCCCAGAGAAGTCCATTTCTCCAAGTATGTCTCTATTCGTGCAGAGAACTGGTGATAGGTTTCACCTGACAGTAGTTTAGCATTCCTAAATTTTTTTCCTGTAAAACTCTGCATTCTTTTCATACCTTAACAAAAGAGCCTGCTTTAGCATGTCATAATTTTCCTGATCACCTCTGCTCATTTTTGCAAAAACTTCATAAGCTGCCCCACGAAGTCCCTGAGATAACTTTAAGCTCCACCTTTCTCTCTCTAACCCATACGTGGTAGCTAATAGTTCGTACCTATTTATATAGCTCTCAATATCATCGTCTTTCTCAACAAAATGATCTAAATGAAAATTCATAGCTGAGGTTGAGGCTCCTTGAGTAACCGTAGCATCAGAGGCAAAGGGACTGGCACCATTTTCAGGAGCATGGCCTTGAAACTCAAACTCCCTTAGTCGTAACTCATGTTCCCTTTGTAATCTTTTATCTTCTGCTTCCCTTTCTGCAGCTAATTTCCTCTCTTCCCTTTCTGCAGCCTGTCTTCGTTCTGCAGCTAATTTCTTCTCTTCTCTTTCTGCAGCTAATTTCTTCTCTTCTGCTTCCAATTTCTTAGCCTCTTTGTCAGCCTCAATCTGCAACCTCTTAGTCTCAGCCTCAGCTTGCAACCTCTTAGTCTCAGCCTCAGCTTCAAATTGTAACTTCTTAATTTCCCTGTCAGCCTCTAACTTTCTTTCGGCTTCAAACCTTCTTTCTTCACGTTCAATAAATTTGTCACATTCCGTCGTGACATAGGCAACCATAACTTGCCCATCTAATCCTAACTCTTTTGCAGTCTGAACCGCAGCAGATCGAAATTTGGCCAGGTCCGCCATTGTCTATTATGTAAATTTATACAATGTCTAACCAACAATTCAATCTCTAATGGACAACACAGGCACCGTGAGCTCAACCTTATTTAATTCCACCCAAGGATACCTTTTAATTCTTATATTCCCTGAAGTGAATTACCCCCAATATTTTTAATAGTTAAAGATTCAAAATCCCAAGAGCGAGACCCCAATATATGTGGTGAAGTGGGATGTTATAAATACTTATAGGGAACTTAGTGTACTGACTGAGATCAGCTGTGAAGGTATCTATATCTATTAAGAGTAGTGTATTATAGATAACCTTACTTGCTACCACATATCTATATATCTCAGTCAGAATTATTCTGGAATAGTGTGATGCTACGTTATGTGTCTAGGGTATGTGTATGGTGAAGTGTAAGTCACAACAACAGACAGATAAACAATTTAATTTAATCCACTACTCTTAACAACACTGTGACACTCACATACATATAACACTCTATGAGAATAGCTTAAAGAAGTCACTCGTAACGGTTCAAATAACAATATGTATTCATTACTAGCATGAATGAATATGTGTCCTGATTCAACTACAAGGGAACCAGGAATCACAATCAATTTAAATTACAAGTTATGTACAGAATGTATTTAATATGAATATTGTAGTGACATATATTAGTACAAATGTTCTATGTGTGTCAGTTGTGTAGTAGTAAAATGAGGTAATACTGGTTTTGTTTTGTTCAAGCTCTGTTGGTATTTGTCATCATGACTTCAATAGTTTGTCTTTAGGGACCAGTATTGGAGATGTTCACAGTTCCTGATTTTAAGACAAGTAAATTCCCCTCTGAATAGTATTTTTATAAAGTTATTTCAAGATGAGGGGACATAATGTTGAGCTCAGCTGGCCAACTCTGCTTATCTTGAGTGATGGCGGCAGGAAAGGACTCCTCTGCTCGAATTCTCCTCTGGGCTCAGGAGACACCTCACTGATAGCTAAAAGACCAAGGAGTATGCTGTCCGACTCTGGATTCAGCAAATCTCTGACCAGATGCTGCTCAGTACCATCAAGACCACTGTCCCTGAAATCAAGAAGGATGTACCTTCTACTTCATAACTAATTTATATTCTCTTTTACACTGATCACAATACAGCACAAACATTGCGTTCAGAGCGTTAGGCCAACAGTCAGCTTCATCTGAAATACTTTATACCAGCATTACCATCCTTAATGGTCACTACGCCTCTGCACTTCCAGCATTATTTCTTTCTAGTCAATCATCCAGGTGTCAGTGTACTGTTTGGCCATTCCATGCCGTTTTACTTCTCTCCGACACCCTCTGTTCAGGCTGGAGCATTTTAGGCTTTACCTCACGTTTGCCACTGAACTACACATATATATACAGGCATAAATCAACAATTCACATTCAATTTTCATTAAAAGATATTAAATGGTTCAAGCTTACCACAATTCATACGAATAACACAGATACGTTGATTAGCAATGAATTCTGGCACAAACTGGCACAAATTTCCTTCTGCTTATCTTCCAGGCTTTTATTTAGCCAAATATATGCTGGCTTCAACGCACTGATGCTTTATCAAGCTATTTTAAACAAGTGGTCTCGAACTAACGCTCCCAAGTGTGTATATCAGCGAGACTGGCCAATGAGCCACGTTTCGACAAGTGTTTGAAAAAATGTTACCTTTCCCCGTTTCCCCTAACAACCAAGATAGTATTTATAGCCCGACCAATCGTGGTTAGGCTTTCATTTGTTGCGCTCCAATCAATTTGGAGTTTACATGGTAGGCTATTTCTGTAACATAAATTTTTTTCAAACACGTTAAAAAAAAATCTTATGAGCAGAAATGATTTTATGCTGTCAGGCACCCCCAATATTTTATTTTGGGTATAATTTATTAATTCCTGGACTATTTGCGTAACGTTTTACATATTATTTGTCAGCAAGCCCTAAGGAACCCAAAAATACTAATTTAAAGGAGCTACGTGGCTGCGTTCAAAATATGCAATTTCTTCTACCTCCTGTTTGGAAGATGTGCTGTCTGGGTACTGTTATGTGTTCAAACGTAAACCCATCTATTGTTATCTTTTCTAATAAGAGTCTGTTATGATTTATAAACCTAACTCTGGGAAAGGGTAGTGTATTTTATCACTGTCCGTCTGAAAAAGTTAGTGCTTGTAGACTTACACGCGTGATGCCAGCATTTGTATATCGCGCGTCGCGTGTTGCATGCGTTCCTGATTTTCAGCCCTCCCCTCTCGCCATCCTTTTGTCCATCTGTTCGTTCGTTTTGGTAACGTAATATAATTAATGTTAGGATTAATTTAGGTCATTACGCAGTCTCTCAATGTTTTTCTTAGAAATGCAGCACACGTTTCATTGAAGAAGGCGGGTAATAATACAGTAAGCTTTTATATCAACGTGAAAGCGTTACAATTTGCAGACGAAGCAGAAAACAAAGGGGGATTTCGAGTACATTCTTTGTGACAGCACTGTCATTTTCCCATTGCTCTTCTCTTTATTAATTTTATTTGTTAGGCTTTATATTTACCTAATAATTTATATATGTGGATTAGAATATTTCATGACAAATACATGTTTGTTATGTGTTGTACTTATAAACGTTAGATTACGTACTTGTTATATCTTCTTCTTCTTCCGTCCTTAGCCACCGACCGTCAAAGCAGTCAGTGGCCATTACGCCTAGTGGCGTCTTAGGGCAACAGCAGATAGGTTTTCTTTGCCATTGTTTCCCATCACGCCTATTGGCGTCTTTAGGGCAATGACAAATCAATCCATCTGCCGTTGTTTCCGTAATCGAAGTAACTGGCAAACGGGTGATCAGCCCGTTGGGTACTTGTTATATGTTGTACTTATAAACGTTAGATTACATACGTGTTTTGTGTTGTATTTATAAACGTTAGATCACACACTTGTCTTGTGCTTTATAAACGTTAGAATACATCATTGTTTGACGGATGTCTGTTCACGTTGTAAATAATATTTAAACTTTATTTAAAGCGTATTATAACAAAATAACTTATGAAAGTGTAGATGGGGAACTTCCGAGATTAAATCCCCTAATAGTCAAGCCCGATTAACAATTTCTAAACACGCCACTGAGTTTATGTAGTTTTGTCCATAAGTAATCTTTTTGCAATTATTGCTTTTGTAACTGTCTTAATTTCTTTCTATTCACTCTATCATTTCTTTTTACTTGTTTTCTGTAAAATTATGATCCCTTCTATCTCTGCCTGCTGTTTATGATTCAGTTCTCTGTTGTCAAAGAATGATAACGTATTCCGTATCTCACATTTGTCAGAAAACCACGAGTTGTCTCCAAGATCAAGACCGCTGTATGTTGGTGCTGGATGTCGACAGGAAGAGTCTGACAACTTCTATGGCGACATTATCAATGTGAGTGTTTATGGCTTGCTGCCTTTGATGTTCTTCTGTGTTACATCTGTCCTACTATGACATATGGAAGTCACACATGTCAAAGCTCCGAACCAAACATAATTTTGTAACATCGTCTAAGGCTTCCTTTCTCATCCTTTTTATCTTGGTGTAATCCTTGAACTAATTTTCAGTTCCCAGGGAACTATAAATTATGACATCTACAGCTCATGGTATCTTAACATAATCGGTTAGTTGTAAATGTAATAATCCATGAACAATTGTAAGTTCTATTTTGAGTAGAGAATGATTTTTTTCTGTGGATCTATTTATTTTGGCCACATTATTAGCCTAATCTTTGCGTATGATTCCCCCTCTATACAAAGGATATCAAATCTAATACATGTCAGTAGTGTAAGGTTGAGGAAACTTCAATTTTTGTTTCTATTTCCTTCTTGATTTTTATTTTAACTTTATTCAAGTAGGCCTAAAACTCTTATCATTGATTTCTACTCTACAAAATGCTGATGAAATATGGTATTTACAAGAGTGAGCACGGTCCTATTTTGCTAAAATCGCTCGTGGAACCCTTTAAAAATTTAGCGACCTGTTGCGGAACCTCTAGGGTACCGTGGAACTCCGGTTGAGAAACCCAGGGCTAAGGTATCTGTCTGCCTTTATCTGTTTCTTGTGAATTCTTAACTGTTATCGAGCGGTTAGTGTTCTTTCTTCTTGCGGCACAGTTACGAAGTTCTGTGGTTGAAACTTGATGGCGTCATACTTGAGTCTACCAGCTGTAAATGGGTACCTGACTCTGCTCGTACGTTATGGAAGACAAATGCAGCGAGGAAGGGAATTGGTCACCCTACCTCATAAAATAACTGGACCTAGAATAGTGAAGTCTCTAACAACTTCACAACCCTACGTCAGTATCTACTATCAGATTACCTTTTTCCCCAATTTAGATAAACCCTCTGTGGATGGGAAGGAGCGAAGCTCCTGACCGGGTTGGAAGGAAAGTCCTCAGGTTCCCCAGCCTCGCAATGACATGTAATTGGGCCGAAGGGCTGAAAGCCCAAGTGCCGCTGGTTACGGAAAAAAAAAAATGTCAACTTTCCAATTGTTATCTTTCCCGTGGTCTTCACGTTTTCTAGACCCTTCATTTAGAGATTGATTGTCTGTCATTTTCTCTTTTTTGTGTGTTAGTGATCAAATAAATATCTCTCAAATATATGTATGAATGTGAGTGTCCGATTGGCAGAGTTGTTAGAGCGCTGGTCTCTTGCGGCAAAGGTGACATGTTCGATTCACGGTATCGGCATGATTCAGTCTACCCAGCTGTAAATAAGTACTGAGTTTGCACTTGAGTTAGAGAAGGAAACAGCAGCGAGGAAGGGAACAGGTAAACATCCATCTCTCGATGCTGGACCAAGTAAGCGAAGTCTCTAACAATCTTCTCCCCTACGGCTATATCTGCTAAGAACAACCTTTTATGTATGTATGTTTATATGTATGTATGCCAATGACATATGTAAACATTCCCTTTATGAACCAGATCTATGTCACTGCAGTAAATTTTTATGTTTGATCTGGTTCTTTATAGAATGTTAAGAAAATAGTTTTGTTAATTAGACATTTGTTCTCGTCTTTATTTCAGTTTGCGGTCTATAGATGCGTACGTGTAGAGACTTGACAGGAGCCATCAGTCATGGAGATGTGAAACATTCTCCCAACGTGTTAGAAACGTGAATGGATGCTTATGACTATTCTACCAAAATTTTAGTAGAAGTCAGAACATTCTACCAACATTTTAGAAATATCAATGGGGAAAGTCAGAACATTCTAACAATATTTTGAGATATCTAAAAATTATCAACGATCTTAAAATATGTTCGAAGTGATACGTATAACATTAACTACACATATCCTAACGGCTAGTCTCCTTCGTGACATCAAACATTAATGAGATGGCCTTGTGTTATTACGCAGATTGAGGTTAACTATTGATAGATGATGGGTGTATGTAGGACTAGCAGACGGTTCACAACCCTGTACAGCAGCCAAGAAAGATGGAGAAACATAATAGATGTATGCTTAATTGAGCATGACAATTACACCTTTTACAAACAAGCAAAGAACAAGTAAATAAAAACAACAACAAGTAGGTTGAACAGGGTAGACTCTTCCAAGATGGTGGATAAGCTGTGCCGAATTAATCTCATGTCATGGTATTCTGTTTTCCTCCCAGTCCTTTGAAAGGTTAAAAATAAAAATTAAATTGAATCATCTGAAGCTAAAATTACTACTTCTGGGATCAATAAAAGTATTTTTCGTTAAAGAAGACATTGACGACAATGGAACAAAAAACCTCTACTTCTTACGGTAGAAAAACGACTAAGTAAGTAAGAATTTAAAAAAAATTATTTTCAATAAGGACAATAATAAGGACGACAAACATGCACCATTGACACAAGCAAACAACAATTGTACCGAATTTAATTAAAATAATATTTCACAGTCACACAAAGTGTGTTATAAATGTAATCACGCAAGCTTTCATTTAAGTATAAATAATAAGCAGACTATATTACTCTGGGTGACAATAAAAACGAAATATCTACTGTAAAGTCTGATAGTTGTATCATTTCTCTCTTTGTTTAACTTTTGTTTCCCCTTGAGACGAAAGGAGAAGTCGGAAAATGCAGTT
Organism: Oreohelix idahoensis; assembly: GCA_024509875.1. Lineage (NCBI taxonomy): Eukaryota > Metazoa > Mollusca > Gastropoda > Stylommatophora > Oreohelicidae > Oreohelix > Oreohelix idahoensis. Next base: position 324,649 of record JAMPIV010004447.1, on the reverse strand, counting down.
TTCATTCGGTGCGGTATTTTAACAAAAAGTTTACTAATGAACAGCACGTCCTTGCCCTTTCATGACATATGGCAGAGGTGGCAAACTTTGCAACCTTTGGGAGCCGTAATATTAGAAGAAATGTTGGGGAAAAAAAAACTATCCCATCCACATAATTTTTAGCAAATAGAAATTGTGTACGATCAACCCATTCTTACAAGAGTATGATGTTCACATTCCTTGCGCGAGTTAGCGAAGATGCCAAAATTTTCTATGTCACAAGGGAGTCCCTTCTTAACAAATGAAAGTCACTGGAATATCACCTTCATTGTAAAGTTTTTGTGACATCTCTATTGTAAAAATATAACCAATCTTTTTTTTTTTGACAAGTATTCAGTATTATTTAGCAAAATTGTATATCATTTCGGGCACGTAATGATAGACTCGCACCAGCGCGAGGGCCACCCTGGATATTTAAGTTAATGAGTTGGGATGTACCGGTATGTTAAATCTTTTGCGAAATGCTTCGACATTTAAGGAAGAATTTGTTCATATTTTCAGATATAGGGTTCTGCATTTCGAGATAACGTATATTCTTATCTTAAAACGGCTCATTCTAAATTTTTCGTAGTAGTGAAATTATTTTCTTTTGTAAAAGTACATGTGTGTTTGATAACAACGTGCCTGGTGAAAGTACATGTGTGTTTGAAAACAACGTACCTGGTGAAAGTACATGTGTGTTTGAAGAAATTGTACATGTAATATTATGTTCTGAGAAAATATGATTAAGATTTGAACTGTTCTATAAATATCCCAGCAGACATCACCTGATTCCCACACATTTGACACGTAGCCGAGATAACCCGGATACTCATGATATAGTGTACAAAAAGTACAGTTTTTTTGGTCTAATATCAATCCCTTTTAGCTCCCCAAGGAGCATAGGCCTTCAACAAACACATGCCAAGTCCTCCTGTCCTGTGCCATCCGCTCAAGTTCTTTCCATGTTTTCCTCATCATTTTCACTTCTGTATCCAGCTCCCTTCTCCATGTGTTTTTTGGTCTACCTCTGTCTCTCTTTCCCTGTGGATTCCAGAACAAGGACTGCCTTGTAATGCTATCAACAGGTTTCCTCAATGTGTGTCCTATCCATCGCCATGTTCTTCTTCTCATCTCATCTTCTATTGGCACTTGTCTGGTTCTTGCCAACAATTTCACATTGGTAACCTTGTCATACAATCTCAATCCTTTTATTCTACCCAAGCAGTCATGAATTAATGTCTGGAACTTTGTTGTTGTTTTTCTTGTTCTCCATGTTTCAGAGCCATACAATAGGACTGACTTGACATTTGAGTTGAAGATTCTTATTTTCGTGTTGGACGTGATTTCTCTTGATCTTCATATGTTTCCCAATGCAATGAAAGCTCCTCTTGCTTTTTGTATTCTTATTGTGATATCATTGTCTGTCCCTCCAACTTTGTCTATATTACTGCCAAGATATGTGTACGATTCTACATCTGATGGTGGTATTACCTCAAGCTTGACATTGTTATCTTGTCTTGCATTTATCCTCATTACCTCTGTCTTTTCTCGGTGTATTTTTAGACCCACTAGCTGTGATCTCGCATCAAGTATTTTCATTTTGTCTTGCATCTGATAATATGGTTATGAGACAGTGTACAATATGGAAGGGACATAATTAACGAACATGTTGTCATTAAGTAAACTGTAGCAACTTAATATTTTGTCTACAATCATAGACACCATAGCCCCATTTAGTTCCCTGGAATTTTTGAGGACACAAAGAAAATATAGAATCCTTGCTCCCTAAAGCAATCGTCGTAAGACGGGACGAAAATGAAGATGTGCATTTGGCAGGTCAGGTCATTATTTAAAACAAATTTCTACAGACACCACAGCTTCAGTAACACTTGAATGTTCCAGCGTAGTCTACCTACACAGATCTATCTGCATTAATAGCTCCATAATTCATAGCGAGTAAACACTGACATAATAATAATAAAGATTGCGGTGAGCGCTATATTTTATAAATATAATCCATTAGGGATGGAACACAACATTTATGTCCAATATGTTTTGTTTTTTGTTTTTAAAACTTGCAATGCACCAGATATCAGACTCTTTTAACTCTTAGTATACGAGCGGCCTTCTAGAGAGGCCGATGATCGATCCCCGTCAATAGCGAAAATTTATAGCTGAATGCATGTTTAAAACCACTGAACAATTTAGTTACGTGCATGATATAGGGGTTTCATTTCTTCACATTTTGATATATAACACTTATGTTATCTTTATAAATAAATTATTTATTGCAAAATCTGTAATGGTAGTCATGAAAGGCAGCTCGTATATTAATGTATTCAAATCTAATCCATGTTTGTCTTGAGGTTCATAAAAACAGACCATACACCATATACATAACTTTTATTTACATCACAGACTAAAGCAGCGCTCCATAAAAAGGAAAAAAATGTGTTCATACAGTAAATCTTTGTCAATAGAAGTACGGAAGAGAGTTCTTCATAGTTTTGTTGAGCCAATTCTTCTATCCGGAAGTAAGGTGCTGATTATCGGTAAACAAGAAAATCCCTGGAGGCTACAGAAGCTTGTTAAAGAATACCGTAGACAGCCAAAAACGATAATCATGATGTCGTGAAAGAAGGTCCGCAGCAGAGACCCGGAAGCCATCACAAGAACGCCTATGCTATGGACCACTGAAGGACAGCGAAAGAGAAGGCAACCAAAAACAACTTGGAGGAGAAATGTGGAGGCCGAGATGCAAAGAATGAACCAGAGTTGGGGCACTGCACGAAGGATGGCTGCCGACCGAGCAAGGTGTAAGCATTTTGTTGCTGCCCTACAAGATGCCACCAGGCGTGATGGCCAATGACTGCTTTGACAATCGGCGGCTAAGGATCGAAGAAGAAGAAGTAAAAAATTTTAATGCGTAGTGGAAGGTTTTTACTGATAGTAGATGGAAGCTTGATCATGTTGTTAGGGCATGTAGTCCCATAACAAATACTGCCGTCGGGTGGTCAAGTGTTAGAGACTTCACTATACTAGGTCCAGCATTGAGAGTTGGGGGTGGCCAGTTCACTTCCTCGCTGCCTTTTCCTTCCCTAACTCAGGAATCAGATACCCATTTACAGCTAGGTAAACTGTAGCGTGTCGATACCTTGAATCGACCCTGCATCTTTGCTGGGAGAAACCAGTGCTCTAACCAACCTGTCAGTCGAACGCTGAGAAGAAGACAGCTGGAATATATCGTGACAACAGGATAGATAGAAAGATAGAGATATAGAGGTCGGCATAGAGAGAATATATTAGACAGTTTTATATCTTGACATTGGAAGAAGTGAACAACAGAACTCATAAACTGTAATGCTGACAGGAAGTTGTGGAGAGACATGATCACCTACCCCACCAGACATGAAACAGCTAGAAAACGAAAATGAAAGAATGTACTAACCACCTACGTGTTGGAACAAGTGAGAACTGGGCGTGATTGGGACACAAAGTTGTGGCAGAGACATGATCACCTAAACCAGAGGGCAGTGTAATTGAAAAGAAGAAGATATTCATAACAGACGTGTTGCATTGTTACTAATAAAAACATTACAGCAATCATAACATTGTACTCAACAAGACACATACAAAAACACAAATTTGAATTCTGGTACCACTGAGAAATACCTACGGTTTACATGAACGGTGACAATGGTGAGACATTATCATAAAAATAAGAAATGATAAAATATTTTATTTCACAAGAGCTATTGCTGTGAGAAAGATACACTTTTGTCAAATGAAGGGCTATTCCACATATGATGTCGCGCAGTGACAAGAAAAAAAAAAATAGGGGGGAACTTCAAAAATTTTGTGACGGTGTAGCGATTGGGGGAGTTGGAGGGGGTTAAAAACGTGACGTCACAAAAACAAATACCAGTAAGGCTCGGAGTTTTTTTTTTTCGTAAACGATTACGGAAGAAAATATATTTTGTGATCTAAATGCTCAAAGTCTAGTTTAGTCCGCAATAGTTAACAACTCTCTCTTGTATGAATTATATTAATATTTTAACGTCAAATGAAATACCAAATAATTGTTATAATCATTAACTGTTTAAAACGGTTTTTTTTGGTGGTTTTTTAAAATTAAACAATTCTTTTTTTTAAATATAATGTAATGCAGACCTTTCTAATAAAAGATGTTGATCTTGAAGATAATGTATTTCTAGTTTGTTCAATGGAGTAGCATCTTACTGTGTCGTGGGATAATGAACGCGAATAGAAATCATTCATTGATAACAAATTTAGTTTTTAAACTCTTAAATTTTTGTACATTGTCGCTTATCTTGAACATTATTTTATGAAACTACCTTAAATAAGTAACACATAAGGAAGGGAAACCCGAGGCCTGTAAACAGTAAATTAATATTAGACAAACATAAAGGTATGTTTTCAGGCACTCGTAAGAAATAAAGAAGTAGAACACTTGGACAACAGAAAAACAACAGAATTGAGTGGCTTACCCAGGGTTCGAACCCCGTACCTTCCGTACGACAACTCCGCCTAGCTATCAAGCGAATCACACTGACCCCACAGCCAGCTAGGCATCCCCAAAAAAGGATGCTTTGCTGACTATATATCAGTACGAAACACACAAGATAACACCGGAAGTATACAGTGGGCAACTCAGCCCCTTAATGACGCAATCACTTCTGTTGTTCCCCTATTAACAGTATGTGTCAGTCCAAACAAGACAAAGACCTTGATACTGGGTCCAGTAAATAGTAGAAGACTTAAGGACAGTAGTATAGAATAGAGGGTAGGTTTCTGGTATTGTATAAACATAAATAACACATAAGGAAGGGAAACCCGAGGCCTGTAAACAGTAAATTAATATTAGACAAACATAAAGGTATGTTTTCAGGCACTCGTAAGAAATAAAGAAGTAGAACACTTGGACAACAGAAAAACAACAGACGTGAGTGGCTTACCCAGGGTTCGAACCCCGTACCTTCCATACGACAACTCCGCCTAGCTATCAAGCGAATCACACTGACCCCACGGCCAGCTAGGCATCCCCAAAAAAGGATGCTTTGCTGACTATATATCAGTACGAAACACACAAGATAACACCGGAAGTATACAGTGGGCAACTCAGCCCCTTAATGACGCAATCACTTCTGTTGTTCCCCTATTAACAGTATGTGTCAGTCCAAACAAGACAAAGACCTTGATACTGGGTCCAGTAAATAGTAGAAGACTTAAGGACAGTAGTATAGAACAGAGGGTAGGTTTCTGGTATTGTATAAACATAAATAACACATAAGGAAGGGAAACCCGAGGCCTGTAAACAGTAAATTAATATTAGACAAACATAAAGGTATGTTTTCAGGCACTCGTAAGAAATAAAGAAGTAGAACACTTGGACAACAGAAAAACAACAGACGTGAGTGGCTTACCCAGGGTTCGAACCCCGTACCTTCCGTACGACAACTCCGCCTAGCTATCAAGCGAATCACACTGACCTCACGGCCAGCTAGGCATCCCCAAAAAAGGATGCTTTGCTGACTATATATCAGTACGAAACACACAAGATAACACCGGAAGTATACAGTGGGCAACTCAGCCCTTAAATGACGCAATCACTTCTGTTGTTCTCCTATTAACAGTATGTGTCAGTCCAAACAGACAAAGACCTTGATACTGGGTCCAGTAAATAGTAGAAGACTTAAGGACATTAGTATAGAACAGAGGGTAGGTTTCTGGTATTGTATAAACATAAATAAAACATAAGGAAGGGAAACCCGAGGCCTGTAAACAGTAAATTAATATTAGACAAACATAAAGGTATGTTTTCAGGCACTCGTAAGAAATAAAGAAGTAGAACACTTGGACAACAGAAAAACAACAGACGTGAGTGGCTTACCCAGGGTTCGAACCCCGTACCTACCGTACGACAACTCCGCCTAGCTATCAAGCGAATCACACTGACCCCACGGCCAGCTAGGCATCCCCAAAAAAGGATGCTTTGCTGACTATATATCAGTACGAAACACACAAGATAACACCGGAAGTATACGGTGGGCAACTCAGCCCCTTAATGACGCAATCACTTCTGTTGTTCCCCTATTAACAGTATGTGTCAGTCCAAACAAGACAAAGACCTTGATACTGGGTCCAGTAAATAGTAGAAGACTTAAGGACAGTAGTATAGAATAGAGGGTAGGTTTCTGGTATTGTATAAACATAAATAACACATAAGGAAGGGAAACCCGAGGCCTGTAGTGTTATCTTGTGTGTTTCGTACTGATATATAGTCAGCAAAGCATCCTTTTTTGGGGATGCCTAGCTGGCCGTGGGGTCAGTGTGATTCGCTTGATAGCTAGGCGGAGTTGTCGTACGGAAGGTACGGGGTTCGAACCCTGGGTAAGCCACTCACGTCCGTTGTTTTTCTGTTGTCCAAGTGTTCTACTTCTTTATTTCTTACGAGTGCCTGAAAACATACCTTTATGTTTGTCTAATATTAATTTACTGTTTACAGGCCTCGGGTTTCCCTTCCTTATGTGTTATTTATGTTTATACAATACCAGAAACCTACCCTCTGTTCTATACTACTGTCCTTAAGTCTTCTACTATTTACTGGACCCAGTATCAAGGTCTTTGTCTTGTTTGGACTGACACATACTGTTAATAGGGGAACAACAGAAGTGATTGCGTCATTAAGGGGCTGAGTTGCCCACTGTATACTTCCGGTGTTATCTTGTGTGTTTCGTACTGATATATATAGTCAGCAAAGCATCCTTTTTTGGGGATGCCTAGCTGGCCGTGGGGTCAGTGTGATTCGCTTGATAGCTAGGCGGAGTTGTCGTACGGAAGGTACGGGGTTCGAACCCTGGGTAAGCCACTCACGTCTGTTGTTTTTCTGTTGTCCAAGTGTTCTACTTCTTTATTTCTTACGAGTGCCTGAAAACATACCTTTATGTTTGTCTAATATTAATTTACTGTTTACAGGCCTCGGGTTTCCCTTCCTTATGTGTTATTTATGTTTATACAATACCAGAAACCTACCCTCTATTCTATACTACTGTCCTTAAGTCTTCTACTATTTACTGGACCCAGTATCAAGGTCTTTGTCTTGTTTGGACTGACACATACTGTTAATAGGGGAACAACAGAAGTGATTGCGTCATTAAGGGGCTGAGTTGCCCACTGTATACTTCCGGTGTTATCTTGTGTGTTTCGTACTGATATATAGTCAGCAAAGCATCCTTTTTTGGGGATGCCTAGCTGGCCGTGGGGTCAGTGTGATTCGCTTGATAGCTAGGCGGAGTTGTCGTACGGAAGGTACGGGGTTCGAACCCTGGGTAAGCCACTCACGTCTGTTGTTTTTCTGTTGTCCAAGTGTTCTACTTCTTTATTTCTTACGAGTGCCTGAAAACATACCTTTATGTTTGTCTAATATTAATTTACCTTAAATAAGAACAATTTTAGTTAAAATATTGCTATTTAATGTGCACTAGTTAACTAAATTACATTCGATTACTTTATTTATTTTCAGTAGTACCAAAATAAAAAAAAATAAAAAATTGGGAACAAGGGGGGTTAAGACATTTGTATCGTCACATAAGAGGGGTCAGTGTTTTTGTGACGAAGTGTGATAAAAGGGGTGTTTGAAATGGCAAAAATTGCGTGACGTCATATGTGGAAGATCTTTATTATTGTGGCAGAGACAAAACCCATTCTAGTTATAGATCGTTGCGAATGATGCAATAGTTACAATGAAAATAAAAGCTTTAAAACATAATAATAGTAGCAGTTTGAGTAGTAGTAAAGGTAGTAGTGAAAATAGTAATAGTGGCAGCAGCAGAAGTAGTAGCAGTTGTGGTGATGGGTGTACCACTAGTGTTGGTAGTGGTAGTAGTAGTATTAGTAGTAAAAGTAGTAACAATAGTTAAGATAGCGGTAGTTATAGTTGAGATAATAGTAGTACAGTTAGTAGTTGTAGTGGTGCTGTAATAGTAGCAGTAGTGGAGTAGAGGTAATAATATTATAGTTTGTAATAAGAGTGGTGGTAGTAGCAGTAGTATGAGTAGGGGTAGAAGTAATAGTAGAAAGAGTGATAGAGTTAGTAGTGACTGTAGGTGTTGTAGCAGTAGTAGTAGTTAAAGTTTGGATATGAATAGAGGTGGTAGTAGCAGAGCTAGTAGTGGTGGTGGTGATGATAGTAGCAGTACGAATAGAGGCAGTAGCAGAAGTAGTAGAAGTAGTATTGGTAACAGCAAGGGTAATAGTTTTAATGGTTGTTTTGTAGATGTAGTAGGATTGATAGTAATGATGCTAGTATTGTTATTATTGTTATTATTATTATTATTATTAGTATTAGTAGTAGTAGAAGTAGTAGTAGTAGTAGTAGTAGCAGTAGTAGTAGTAGTAGTAGTAGTAGTAGCAGCAGCAGCAGCAGAAGACAGCATATTCCAGACTAAAATCTAATTATCTAGTGAGACAACCTATCTACACAGAGATGTTTGGTAAGGTGGAGTTCTGTTTACACAGAGGTGGGTGACAAGCTTGGATTCTGCCTGCAGTCGCAAAAGTGGACTTGGGACTCCGACCGCAGAAGGACGTGGCGTCATTAGGTACCAACCATATTCCTTTTTCAAGCACTAAAAATAGATAACAGATATTGTATTATTTCTGGTAATATTTCTGGCACATATAGACTCGTACATACGAGGGGCGTTTAGAAAGTAATGCACCACATCGTTTTTCTCAGGAGCTGTTTATTCAAAAAGCATGAAATTTATACACAATATACATGGATATGTCATGTAAACATCGGTATTATTCAACATAATCCCCATCAACTTGTACGTCTTTATGCCAGCACGAAACAAGTGCATGTATTCCTAGCCCGTACAAGATTTTGTCTTGATCATGTAGCCATTTCTTCGCTGCATGAATCACTCTTTCATCATCTTCAAACCTTGTCCCACGGAGTGCATCTTTAAGTGGACCAAATAGATGAAAATCAGAGGGTACCAAATCGGGACTATAGGGTGGATGGGGTAGTACAGTCCAACCCAATTTGGTGATTGCTTCCCGTGTTGCCAGACTTGTGTGAGGTCGCGCATTGTCGTGAAGGAGAAGCAGGTCTGCTGGATTCTTGTGCCGCCGAACTCTGCGAAAACGTTGACTGAGTTTTTTCAATGTCTTAATGTAAGCTTGCGAATTGATTGTCTCTCCTCTTGGCATAACGTCCACAAGAATCACACCTTCAATGTCCCAAAAGACAGTGATCATGACCTTTACAGCTGAAGGAATTGTCTTGAATTTCTTTCTTCTTGGTGATTGCGGTTGATGCCACTCCATTGACTGTCTTTTTGTCTCAGGTTTAAAATGATGTACCCAGGTTTCGTCACCTGTAACGATCTTAGCCAAAAAGTTATCTCCATCAGCATTGAAACGCTCCAACAATTCAGAAGAAATTGCTTTCCTTTGCAATCGGTGGTCATTTGTGAGACTTCTAGGAACGCATCTTGTGCAAACCTTAGAAAATCCGAGAGTTTTTATAACTGCATTTGCACTACCAATGCTGACTGACAGCTGTAAGGCCAATTGTTGAGTAGTGATTCGCCTATCAGTAAGAATAATGCCCTCAGCGCATTTCAACATTTCTGCGTTGGTGGCTGTGGCAGGACGTCCACAGCGCGGCCGATCAAGCAGCTCCGTATCTCCACTTCCTGATTCTTTGATTCTCTGAACCCAGCGACTGACTGTACTCCTGTAGACTGCAAAACTTCCATACACATCGCATAGACGCTTGTGAATATTCACAACAGTTTCCTTCTCTGCAACGAGAAATTCTATCACAATTCGCTGTTTATAACGCAAGTTGCTAACACGCTCCATTTCACCGGTTTAGGGCAGCCGTATTATTTGGCCGGTTGCAGTGCAATTTGGTGCGCACAATTGGCACATGCCATATTTGAAGTGTGCAAAATTTCATGCTTCTATCTTCATTATTAGTTGAGAAAAACGATGTGGTGCATTACTTTCTGACCGCCCCTCGTACATCTTGGCAGGAATGTATATAAAATCCGAGGCACAGACGGTTTTATAAACATAATAAATGGACAGTAGGAGTTCTCATTGCATACGGACATAAATGGTATTCACAGGAAATCAAGTCTAACACAAGTATAAGACTTTTCAACTCAAATATCAGGTCTGTCCTACCATAGCAGTAGTAGCAGCAGTTGTAACTGCATTCCACTTCAGTCATAACTGACTGAGAACGTGCTCCTGGGGTGATAGCCCTCAGATGTTGTTTTTTTTTTTTTTTCTGGTATTCCTTTCGGCGCGTTCTTTTCTCTTCTGCTTGTTGTGAGAGCTTCTTTTTGCCCAATCTGAGGTGACGCCGTAGAGAGCATCGCCACTTGGTGCGATCGGCAGCTTCATCCTCTCAGGCTGCTGGATTTATGTCTAGTTTCTTCATATCTCTCTTGTGGACATCTTTGATCATTAGCTGCTGTCGCCCGACTATTCTATTATATCGCTGCAAAATATGGACAACAACAAAAACAACATTGACAAAGTTACAGACTTTCATAAATCGGTCTTTGAGTAGAACAGAAGGAGTGAAGTGGCATGACAAGGTTATTAATGTGGAATCGTTAAGAAGAAACAGAAAAGTATCCACGGAACATGAAATGAGAAGAAGCTGGTGATGGATAGGGCATAAATGTAGGAAACATGTTGATAGCAATACACTTCATTCGTTATTCTGGAAAACCCAGGATAATACATTATAAGGAATCAGAAAACCTGGAGAAGAGAGCTTGAGACAAAAATGAAAAGAATTAGTAAAACGTGAAAGTCCTTAAGCGGATGGCACGGGACGTGTGTTTTTTTTTTTTTTTTTTTAAGGTCTTTTCTACTTGGGGCGCTCAAGCATAATAATCATGAAATATTCCTTTTATTGTGGGGTCCGCACAGATATTTCTCTGATTATTCTAGAACATGTGCTTCTTTGTGATGCTCTTAACTTGTCTGCTTTGACTGGTCCCACAACTTGCAAAGATGTCTCCCCACATCTCGTCCCGCTTGTATTTGTCTGGTTCTCTTTATTAAATCTGAATTCTGAGCGCGTGAGCTGTTGTAATCTTTCTGTACAAATCAAATTTATGAATTTTTTTTTAGTTTCTTTGATGTCAATGTTGTTATTCTTCGTCTTTTAAGAACTACCTGACAATAAAAACGGATTGATGAACCTGTGACAGCATATAATTATAACATTATGAATGAACTTACCGATGTTATGTCCAACTGCCAAAGGACACGTAGCAGATAACATGCCGGTCTCTGGTTCTCCGGATGGTTTGTAGTTGTACCACAAGATGGCCGAGCCCTGGACAACCAAATAATTCACGGTCATATTATATCAGTTGAATAAACGAACGAAAAAATGTATACGGGATTAAGTAAATGGGCATTTCATACTATTCTCACCTCTAAAAGCGAACAATTCATGCAAATATTATTTACAATTAGAGTAAATGGTGGGGGTGATTGCCTAGTCTGCTGGTAATCTACATTCTGCCCTGAATTATTAGCAAAATAAAGGCATATTAATGACATATAGAATAATTATGATGTGACGTGAATGATACACTTAGTGATAAATTCTAACGTACAAAACATATTATAAATAAAAACAATATAAACAAGGTGTCGGAAATTTAATGTAATAACTTACCAACGGTCACCACTGCTCAAACATCAGAATAGCAGTTTAGAATGTAAATAACAGCTGATAACTACTATATTCTTACCAACTCTCTGCTTTCAGTGTCAAAAAGGGTCACTGCCCACAGAATAGAAGAGAGAAATCACAACATGGGGGACACAATATTTAATAATAACCATTAATGTTACCTGGACAGACAGAATGAGAAATTATATCATCAGAAAAATTGTAGGTACTACATCCTGGATCAAATACTTAGAGAGATAGAAAATACAGTAGTTTGTCCATCTTAAGAGATTGGAACCCGGTAAATTACCATTACGAGCTCACAACAATAGATGGTCTGGATTTAAAGCATGGGGAAGACCAATAGGTAGATAGACTATAGATAGAAAATGACTGTTATGTATTTAATGATGTGACAAAATCACCAACGTGGACCTGATGCTAGCGAAACAAGATGTGAAGAAAACATTGTGGCGGTGGATACAACATCATCATCATCATCAGTTGCCATCTCCACAACGAAGGTTGGCTGTAATGGATCTCCAACGTCTTCTGTCTCTTGTCTTGGTGGTACACTCTGATAGACTCTTTCCCGTCCATCTCTTGATGTTATCTTCCCACTTATAGCGCTGTCTTCCCCTTGCACGTTTACCTTCAACTCTCCCTTCTGTTATGGTCTTCTGCAAGGTGTTATGCCTTTTTATGTGGCCAAAGTATTTTAGCTGCCGAACTTTGACCTCTCTCATTAGTTCTCTTTTCATACCTAGATTTTCTAGGACCTCCTTATTTGTTTTCATCTCTTTCCATGAGATACGCCCCATTCTTCTATATATCCACATTTCAAGAGCCTCAATTCTTTCTTCCAAATGCTTATTCATCGTCCATGTTTCTGCACCATACAGAAATGCAGAATATTTATCATCTGTTTTGCTAATTATCATAGTTTTAGTTTTCTCAATATTAATGTCGAGTCCATATTCATGACTTATACTGTTCACTTGCTTCACTAGTTCTTGTAACTCCTGTTCGCTTTCAGCTAACAACACGGTATCATCTGCATATCTAAGGTTGTTTATTGATCTTCCACTGATGTTCAGTCCTGGTATTTCCTGTATCTGTTTGAAAATTTTTTCGGTGTATAAATTAAATAGGCAGGGGGACAGCACACAACCTTGTCTGACACCTCTTTTTATGTCTATGTATGGTGAATAATTCCTTCCCGATCTTACTGTGGCAGTTTGCTCCCAATAAAGGTTACTGAGTATTCTTATATCTTTTCCATCAATACCTATGTCTTTGAGGCATTCAATTATTTTCTCATGATGGATTCTGTCAAAAGCCTTCTTATAGTCAATGAAGCACATATACATACTTTTTTGGACCTCTGTATATTTTTCTGCTAATCTTCTTAGGCAAAATATTGCCTCTCTTGTTCCACTGTTCCATCTAAAACCAAACTGTTCTTCTTGGATTTCGCTGTCTACTTTACTTTTTATTCTTTCCTGTATGATTTTGAGCAGTATCTTAATTGCATGACTCATCAGGCTGATTGTTCTGAAGTCTGAACATTCTGTTGCATTTGGTTTTTTGGGCAATGTTATAAAAACTGATGTGGATACAACAGAAATTGAGAAAAACCAGTTGACAGCATTACTAATCAGTCTTTGTTCAGGTAATGCATAAATAACTCACTTATTTGAACCAAAAACATAACGAATATTACGTCCCATTGAGCAGAAGTCATCACAATAGGGACAGAGATATGAGAATTTCGTCAGCACAATTCAAGAGAGGTAAGCTAAGAAATTCATTTACCTGTTTTGGAATCACAGTTATGTTTTGTTCAATGAAGACAGTTACTCCCCCTGCTGCTACGTCACTCAGCTACAGAAGGCGAGAGGAAAAAAAAATGTATGAGCATACATAAAAAAATATGGAACGAAACACACAGACATATCTAAGAGTGTTATCTAGACTGCTCAATTGTAATACTCGTTGACAGATAAATAATCGATGAAGATCTGGTGTAATATTTTAAAAAACAATTTTGAAAAAGTCATACAGAATCTTAAAAAGAAAAGTTATAAAGCCCTTTTCAACTTGTCGTTTCTGCAACAAAGCTGATTTTTTTCCCCGTAAAACAAACATTTAATTTTAGCATTTTTTTTTGTTTACATTTTGTTTGAATGTTTTACTATTTAGCCTCTTCTTTTTCACTAAAGAGCTACATATCTAAATTGCGCATTATGTCTTCTTTAATTATTAGCCGCCGACTGCCATAGCATTCAGTGGCCGTCACGCCTAGTGGCGTCTTGTAGGGCAGCAACAAACTGCTTCTACTTTGCTCGGTCGGTGGCCATCCTTCGTACAGTGCCCCAGCTCTGGTACATTCGTTGCATCTCGGCCTCCAAAGTTCTCCTCCAAGTTGTTTTTGGTCGGCCTCTCTTTCACTTTCCTTCGGGGGTCCATAGCACAGCTGTTCTTGTGATGGCATCGGGGTCTCGTCTAAGGACGTGGCCAACCCAACTCCAGCGTCTGCCAGCTATGATGGTGTGCGTGTCCTCTTGATTACTCCAAGTGAGTAGTTCTTGGTTAGTGATAGTATTCGGTCAAAAGATTCCGTGAATTTTCCTAAGGCAGATTGTGTGGAAGAAGGACAGTTTCAACATTTCCTTCTCTGTTACTCTCCAGCTCTCCACACCATAGGGAAGCACATATGTGCATAATGTAGATTCATCATTCTTAAATGAGTTGTTTTTTTTTTTATTTTTTTTTTTAATGAGCATTCCTTAAGAATTACTGCAGCAGTTTACAGGTCACGTGTTACCAGTGAAAGGATTAAAGGTTATAATGCGTCTAGTCTACTCATCTTTAACTTGCTAGTTTCTGACGTCATGAGAGCTTTGCAAGCTGATTTGGTCTTTGGTTTCCAATTCAGTGCATGTATTGAGGCCTGACAAGTTGCCTTTTTTTTTTTTGAGTCTCTTACACATGTATGTGACAGATCCATCAATCCATCTCCTCATGCGTCCATTTTTAACACTGGCCTCATCAATTCAGAGATGACAAACTTTGTGCTGGATGTTCAGTAATGGGCCTCATAGTCTGCTCCAGCCAACTTATTTGCTTTTGGTCAGTATGTGTTGTCAACATATTTCATTGTCGTCAACAAATTGACTGACCTGTCTTGATTACTTTTGTTTGCCTTTTTTTATATTGGAAGGTCTGGGGGTCAGGATTTTTTTTTTTTTTTTTTTTTTACATTTCCCTAGATAGCTGTCTATGAACATCACTTCTGTAGATTGCTTCTTTTCCGTCCTTTTCTTGTAGTTAACAGACATGAAGCCCATAGGTAGTAGAGACCACTCTTTTACTCTTGTAATTTACTTAACACTTAGACGATAATAGTCTAGGGGAGGACGCAGTGTTTTCGTTGACAACTATCAGTAATACGAGATACATCATCATCACTTCAACAACAAATGATGCATCATGACTGCAATCAAACTACGATGATTAATAATTAGTACTATAAAACCAAATGCCATATTTTCAAAAGTATCAACAAGTATATACTATAATAACTATCTAACAAAACAATATATATCATGGTCAACCATCAAAAATAAATTATGCATCACCAGCAACTAAACACAAATGCTGCTGCAATGTGAAAACAACGTGTTACATACGTAGACATGGAGAGTAGCAAATCTGTTCCCTCTTGATAGTCCGATGTACCGCTCATTGTATTTCTGGAAGGAAACAAAACTTAATAATTTTCAGGAGTTCTTTGTGTTGTCATGTTGTCTTTACTACTGCTATCAGTAGGGTGTTATTGTTTAAAAAAATATATATATATATTATAATACGACATGATGAAAGATCCAGAAGAGAAATACTGGCACGACAAACACTAACTATAACCGCTCTAGTAAAACATATTTGGTATATCGAAAATTATCTCCCTTCGAACCACAATGTGCCTCTTGCGCTGTCGTTGTAAGTTCCACGTTCATACATGTGTGTTAAACCTGAACTTGACAGCGGATTAAGAGAGACAAAAACAGGCATTAGAAATGAGACTTTACGGAAGGATCCTCGGAATATTGTAAATGGATCAGATCCAGGGGGGTACTTAAAGGGCGCCCGGGGTGGAACTTTCCTTTGGCACCCTCCTCCTTCCATAAAACACAATATATTATGCTTGCAAGTAGATTTTGAAATAGTACATTCCTATCAGAATAGTGGCCTAAGGCACGCCCCTCCCCAACCATCCCTATCACCCGAGGAGGACCGCCCTCTCGCACCCCCTTTAGTACACCACTGGATCAGATAAATCTACAACAGGTAGACACCGGGTTAGAAATGCGGCTGAACCTTTCACAACAATAAAAAGATAGAGGCTGCCTTGGTAAGGTCCCACATTAAGATCACATACGCTTCCAAAGGTTTCCTTCAAGGCATTGTACCAGGCAAATGAAAAGTGGGGAGGCAGAAAAATAAATGGATTGACAATATAAAATGAGAGAGAAATCTCTCGGTCGCTGAACTAAACAGACTATCAATCACCATACAGAAGTACCGTCTACGAGTGAAACGTTCATCGTTCTTGCTTTTATAGGACACATCAAGCCTACTCAAGTCATTATAATGCGATGCATGAAAAAGAAACACATCAAGGGAAAGTCCTGCAGTTGCCCACATTTTATAATGCTATTGGTCGCCATGGAAACAGCGGATATATCAACTTGTCATCCTACGAGTATTTCAATTCACTAAGGTTATTTGTTTTTTCACTCTGTTGAGCTGAGAGCAACAAAGTTGAATGAGAAGTTCATTATTGTATTTTTAAAACGTTTTGTCAGATCTTCAGAGACAGAACTTTAAAGTTAGTATCTAAAGATATTAACATATTTTTGAAAATGTTACAACATTTAGTGCAATTAATCAAAATTTTGGTAACATATCAGAAAATTTAATCAGCTAAAGGTTTTATTATTTAGTGGAAAATATATGTGCCAGATCTAATGTTGACTAGCTGAGAAATAAGTAAAATATAAGAAAATTAGTAACATAAAACCAGGTTCTGATAACGTCATGTTTCTCTCCATAGCAACAAGCACAATAGGTAAAGAAAATACAACTTCCAAAATCAAAATGTACCTACCTAGAATGTGTTTTAACAAATAATTTAGACACATTTAGATTTAGGAGATTAGAAATTATCATAAAATAGATAAATCCAAATTTTCAGTCATTGTTTTAATTTGACTTCCAAAATGAAAACTGGCGATATGCCCCTTAAGCGTTACATATGGTCTTTATTATTGTATAGTGCACAAAGACTGTTTAGTGACGTAACAAATTAGAAGAAAGAATGGACGTCCTTCAGCTGTAGTTACACACAAATAACGAAGTGCTTGTTAAATAACAAAACTCAAATAAGACCAGATTTTCTTTAAGCACGTACCATTGCCAGTTCATCATGAGGCAGAACCAGACCAGATATACCGAAATCGATTACCTGCATTGAAGGAATATCAGGAATTAAGTCAATTTTATAAGAGAGATAATATAAACAGAGTGTCAAGTCTAATCACAATGTCTGTCTGTCTCTTTATAAGTCTAGCTAACTGTCTGTCTGTCTGACTGACTGTCTGTGACTGTCTGTCTGTATGTTTATTTGTTTATCTAATCGTCAGTCTGTTTATTTGTCTGTCTGCATGATGTTAAAGAACAAAAGTTAATATGTCATAGTATATTGCCACACACAGGCATATAGCCATGGTTATTGAGAAAATATGTCTATTTGTGGTAACTCATGTTTTTGCACGCTTTTTAACTTGTATTGAAAGTTGCTTATTTAATACGTCACCGGTTGTCAATGACGTAACGCGTTTGCGCTAATTTATTCTAACGGCTAATATTCGTGGCTTTCGTTTACTTCAAGTCGTCAAAGCAAGACGTGTTTTTCAAGCTCCCAGAATCGTGGAGGAATATTCCATTTTACGTGGCATTAGGTTAACTTCGAAAGCCGCCACTCGTTTCTAAGATGGTCCCGAACTTGTGAAGAAGTTCCGCACCTTGTAGAGAAGTATTTATCCAAGAAATTTACATTCACGTTTTCGGTCCACATTACTTGGGTGTCGATGGCTTACACGCACCTATTAGTACAGCGGCCAGAACTGAATAGTTGAGACGATACATTGATGCTATACCACAATGAATGCTTATGTACTTATGGACTGACCATGCACTTGTATTTTGAGGAGACTGATGTTTCAAGGTTCTCCAATTTTGCCATTGCCTGAACTAAATAAATGTTATACGAATCGTATCGTGGACCCACTACCAGATGTCTTATGTTATTTGGCCAGTTATGTCCTGTGATGACCATACCCGTATCAATTCGTGTGGTCAGCATGATACATGAACTTTAACAGTACCTCACACAACAAGAACATACATATATATAAAATTAACAACACTACACATGACTGCCTGCCTATCTGTCTGTCTGTCTCTCTGTGCCTATCCGTCTCTCTCTCTATGTGTACCTATCTATCTATCTATCTATCTATCTATCTATCTATCTATCTATCTATCTATCTATCTATCTATCTATCTATCTATCTATCTATTCATCTATCAGAGAGAAGAAGGGCAGAATGTAAGACAGGCCTGCGTGCCCAATTCTTAATCCTTTGAAAATATAGTTTGTTCGTTCGTTCGTTCGTTATCTATCTATCTATCTATCTATCTATCTATCTATCTATCTATCTATCTATCTATCTATCTATCTATCTATGTCTGTCTGTCTGTCTGTCTGTCTGTCTGTCTGTCTGTCTGTCTGTCTGTCTATCTATCTATCTATCTATCTATCTTTATTTATTTTAAAAACATACTTTAATTATGATGATAATTGCAAATGTTTGATGTTATATTACTTTTATAATGATAAATGCCTTAATAATGCTTAAAGTAAATGTGAGGATGAAAGGATACAGTATACATGATGAGAGAGAGAGGAAGGGCAGAATGTCAGACGGGCCTGCGTGCCCAATTCTTAACCCTTTGAAAATAAAGTTCGTTCGTTCGTTCGTTCTATCCATCTATCTATCTATCTATCTATCTATCTATCTATCTATCTATCTATCTATCTATCTATCTATCTATCTATCTATCTATCTATCTATCTATCTATCTATCTATCTATCTATATATATCTTATATTTTACATCCAGTACACATTTTATTCGTCTGATTCCCCTCTAAAGCCATTCCGCATAGTACTAACACAGACTATCATCATCCATGTCCCAATATATCCATTAAGTCAACGAGAACTTACATGAACAGGTTCGCCAACAAAGTTCGTCTCGTCTTTCTGGGACACATTCAGTCCTGTTAATTCGCCAGCTAACTGGGACAGATGACGCACGCTGTCATAACTGTGGTCCTTGAAATAACCTCTGTGTAATAAACCATATCAGTTAATGATTCAATCATTTTCGATAAGTTCTCAGAAAATAGGGATAGTCCACATATGATCATATGATGTGAAAAGAGGGGGGTCTATAATTTTGTTGACGAAGTGTGACGATAAGTCAAAGAAGAGCTTTAAAATGAATATGACGCCACATAAAAATGCGAGTTAGAATTACTACTTCCATAAACAATGTCGAAACAAAATAGATTTTGTAACCTCTACCCTGATTGTTTACTTTTATCTGCAATATTTAAAAAACTTCCTCTTGGATGACGTATAATAATACAACAATCTCAGCTGAAATATCTGACAACGGTTATAACCTTTAACTGTTTTAAATTGTCTTTAAATATATATTCTTTTTTTAAAATATAATGTAATACAGATCTTTCCAATAAACGATGTTGGTCTCGAAGCAAATGTATTTCTAGGTTGTTCAACGGAGAAGAATCATACTTTGCCGTTGGATAACAATAAAAATAAGAAATCATTACTTGATAATAACTTTAAACCCTTGCATTTCTGTTGATTTTCTCTCAAGTTTAACCTTATTTTATGAAACTGTCATGAACTGAAGTTATTGGTGAATTTACATTTAATTTTTTTTATTTCATTGTTTGAAATCAACAAGCCAAAATGAGTGACATTTTTAAAATAAATTAAGCAGCAGGTGACCGCACATTTAATCATTGTAAGAGCTTGATTAATTAAACATTATTTTACATAAAAGTTTGTTATTTTGTCTGCACTAAAGACCTAATTTACATCCGATTACATTCTTTCTTTTCAGTAGAACAACCACATTGGGGAAAGGGGAGTTTTCTAGATATTTGTGACGTCATATAATAGAGGGGTCTGCGTGTTTTTGGTGACGAATTATGAGAGGGGGAAAGGCGGATTTAAAAAATAGCGTGTCGTCGTATGTGACATGATGTGCCTGCAACAAATTATGTCACGCGCCATCTGATCTAGTGCCATCCCTTCAAACTCTTTCTGTGTCTTCTTATCTCGTTCAGGAACATCCTTCAATTAGGACAAATAAAGAGGGGAAACCTGAGGCCTGTAAACAGTCAATAAATTATGCATAAAGGTATGTTTCAGGCACTCGTGAGAAATAAAGAAGTAGAAAACTAGAAAACAGAAAAATAACAGACGTGATAGATGTCACAGTATATATGTGCGACAAAATATTAAGTTGGTTACGCTGAAGTGACGACATTGAGATAATAAAAAAACCCGTTTTGGTCAGGTGACCTGAAAAGGAAGTGGGGATTAATTCTGGCGCTAAAAGTTAGTTGACTTTCTGGCCATCTACTGGGAGAGGTCGTTTTGTGGTTCCCTGTCAGCATTTTTGCTGGGATATGTATGCCATGGTTGTTCATCGACAGTGCTTGCTAGTTATTCATGTGGTCAGGATTAGTTTGCATAATTCTAGTATTAAGGTGTGATTTCTAGTGGTATTTCCTGTAGACCATTGATGATAAGTTATTTGTATTTGAGTGTTGCTTTACTATAGTACAGGACTTCGCCGGTGAGCGAAAGTCATGGTGTCGTTCACTCGGTAAGACGTGCCAGTGATTATGGTACTGTTAGATTGAGTTGTTGATTATTGCAAGTGTGGTAAAGTGGGATATATAAATATTTATAGGGACTTAGTGTACTGACTGAGATCAGCTGTGAAGGTATCTATATCTAATAAGGGTAGTGTATTATAGATGACCTTACTTGCTACCACATATTTATACCTCAGTCAGAATTATTCATGAATATAGTGATGACTACGTTGAATGTCTAGGGTATGTATATGATGAAGTGTAAGTCACAACAACAACAGACAGATAAACAAGTCAATTTATTCCACCACACTTGACAACACTGTGACACTCACACACATGTAACATTCTATAAGACTATCTTGGATGAGTCACTGGTAAATTTTCAAATATCAATATGTATTAAGCACTTTTCATTAATATATATATGTGTCCTGATTCAAATACAAAGTGAACCAGGAATCACAATCAATTCTAATTACAAGTTATATGTACAGAATTTATCAATATGAATCTTGTAGTGACATATTTTATTAATCTTATCCTATGTGTGTCAGTTGTGTAGTGGTACTATGAGGTAATACTGGTGTTGTTTTTTTCAAGCTATGTTGGTATTTGTCATCATGACTTCAAGTGTTTATTTCTGTTGGAACTAGTATTGGAGATGTTCTCAGTTCCGTTCATTAAAACAATTAATTTCCCCTCTTAATTTTATACAATGTCAGTTTAGGATGGGGATACATAATGTTGAGCTCAGCTGGCCACATAGGCTTAACTTTCGTGATGGCGGCAGGAAAAGAATCCTCTGCTCGATTGCTCCCCTGTGTTCTGGAGACATCTCACTGTTTGCTATATGGACCAAGGAGTATGCTGTCCGCCTCTGGATTCAGCAAAGCTCTGACCAGGTACTGCTCAATAGCTTTAGGACCACAGTCCCACAATTCATGGAAATAACACATAATTACGTTGACCAGCAATGAATATAGCACAATTTCGATCTGCCGATGTCCCAGGCTTTTATTTTGCAAAATATGCGCTGGTGCTCAACGCACTGATTCTGTAGTAAGTTTATTTGCAAATGTGGTGTTGACCTGACGCCTCTAATTGACTATATTGGCAGGTCTAACCAATCATGCCATGTTTACACAGCTTTTCAAAAAAGTACTCCTACTCACGTTTCCCCTAACAACAAAGAAGTAGTATTTATAGTCCGACTAATCGTGTTTAGCCTTACATTTATTTTCCGCCAATCAAATAGGAGGTAACATGTCAGCCTATTTCCCGTACAATGGTGGGGTGAAAATCTGCCACTGGGCGATTCTGAATTTGGTGTTGTCTGACACCCTCACTATTTTCTTTTGGCTATAATTTGTTAATTCCTAGACTATTTGCGTAACGTTTAACATATTATTTGTCAGCAAGTCCTAAGGAACCCAAATATATATATTTAATGGAGCCAATATGCATTTTCTTCTAGGATAGTCGTGCTGTTACTACCTCCTCACTTCCAAACTTTAGGGTGTCTGGGTACTGTCATGTTTTCAAACGTAAACCAGTATAATGTCATATTTCCTAATAAGAATTTTGTAAGTTTTTTAAAACCTAACTCTGGTATGGGTAGTGTTTTTATCACTGTCGATTTGAAAAAAGCTAGTGCATGTGGCCTTACACGCGTGATGGCAGCAATTGTGTATCGCGCGACGCGTGTTTAGTGTTGCATGTGTCCCTGCTTTCAGCCCTCCCTTCTTTCTATCTTTAGTCCATCTGTCTTTCGTTTTAGGTAACGTAGTGTATAAAAAGACATGAATGGAATTTTAAATCTAGGTCAACCTGCGTATCTCATTGTTTTTCTTAGAAATGCAGCACATGTTTTATCGTAGAAGGCGGGTATTGAAGCAGTAGGCTTTTACTATCAACGTGAAACGTTACAATTTGCAGACGCAGGAGCAAACAAGGGGGATTTCGAGTACAGTCATTGTGACAGCACTGTTCTTTACCATTCTTCTTTCCTTTTATTAAATTTATTTGTTAGGCTTTACATTTACGTTTTAATTTATATATGTGGATTAGAATTTCTCACGACAGCAAGTCATATTGGCATTTCTGTTGCATTGTATTTCATATGTATTTCTAGCCGTGTGTGGCTCCTCCGTGTGCAGTGAGTATTAAAAGGGAACTTACCTGTTAAAGGTGTAATTGTTAATTAATGTCAGCTATTTTATGCTGTGGTCATATCCTTAGATATTGGGCCAAAGAGTTTAGATTTGTCATGTGTTAAATCCACAGCATAAGTAGTTTAGTTTGGTCTGACAATAGGCTTACCGGAGAATTGAACCCAGGACCATCGGAACTATAATACAGACTAGCTACAGAAGAGAATCACACCATCCTCCCTGCCAGCTAGGTACCACAAAAATAGTGCTTCATGGACAGGGGTCATTAGTGTGATTTTTCACTGCGCAATACCAGATGTGTACCTTAGGGGGATCTAGCCTAATTAATGACGCAATCACTTCTGCTGTCTCCCTATTGTACAGGGTTGCCCTAGGTACACATTTGGTGATGTATTGTTCTTTTTTTTTATAAAATTACAGAAAAATTTAAACAACATATAAAAAAGCCAATGCAGTGATTTATCAACTGTCACCATTACTCAAACATTAGAATATTAGTATGGAAACTAAATGACAGCTGATCAGTAGTATGTTCTTACTAACCCCTTGGTCAAACATGGTCCCTGGCCAAAACACAAGACAAGAAAATCACATGGTGTGAAATGAGGTGTTTAAGAGAAGCCATTAATGATAGCATGAGAGACAGAGCGAGAAATAATGACATAAGAAATATTGCAGGAACTACATTCTGCATCAAGTATATAGAGACACAGATAATTATATGGTTTGGCCATCTCATAAGAATTAAGCCAGATAAATTACCTACGAGCCTACAACAGTGGAAGATCTGAAATCAGGTCATGGGGAAGACTAAGACACAAATGGATAGACAATAATACAGAAACACTACAATAACGCCGGGTAGGAATGGAGTGTGTAAGGGATAGTACCTCACGGTGAGAGACAGTCACTTCCTCTTTTTGAGGAAGGCCTGGTTCCTATTTGGTTCCCCCACTCCAGTTCAGCTCACGTATGGCTCCTCGAGTCTGCTTGTGTACGGCAGCGCCACCCCCTGGGCAACGGCTTTGACTGGCCGGCAGAACTACGTGAGCAAATTGAAAAAGGGAGGTCCCCCTTAAATAGTACACACAACTGCTGGCCAAACGGGCGAATGATCAATAATACATTGACAACGGCTTCTAGGGCAGGAGTTGGAAAGGCCTGGTATCGCGCTGAGGGCGCACCATGGACTGTAATGGTGAGCGGCAAGAACTATCCAGAAAGCAATGGCAAACTACTGGATGTACAATGCCAAGAAATCCATAATGGCTAATCTGAATACTACGCAAAGATCTTGTGGTGAGTCCCCCAGGCGAGACAGATCACATTTAACTGGAGAAGAGATCGTTGGCAGCGTCAGTACAGGTAATCGTGATGACGGCCAAAAGCCTGACTGTGTTACCACGGAAAACCATGTCATCGGTCTTAGAAAAATAATCAGAATAGGAACATGGAACGTCAGAAGCTTATATCAAGGAAAACAGTACATAGTGAAGAACGAAATGGAAAGGCTAAACATCGATATCCTGGGCATCTCAGAGCACAGATGGTCGGGCCAGGGACACTTTTCGATTCCATAAGGAGGAACATTCATATACTCAGGCAAAGAGAGAGGAGGTCAGAGTGGCGTCGGCTTCTACCTGTCTAAAAGGACAGCTGCCTCACTATTAGGATATAATCCCATAAATGACCGCATTGTCACAATCAGACTGAAAGGAAAAAGAAAGAACATCACAATCATACAAACATATGCGCCAACAGCAGCTGCTGAAGAACATGAAATTGAAGATTTTTACAACGAACTGCAACACGCATTAGAGAAAGCAAATAAGCAAGATATTAGGATAATACTGGGAGATTTTAATGCCAAAGTTGGAAACGAAAGATTAGAACATGAAAAAAGAGTGAAAGGAAGTTATGGACTGGGTCAGAGAAATGAGAGAGGAGAACGCTTGACAACATTCTGCCTAGAAAACAACCTAGTCATCACAAATACTCTTTTTATGCAACACCCTAGAAGACTATATACATGGACGTCACCGGGCGGAAAAAACAAGAACAAAATAGGTAAAGGAGGTAAAGGATCCCGTTACACGCCCATTGAGGCATATTGGGAATATGGTGTTAGGCCCATATTTTCTTGACCATCGGCACACTAGGAGTGATGTGGTCAGCATCACGCCGGCCGCCTTAACCTTCCCAGAAGTTGCTCTGGTACCCAATTGGGGCTGGGTCGACCCAGGAGCCGTTTGCGACCTAAAAAAAATCCCACATCATCTGGGGATCGAACCATAGACCACTGAGCTAGGAAGCCAGTGCACTAACCACTATACTACCGCGGCTCCCCAAGAACCAAATAGATTACATCTTAATACAACAGAGGTGGCGATCATGTATCTCATCGATCAAGACACTCCCAGGAGCAGACTGTCACTCCAACCATGAACGTCTTGCTGCAAAATTCAAGATCAAACTGAAAAAAAAGCCATTAAACGCAAAAAAGTAATGCGATATGACATCAACGCCATACCAGAAGAGTACAGTGTCGATATTCAGAACAAATTTTACGTTCTTATGGCAGTACAGGAGGAAATGACACCAGATGAACTTGCCAATAACATCAGAGATGTTTATATTACAAATGCACAGAGGTTAATTCCTAAAAGAAGTATAAAGAGACGAGAATAAATCTCAGACGAAACACCGAAGTTGGTGGTAGAAAGAAGAAAAATGAAGTCCAAAAAAGACACAGAAAATCAGGAATTGTACAAGGAATACACAAAACAGATTAAAAAACGAGTCAGACAAGACAAACAACAATACATAAACGACACCTGCAGGTAAATAGAGGAAATGCGCGAACAGTGATTGAGTAAGAATATGTTTTCTGAAGTAAGTACATTGAAGAACAGCAACTTTAAATCATCACCTCGTGCAATAAATGACAAGAAAGCGACACTCTATCAGAACGTAAAGATATTCTGGACAGATGGAAGGAGTACTGTCAAGAAATGTACACGGAAATAAACAAAGCGGCAGATAACAACGTCATGAATGAAGCGGAACGGGAACCAGAAACCACCCTATAGGAAGTCTGGAACGCAATCAAACACTTTAAAAGTAGAAAATCTCCTGGTTGTGATGAAATAACAGCTGAAATGATACAGGCAAGAGGAGAAGGCAGTGCTCGTATATACCATGCATTATGCTGTAAGATCTGGCAAAGCAGAATTTGGCCCAAGGAATGGAAAAGATCAATTTGCATACCCTTGCTAAAAAAATGGCAACCTGAAACTGTGCACAAACTACAGAACTATATCTTTTAAGCCATGCCAGCAAAATACTATTACAATTCATAATGAAAAGGATGCAACAAAAGCTAGAAACAGAAATTAACGAAGTACAGACGGGTTTTCGATAAGGCAGAGGCACCAGAGACCATATATTCAATATGAGGATCATCATAAAAAAGTGTAGAGAATTCAACGTTGACCTATATACTTGTTTCATTGATTACACCAACGCTTTCGACTGTGTACAACATCAGCAGTTATGGACTATTATTGAAAATATGGGATTTCCAAACCACCTTATACAACTCATCGCACTGTTGTACCAAGAACAACAGGCAGCCGTAAGAACAGAGGGGGAAACATCAGAATGGTTTGAAGTACAGAAAGGAGTAAGACAAGGCTGTACCCGTTCCCGTTACCTGTTTAACATTTATGCCGAGAATATCATGAGAAACGTAAGAGATGACCAAGAACACACAGAGTTTGACTCATTTAACATCGGCGGGTACCAGATCCCGGAAATCAGATATGCTGACGACACAGTCCTCCTATCGACCAACCCAGAAGGACTTGAACAATTAATTCTGTTTACCAAAAAACACAGCGAGGCCCAGAATCTATACCTAAACGCCAAGAAGACCAAAGTATTGACAACAGACAAAGTAAAGACCAAGACAGAAATTGAAAATGATAACAAAGAACTGGAAAGTGTTAATGAATTCGAATACTTAGGATCAATCATTAACAGCTCTGGCGACTGTGCAGTAGAAATTAAAAGAAGACTTGCAATTGCTTCACATAAACTAATACAGATGAAAAACCTATGGCAAGGCACAAGCAAAGAAACAAAGTTACAACTGATCAGAGCATGTATATTCCCAGTGGCAACATACGGCTGCGAGACTTGGACACTCAATAAAACAGTTGCACAAAAGGTTACATCATTCGAAGTGAAATGCTACAGAAGGATGTTGAGAATACCCTGAACAGAAAAAATTGGCTCCTAAATACCATCGCAATAAGGAAGCTGAAATTTTTCGGTCATATAAAAAGACATAATAGTCTGGAATAAACAGTGATGGAAGGCATGGTCCCTGAAAAAAGGGGAAGGGGTCGACCTAGACGACGGTGGACCCAGGACATTACAGAGAGTCTGAACTTGTCTTTGACTTATGCAGGTCGATTTGCCCAGAATCGTGATGCGTTCAGTGCAGCTGTAATGGATACAACGTTCTGGAAAGAATACGTCACATGATGATGACTACAACAACATGGGCTCATCATCATCATCATCTTCATCAGGTACCATTTTCACATCGACGATCGGCTGTAATGGATCTCCAACGTCTTCTGTCTCTTGTCTTGATGGTGCACTCTGATAGACTCTTTCCTGTCCATCTCTTGATGTTATCTTCCCACTTATAGCGCTGTCTTCCCCTTGCACGTTTGCCTTCAAATCTCTCTTCTATAATGGGCTTCAGTAAGGTGTTTTTTTTTTCTTTTTATATGGCCAACATATTGTATCTGTCTAATTTTGATCTCTTTCATTAATTCTCTGTTCATTCTAGGTTTTCTATGATATTTTTATTTGTTTCTACTCTTTCCATGAGACGTGCCCCATTAACTATATTTCCATATATCAAAAGCCTCAATTTTTTCTTCTGATTGCTTGTTCATTCTCCACGTTTCTACACAATACAGTAATAAAGAATATATATATATATGGGGTCGTCCACATATGACTTCACGTAATTCTTGCAATTTTCTAACACCCCCTCTCTTTCCTCCATTTGCCAAATTTCGTCACAAAAACCCAGACACACCATTATGTGACGTCACAAATGTCTTTCCCCCCCCCCCCCCCCCCCCTCCCACACTTCTTTTCATTCTAACTTTTTTTAGCACTACTGAAACGGAACAACGTAATCGATTGTAAATTTGCTACCTTGCCGTCATCATCATCATCACTATTGCCTCCCCTGCTTTGCAGTAGTGATCCAACAGTGGCCAAAACTCAATAGTATCTAATATGGGCTTCAAAGGTGTCTACCTTCGCACAAGATCACTCTTGGCAGAGTTGTAGATAGAAGAGGAATGGCACTTTTATTACAAATGGAGTCTTCACAAGATATTCAGAATAAGCGAGAACAATGCTGCTTTGGCTGAGCACGTTAATTCTAGAATCTGCCGACAACTTTTGTGAAGGAATTAAGCACTTATTAATTTCAGCTCGTTCAAACCCCCACTCCTGATTTACTCAGTGGAATTATTATTATTCTGGTAAAGCTCTGTTTAGAGTATGTGTAGTAAATTGACTGAGACAAACATGAAGTAACTTTAAAATGATTAAATCGAAGTTAAATTTGTAACATTACAAATATAAAAATTTAATAATCACCTTAGGTTTTAACAGTTTAAAAGTAATTTGAATAGTTTAGAAAAAAAGTTTCATCATGGATTTATAGTGGAGATGCTGGGGAAAAGTTCACTTTGGCAGCGTATATTTTTCACTTAGCTGCCAATGGTAGTTTCTGCTCCAGCTGATGGGTTCTGTGTACACTGCTTTAGCTCGTCGCTGGTATAGGTTAAAGGCGCAGCACGTTCCTAGAACGTCAAGGAGTAACGGCCAAGCTGTTCCTGCGTCTGTCTATACGACCCTCTTATGATGGCGTCTCGCAAAACGTCAGTCCACTTCTACCTTCCCTTGATTCCAGAGATAGTACTTTCTGCTGGTACCACAAATAACTATGATAAAGAATAGAAACGAAATGCTCTTCTGAGTATTGCGTTTTCCAGCTCATGGTTATGGGTCCCTATCTTCCCATTCCACCATCCCATTTATCTCAGAATATACCCTCGATGAGAATTACATTTAATCCCACGGGATAAACTTTCTTTACATTTAAAGTGAATAACTTTAGCTTTGCATTACATTTAAATGAAAAGGCTAATAATACAAATAGAACATATTTACATTTACATTTCCACTGACTGAAAAGTGTTCACAATATAAATTGAATATGTTTTCATTTATGTTTACACTGATGTGAAAAGTTTGAAACTTTCATTAATTGTAAAATGAATATTTTCACATAGACATTTACACTGGGTTAAAGCTTGAAAACTTACATTAATTTTAAAGTGAATATGTTTATATGGACATTTACACTGCTTTGAATATGAAAGTATTATACTTAGAATATACATCATTTCTTTCATCTTTCCCTCCCTGCTCCGTATGGAACTTGGGACTACTTTCTGCTTTTAGTTCTCATTAAGAAACTTGCAATAAAGCAATCACCAGCCCGTGCCTTGGTGGTTCATGAATCATCATTCTATACGTTGAGGTTGCCAGCCTCAAATGACTTGGACATCCACGAGCGATTTTCACATATTAAAATTCACATGGCTGTTGCTGCTAAAAACTTGTAGCAACTTATTCTGGCCATGCATTCTGACTAGATTCATTTTTTAATGCATGGGAAGGAACTCATGAAATTGTAGTCACTTTTATTTCTACAGTCGTCTAATCTTGATAGCTATCGTTAAGAAGTTGTCTTATCTTGATAGCTAGGGTTGCCGATAGCTGTGTGAACGATTTTGAGTCACGACCATATATGGAGCGCTCAGATCGTCAGTTCTTTGAAAACAGTTGGCAATCGCAATGTTTCAAGATTCATTTCCTTTTAAGGTAAAGGTCTTAAGTCGAACATTGTAGAACATTCTTCGTTTCGTAAATTGGCCTGAGTTGTATTCGATTCGCGTTTTCTGCGCATGTCCCTTTTTGTGGCGTTGGTAAAACGATTTCCGCCCAGGTCAGTCTGTGCTGAGAAGCTGTGAAGGCGAGACGTAGCTATGTGCTAGTCTTCGCTTAGTTTATTCAGGAAGGAGTCCTCATGATTGTTGTTCCTATCTTGAGATGATATATCTCTGTGTTATTCCTAATGCCTGGAGGCATATGTGATTATTCATTTAATTCCTTATGAACAGGTAATTAAATCCCTTTTTTTTGGCTGAGTAACTTTATCGCCATCTTGTGATGTTGACTTTTGCTTAGCCCGCCTTATTCTAAAGTCTACGATATGACTAGTTTGCTCAGCTCACGATCCACTTAGATTGTCACGCATCGATTGATGCCTGTCCTACGGACTATTTGCTTCCTGAACTTTGTTGATGGATCTAGGTTTGATACCTTTGCTGTATAAGGAACATAGAGGACGATAATGTGGCGCTCAAAAGACACGCCTGTCTTGTTGAGGTCAAATCGAGGAGACCATCTTTAATCTCCTAGTTGATATCTTCTAGCTCTTATGGAAAGGGGGAAGTTTACTACCTGACTACATGTACAGCGGGTTTACGATATCCTAAAAGGCAGATGATGCACATTATTTTGATGCTGTCTGCTGTGCCAGTTGAATTGTCTACATATGTAATAATGACTGTTTGATCGTACCTATGATGTACCTGCTTGTTTATGTCTACACACTTCGTCATTGTGGCGTTTATAAAAAATTATACAAAACCGTCACTAGCTGTTGCAAGCATCATTGACTTTTCACATCGTGAATTAACGTGACGTCATTGTGTGGATTGCCTTGTTAATAATGCTCACTGTCTGTATACACATCTGCATCACACTTAAACCAGACTACAGACACCAAGTTACTACGCCTCATCATCCCTGGTGTCTGAGGGTGACACACTACTCCGCAAAGGCCAGGATTATCATACCTTGAGAGAAGCAGATGAATTACAACACCCTCAACGTTGTGTGGCAAATGCGACATCCTCCACAGAACATTTATCAACACATATAATACTTACGCAACATTTGCTACGCTACAATGGCAATATACATATATATGTTAATTCACATTTTAGTAATGAAATATAGAATGTAAAATGACAACTTACGCCAATCCTGGCTCACAGACCTTTTGTTCAGATGAATGAAGTTACAGGCACTAGCCGATGCCTGTTAACGCGTGTTCTTGGGGTCTTTAATGTAATAAGTATAAGTCCCTCTCTTGACTCCGTGTGTGGTCTCTGTTTCCTTTTTTTATATGAAAGAGATTTCCTGGGTGTGACGTATAATGGAAATATAGCCTACAGTAATCTGACAGCCTTTGTGATCTTGTTAGCGTTCTATGATTTGCTAGCAAAACCACGCATTTTTCTGCCTGTCATACTCGCACAAGCTTATTCTTCATCCACGCCTCTTTTTCTTGAACATAAACAAAGAAGTTGTTTACCAACTTTCGCGACCTGCCAGTCATAACAGTGAGCGAATCAGGTTTGTTTATCAAGTTTTTCACGCAAGCTGATCTGTCAATCATCGGATACCTGACAGACCGCACGTGAAAAAACACCGGAACTTTTTGAAGTAGACGCTCGGGCAAAAATATTTCCCCGAGTACCCTTTGAAATGGGAGCCGCGGTAGCATAGTGGTTAGTGCACTGGCTTCCTAGCGCAGTGGTTTATGGTTCGATCCCCAGATGAGGCGCGAATTTTTTAGGCCACAAACGGCTCCTGGGTAGACCCAGCCCCATATGGGTACCAGAGCAACTCTGGGAAGGTTAAGGCGGCCGGCGTGATGCCGACCACATCACCCCTAGTGTGCCGACGGTCATGATAATATGGGCCTAACTCCATATTCCCAATATGCCTGTGGTGGGTTTTGATGTTATGAATTGTTGTTATGTATTATTATTGTATTCAATGAGATCAGCTATGAAGGTCCCTGAATTTAAAAAATAGTATTTTAAACTTTCCAGAGTACCTTTCCGCTACCAGCCTTTTGATCTCATTCAAAATTTATCTATATTATTATTAAAATGACTTCGTGTAGTGTCTAGGGTTATGAAGGTAGGGTGTAATGTGCAATAACCAACAAACATACAAACAAATAGTTTATTATCCACAACCACCAACAGTATTACAACAATAACATACAAACGACACTTTAAAAGGCTATCTTATTTAAGACAGTGGTTGAAATTTGTGTAAATACAATTTTTTTCAATTATTTATTATCCTGATTCTAATTGGTTATAATCACTCCCTTTAAGTTATGTCTGTTTTCGTTTGTCACTTGTGGAAATTTTAATACTAGGAACAGTTTTCTTTAATATCACTTTCTAGTTTTTTAAGTTGAGCTGCCAGGTGCCGAACAAGCACTTATCTTGGCAGGAGAATACAAGTAGAACGTTTCCTCTGCTCGCTTGACAATCTTTTCCACCTTTTTGATAGGCAATGGCCACTAGCATGGGCTCGAAGTATACAGATAGAGTCCTGAATCGAGAAGTTCTCAAGCGTTTGGTACTACATTAACGTCAGTACCCAGGACCCTGAAATGTGAAGGTTATGCATCCTTCTTTATACCTAGTATACTATACTATTCCACATTTAAGTACAGGTACATTACAAACAAACGAAAAGGGTCATAGCTTTATACCAACCTATGCCACCATTATCTTTTGATGTGACAATGTACACCAGTATTCCTCTCCCCTAACAGTTACAACGCCACTGCAATTCCAGCTGTCATCTTTTCCATATAATAGGATAGGTGTTATGCTCCTTGATGACAATCATACATATTTTCTTGTAGTTTTACACCTCTCTGACAGTCTATCACATGGTGGATCAATCTCTAGGCTTTACCTAATGGTTGCTATAGACCCACTCACTTACAGACATATTATCTCACATTCAATTTTTATTTTAGATACATGTTAATAAAGTTAATCTTACCACATTTATTCAATGAAATACACAGTGAACGATGACTGGCACACTTTCGATCTGCCGTTCTGTCCAGGCTTTTGAGAAATATGGTTTTCACTGCACAAGCCTGATCTCATCGCTACTAGTCAAAATTTTGTTAGAAAAAGGCGTCCCCAACTAATGCTTTTTCCCCAATATCAACTACTCTGGCCAATGATTATCCTTATTTCACTTGTAAACAAAGTCTTTTCAAAAATACAATTCAACTTCTTACTACGTTACTCGGGTGATATATGTTTAGTACGAGGTCGGCCAATAATATTTCGTCTCACTTCAAATTCCACCCAATCCCCTTCCTCGTACCATCTTAGCCTAGCTTTCAACTAATTTTTTCTCAAAAAATATGCGATCCAATCTAAGCAGATATGACTTGACCTGACAGTATCTCTGATCTCTATGTATTGTTTTATCAATATTTGATTATTTAATGGACTATTTAGATAACTAACAACATATTCTTGGTCAGCAAGTCTTCAGGTACACGAATATACGATTTTTATGGGGCTATGTGGCTTGGTTCAAAATTCTATCTTTTTTTCTATGTTAGTTTCAAGTTAAATACGAGAGCTTATGTCATTCGCAATAAGTGCTAAGCGTGTTTCCATGACCGTAGTGTCCACATTTCTAACTTTTTCATCGTATTGGGGAAACCCGCCTAGGGCAAAGCGTGCAAGTCGGTTGTAGAGTTAGAACCAATTTGAGACGTGATTTGCGTGTGTTATCTAGCCTTGCCCCCTCCTTTCCCCAAATGCAGTTAGGCAAATATTTCTTAGAACTAGGAAAAGTGGGGCGTTTATGTCAAGGACGAATTTGAAAAATTTGGTACCGTTTTGTTCGGCTTATGCGTTAGCAAATAATAAGCTGAAGGCGTAGGCGACAACCCACGATTCTCGACGAAAATTTTTAGTACTATCTTATCTTGACTTTATGCACTATACTGTTATATTCTAATTTAGATATTGTATTTAGAAGCTCACCACAATGCCTCAATGGGCGTGTAACGGGTTCCTTACCATTTGAAGTTCGTACACAGAGGGGAGTTAAATCGTTGATCTTCAGATACGGGCAAAATCTACGAGAACCCCGTTACACGGATTTAAGCTTTGTTGGCGGTCGAACGCCTGAGACAAGCCGACCATAAACTTTTATCTTGGGGACTCATGTTTCTGTTTCTCTGCTATACACTATAGTGTGACAAGTAGCATCATCTATAGATCAGAGCATCCATGATGATACATAAACTGTGTCTTCCTAAACCAGCTATCAGCCGTCATTCATAATTTTTGGAATAGTCTCAGCACGCAGTAGCTAGAACCATTTCGCTAAATGTGTTAATAGCATTCGTGGGGATCTTTTCATGAGGATTTTCTGGTAATAGAAATTAGTGCTTAAGTGTTAAAGTGTTAAAGCTTTTGCCATTATAATTAACGTAGATTTCTAGCTGTTAAAACCATTAAAATAATAACGCGTAGCTATTTTATACCAGAAGTTCAGTTTTAATGTTCATTTTACCACCCGCTTTTTCACACAAGAAGAGACGGTTTTAGCTGACTGAGTATATGCTAGGCGCGACTGATAGTGACAGAATAAAATTCACGTTTTATTTCATTTTGTGTATTTATAGTAAGTGACTATTATTTAATATCATACGATGACAAATAGAAGCCGACAATGTAATAGCTATTAACGACAGGCGATATTTATGTAAGTGCGCGTACGGATAATAGAATAATAATTGACATTGTACGCTGATCGTTGACAGGGAGCAGGAGGGGTAGAGCTGCATCGGTGTAAAAAAATAAAATATATCAAGTTTATTGATGTTAACTAGTAGCTATTTCATGATTCAAAAGGCTTCCAGCGCTTTTTTTCATCATTTACTGAATGGTTAATGTTGTCTTTTTCTTGGCTTGTGCATCCCCAAGTTCATTTGTGAACAGGATTGGCCAAAGAGACAAAGAAACATTTTAACTTATACGTTTAACTGGACTTACAAATCCAGAAATATTTTGTTCAATTTTATCAGCCCACGGGGGTGTGAAACCAATAACATTAATCGTATTTTTTAGAGGATAGACTGGGGCCAATTTGGTAAATACACCTGACAATTTGTATATTCAGGAACCATTGTAATTCCAAAGGGATATCACCAAGAATAGGTAAGCGTGATTAAGTGGCCACTGTATAACAGAGAGAGAGAGTATGACAGAGAGAGTGAATATTTTTCTTTGTTTCAGGAATTGTATCATCCTTGATTTTGCTTAAAAAAATTGTTTCCTTTACTGGGTAGCATTTAGCAGGAACTTGTTTCTTTACTGTCTATTCTGTAACATAGTGCTAACCTTTGACCTTTGGGTTATTAACTTTTTGGGTTCTTTTCTCAAGAGGGGGGAGGGCACATTTATTCAGTTATATCCTATGTATGTAAATCTGATTTTATTTGATCTTTCTTTAGATATTTGGTGTTGTCAAGTTTAATGATAATAAACAACAAAAGAAACTTAACTTTGTGTGTTGGTCAGACCCATACCCAATTAACCGTAGTTTTTTCACGTTTGTGTGTCTTGTTGTCACATAGCTGTGTGTGTGTGTAGTTAAACTTATATTTATATGTATGGGGAGGGAAGGATTGTCTTGTACTAAATTATAGTCGTATAGACAGGCTGGACTAGAGACACTTACTCATTCCAGAGACAGATCTTCTACTTAAACTATTCACCCGTGAAATTTATTTCTCACACCTTTATTTCTCACGTACTTATCACCATCTACTCTACTCAGACGGGACCATAAATAACTTCCAAACCTATCGGTACGACATTGGGCTATGAAAGTCCGTCCGAAATTCTCCAATAAAAGGTGTTAAGAAGGATTTCTGCATTCTAGGCTTCACTCTAGCAATGTCTGGTATCTTGGTAAACGTGTCAGGTTATATTCCAGGTCTACCACGCATCTGTTTGTTATGGAGTTAAATAAACGCTCCAATCATTTTCAAACAGACGTAGAAGTGTGTGGTACTTTCAAAATATTCCACGTGAAATAAGGTGCGTAAAGCAAAAGGTCTCGTATTACCATATATGGCAATAAGACATACGATGCCTTGCGTACAGACTCGCGAACATGTCGTCAACCTCACATGACAATGTGTGTCAAAAGTAACAATTCATTACTTTATCAGAAAGTAATCTCTTATCGGTATCTGTACATAAGTTGTCTCCCCATATTCCAAGCTTTGGTGATGCGCACACCCGTCTTATCGGTGATTAGTCAGATAGCGCTTGGCGATGTAAGTGTTAATCTGCCACGGCCAAGCTTGGTACAAGGAAATTTTTACCAATCTGACTCTCGTAATATTATCTCTACCTCTCCTTGCAAATGTGAGATGTTTATCATCCACAAGGAGCATCAGATAACAGACAAGACACAATATACTGAAAGTAGTGAAAGAACACTTGAAAAAATAAACTATCTGCTATATAGTATAGAAAGAAAGAAAGTGCGACAACTGAAAGCACGCAATAAAATCAGTACCACAAATGCACCGATTACTGCCGGAGTGAAACAGAGATCGAGAGGGGTCGCCCCTTCTGTCACACTATCATCATCATTACCACCTTTCAACTCTTCAAGGAGCATATGCTCAAGGTTTTTCCATATTTTCTTCAATCCCTTTCATGTCTGTCTCCAGTTCTCGTCTCTGTGTGTTCTATTGTCTTCTTCTGTCTCTCTTCCCCTGGGGATTCTTATATATTTTCCAGACTGCAACTTTGGTGGGGAAAAATGTCTGATGTCCGTTTCAGGATACCTAAGAGATATATTTGTATCATTCGTCTACAAGGAAGTTCTTATCTATTGTGGATAAAAATTAACTATCTTTTGCGGATAAAAGTTAAGAAATCCGGATAAAAGTTAACTTCTGTGGTTGCAAGTAGAAATACAAGTTATGTAAGAAGCGAATATGACTGATGTACTTTTGCGTGACGACACATTTTTCCACAACCTCCTGCCCCTATCGTCACACAGCGTCACAAAATCTTGATCCCCCTAACTGCGTGACGCCATATGTGGACGACCCCTGTACTCGATTTTGACTGACGTACATTTTTCCCACCACCTATTTTCCTGTCCCCTAATCCTACACACAGCGTCACAAAATCTTGATCCCCCTAACTGCGTGACGCCATATGTGGACGACCCCTGTACTCGTATATGTGTGTGTGTGTGCGCGCGTGTGTGCGCGCGGTTGTGCGTGCGTGTGCGCGTGCGTGTGCGCTGTGGTAAAGTGGGATGTTATAAATATTTATAGGGGACTTAGTGTACTGACTGAGATCAGCTATGAAGGTAACTGTATCTAATAGGTGTAGTGTTTTACAGATAACCTTACTTGCTACCACATTTATACCTCAGTCAGAATTATTCTGGAATATTGTGATGACTACGTTAAATGTCCTGGGTTATGTAAATGATGAACTGTAAGTCACAACAACAGACATAAACAATTTAATTTATTCCACCACACTTGACAACACTGTGACACTCACACACATTTAACACTCTATAAGACTATCTTAATTGAGTCAATGGTAAAAGTTCAAATATATATGTATTAATTACTTTCACTAATATATATCCTGATTCAACTACACAGTGAACCAGGAATCACAATCAAATGTAATCACAATTTATATATACATAATTTATAAATATGAACCTTGTAGTGACATATTGTATTAGTATTATCCTATGTGTGTCAGTTGTGTAGTAGTACTATGAGGTAATACTGGTTTTGTTTTTCAAGCTATGTTGTTATTTGTCATCATGACTTCAAGTGTTTGTTTATCTTGGAAATAGTATGGGGAAACTTCACCGTTCCTAACAATTTAAACAATGTATTGACCCTCTGTTTTACTATAATGTCAAGTTTTGAGGGGGACACATAATGTTGAGCTCCTCTGGCCACAGAAGCTTATCTTTCGTGATGGCGGCAGGAAAAGACTCCTCTGCTCGATTGCTTCCTGTGTTCTGGAGACACCTCACTGGTCGCTATCTGGACCCAGGAGTATGCTGTCAGCCTCTAGATTCAGCAAAGCTCAGACCAGGTGCTGCTTCAATAACATAGGACCACAGTCCCTGAAACAAGAAGGTTGTACCTCCTATTTCAGAACTAATTTATAATCTATTTCCAGACTGAACACAATACATAACAAACACTGAGTTCAGAGCGGTAGGCCAACTGCTATTTTCATCTGAATCAATTTACACCAGTATACTCCTCCCTAATGGTTACTACGCCTCTGCAATTCCAGCATTCGTTCTTTCTAGTCAATAAGATAGGTGTCAGTGTACTGTTTGGCAATTCCATGCAGTTTTACTTTTCTCCGACACCTTCTGTTCAGGTTGGAGCACTATATAGGCCTTGCCTCATGTTCGCTACTGAACCACACACATATACAGACATAAATTATCAATTTACATTCAATTTTCATTAAAAAGATATCAAATATTTCAAGCTTACCACAATTCATGGAAATAATACACAATTACGTTGACTGGCAATGAATATGGCACAAAATCCGATCTGCCGATGTCCCAGGCTTTTATTTAGAAAAATATGCACTGGCGCTCAACGCACTGGTTCTTTAGTAAGTTTATTTGAAAAATGTGGTACTGAACAGACGCTCCTAATTGACTATATTGGCGGGTCTAACCAATCGTGCCATGTTTACACAGCTTTTCAAAAAAGTACCTCTACTACTGTTTCCCCTAACAACAAAGAAGTAGTATTTATAGTCCGACTAATCGTGTTTAGCCTTACATTTACTTTCCGCCAATCAAATAGGAGGTAACATGTTGGCCTATTTCCCATACAATGGTGGTTCCAAAACCTGCCACTGCGCAATTCTGATTTTGGTGTTGTCTGACAGCACCACCCTTTTATTTTGGCTATAATTTGTTAATTCCTAGACTATTTGCGTAACGTTTAACATATTCTTTGTCAGCAAGTCCTAAGGAACCCAATTATATAAATTTAAGGGAGCTAGGTGGCTGCGTTCAAAATGTGCATTTTCTTCTACCTCCCGTTCACTTCGATCGATGTGGTGTCTGGGTACTGTCAGGCTTTCAAACGTAAACCAATATAATGTCATATTTCCTAATAAGCATTTTTCAGGTTTTTAAAACCTAACTCTCGTATGGGTAGTGTTTTTTATCACTGTCGATTTGAAAAAAAAATTAGTGCTTGTGGCCTTACACGCGTGATGACTTTAATTGTATAGCGAGACGCGTGTTTAGTGTTGCATGCGTTCCTGCTTTCAGCCCTCCCTTCTCTCTATCCTAAGTTCATCTGTCTTTTCATCACGCCGTGTATAAAATGAAATTAATGGAAGTATTAATTTAGGTCATTAATCAGCCTGCGTATCTCAAGGTTTTTCTTAGAAATGCAGTACACGTTTTATTGTGTTGTGGAAACGCGTGTATGCTGCTATAGGCTTTTACTATCAACGTGGAAACGTTACAATTTGCAGACGAAGTAGAAAACAAGGGGGATTTCGAGTACAGTCATTGTGACAGCACTGTTCTTTACCATTCTTCTTTCCTTTTATTGAAGTTATTTGTTAGGCTTTACGTTTACTTTTTAATTTATATATGTGGATTAGAATTTCACACGACAAATTCTCCCCACTTGAAACAGACGTTATATGTCAGTCTATAATTCTATATACACATAGAGAAATTTATTATCTTTCCTGGGGATTAGGGTGATTCTCATCACACGGATGGCGGCTTAAAAAATCCGCTCCCAGATTTGTTTTTCCACTTATATACTCTATGCTAAACTCATATGGTTGCATCAGTAATGACCAACGGAGTAATCTAGAATTTTCATGTCTAGCCTGCGCTAGAAACGACCAGGGTTTGTGATCCGTTTGCAACTTAAATGCCTTCCCATACAGATAAATATTGAATTTCTTTATCGCCCATATTACTGCAAGACATTCTTTTTCGCTAGTTGAGTAGTTGGTTTCAGCTTTATTCAACTTTCTGCTAGCATATGCCACTGGGCTTAATTCCCCATCCAATGCATCTGATTTCTGTAGCAGAGTCGCACCTAACCCAATATTACTGGCATCCGTCCTTACGATGAATTCTTGACTTAAGTCAGGTAATTTCAAAATAGGTTTACTTGTGAGCTTTTCCTTCAATTCCTGATAAGCGAATTCGCATTGTGGAGTCCATGTAATTCGATCTGGATGTCCTTTACGTGTCAAACCAGTTAACGGTGCACATATGGAATTAAAGTTTTTGATATACTTTTGGTAGAAATCACATAATGAGACAAAGGATCTCACGTCTTTCTTGGTTTGTGGTCTTGGGGCTTTCTTTAGTTTCTCTAAATTCTTGGGGTCAGGGGTCATGTTTCCCTGATGAACTGTGTGTCCCAAAAATTCTAATTCTTTACATCCAACACAACATTTGGTTGGTCGGGCTGTTAAATTCGCTTCTTTAAGTCGATTAAACAGCATGTTCAGAGAGTCAATGTGTTCCTCAAATGTTTCTGTTGCTATAAGGATATCATCCATGAAATTTGTGATACATGGATTATTCAGAGGGTCCAATAATTTTCTCATCATTCTAGAGAAGACATTAGGTGCATTCTTCAATCCAAATGGCAATCTGTTAAACTCATAGTGTCCCTCTGAGGTACTAAACGCTAGGTATGGTCTAACCTCAGGCTTTACTGGAATCTGATAGTATCCTTTACTCAGATCCACTTTTGAGAAATATTTAGCTTTATTTAGTCTGGCAAACAACTGATTTGTATCCGGCAATGGATCCACCTGTCCTTCTGTAATAGCATTCAGTCTCCTGTAATCTATACAGAGTCTATGTTCTCCAGAGGGTTTCCTTAAGAGTACAACACTGGAACTATACGAAGATTCACTGTGTGAAATAATTCCTTCCTTCAACAAATAGTCTATCTCTTCCTTCAAAGCTTTCTCCTTAGCAAAAGGAATCGAATAGGGTTTCATACAGACAGGTGTGGGGTCTATCAGTTTCATATCATATTCCAATAAGTTTGTATGCCCCGGTCGGTCTGTTAACACCTCTGTATGATAATCTAGAACCTGTTGCACTCTCTCTTTCTGATTTTTCGTTAAATGTGTACTGATTTTCACCTGTGCCGCTGTCTCACAGGGATGTAATGGATATTCAAATGATGAAAGTGGTTCCTTTTTCATTTCCATGGCAATGGACAAGGTCAACAAGTGTGTCTCTTCCTGATTTTCTCTTTCCAAATATTTCTTCAGGAGATTCACATGATAGATTTTTTCTTTCCCCTTCTTATCTATCTTATAATTAGTTCTAGACACATTCTCTAGAACTGTATATGGACCTTGCCATCCAATTTGTAACTTATTTTGACTACCGGGTAGAAGAAGCAATACCTTCTCTCCCACAGCCAAATCTCTGTCTTTAGCTTTCCTGTTATAATAGGCAGAATGTTTCTTCCTGGCTTGTTTCAAATTTTCATTGGCAAGTTTCCAGCCAGTTTTTAAACGAGTGGTCAGCTCATTCACATATTGGTATGAGGATGTATTATTTTCCTCTGCCTTTTCATCAGTCCACGTTCTTAACAGCGCTTCAAGTGGACCTTTTATTGGCCTTCCAAATAATAATGTTGCCGGGGCCATTCCGGCTGAACTATGGGGTACCTCCCGATAAGCAAAGAGGGCGGCGTGAAGGTACTGGTCCCATGTATCTGGTTTTTCGTGTGCCAACTTTCTCAGGATTGACATCAATGTGCCATTAAATCTTTCCACTTGGCCGTTCCCTTGGGGGTGGTACACACTACAATGGAAGTGTTTGGCCTGGAAGATCCTGAAAACTTCTTCAGTTAGTTTCCCCTTGAACTGAGAGCCATTATCAGTCAAGATTTGATTGGGAAAGCCTAACCTTGTGAAAATTGTGAGTAATGCCTCTGCCACATGTTTAGAATCAATCGATGACAGGGCTACCGCCTCTCCCCACATAGAACAAGTGTCCACCAGAGTCAGAATGTAGCTGTTCCTTCTCTTAGTTCGAGTGAGAGGTCCCAAAAGATCCACAGCAACTCTCTCAAAGGGTGTTCCCACTATGGGCATTTCCCCCAGAGTTGCTGGTGCAGTCCAATGCTTAGGTGCTACTCGTTGGCACTCTGGACAGGATTTTACATATCGTTTGATATCTTCAGTTATCCCTGGCCAGAAATAGTGACAAGCTATTCGCTGTCCTGTTGCGCTGATCCCCATATGACCACTGAAGGGAATCGCATGCCCTAGCTCCAACACTTTAGTCCTATATGAAGTGGGAAGGACCAGCTTTCCGTGACCATTGGACTCAGATCCAGCCTTCCTATAAATCAGTTTGTTCTTCATATAAAATTCTCCCTTGCCTGGAGGTGTATGACATTTGGGCAACTTCTTGAAACACGGCTTGAGTGTTTTGTCCTCCGCCTGTGCCTTCCTCATCTCATCTGGATGAGTATTTATTGGATTATCCTCCTCCTTTTTAGACTGTGATCTGGTCTGCACTGTTGCCAATATCACAGGTCTCTTGGGATTCCCCAAGAAGACATATCTACACCCCAATATCAGAGGGTAGATTGGCTCATTTATCACTGCTGCTTTTATGATTCCTTCCACATATCGCGTTTTCACCTTTATCCGGGCGACGGGAAGTGTCATGGTAGCTACATCCTTGGTGGCAGTTTGAATCTCCACTGTTTCTGTGGTGTATTGATCTGCCTGCACCAGGTGAGAACTCACAACGGAATCATAATCTAAACCTGTATCATATAAACACCTTATGGTGACACCATTACAGATGACATCTTCACACACTGGGGGATGGTATGGTTCCTGTAGTTCCGCAGGTTTGACCTTTTTTTCCTTTTTTCCAGATGTCATAGCAGCACAATGAGGAGGTTTCCTTCTACAATGGTCAGTGTCATGATTGTTCATCTTACAATTTTTACACCATCTCTTTCCTTGGTTGTAAGATTTTCTTTCATCATATTTCCTTTCATCGAATTGTGGGGTTTTATTTTTATTGTCATACCGTGGCCTATCAAGCTGGTTCTTACCTTTGTTTTGATCTCTAGGATCAAATTTATTAAAGTTCTGTGGTGCCCTAAAATTATCCACCTGTTTCTTTTTATTACCTGATACCTCTGCCTGGGCCGCTTGATACCTTTCTGCAACATTTAGCAACTCACCCAGCCTCTCTGCACCTTGTTCCATGAGAAACTTTCTCAGGTCTGGAGCCATGGACTCTCTTAATTGTTCTATAAGGACCATTTCCTTAAGATCTTGGGTTTTCCCCAGAGAAGTCCATTTCTCCAAGTATGTCTCTAACCGTGCAGAGAACTGGTGATAGGTTTCACCTGACAGTAGTTTAGCAATCCTAAATTTTTTCCTATAAAATTCTGCATTCTTTTCATATCTTAACAAAAGAGCCTGCTTTAGCATGTCATAATTTTCTTGATCACCTCTGTTCATTTTGGCAAAAAACTTCATAAGCTGCCCCACGAAGCCCTTGAGATAACTTTAAGCTCCACCTTTCTCTCTCTAACCCATACGTGGTAGCTAATAGTTCATATCTATTTAGATAGCTCTCAATATCATCGTCTTTCTCAACAAAATGATCTAAATGAAAGTTCATAGCTGAGGTTGAGGCTCCCTGACTAGCAGTAGCATCGGAGGTAAAGGGACTGGCACCATTTTCAGGAGCAAGGCCTTGAAACTCAAACTCCCTTAGTCGTAACTCATGTTCCCTTTGTAATCTCTTCTCCTCCTTTTCTGCTTCCCTCTCTGCAGCCAATCTTCTTTCCTCTCTTTCTGCAGCCAATTTCTTCTCTTCTCTTTCTGCAGTCAATCTTCTTTCTTCTGCTTCCAATTTCTTAGCCTCAGCCTCAATCTGCAACTTCTTAATTTCTTTTTCAGACTCTAACTTTCTTTCGGCCTCTTTTTCTAATCTTCTTTCTTCCCGTTCAATATATTTGTCACATTCAGCAGTGACATACGCAATCATAATTTGCCCGTCCATTCATAACTCTTTTGCAGTCTGCACAGCAGCAGATCGAAATTTGGCCAGGTCCGCCATTTTCTAACAGGTAAATTTATATAATGTCTAACTAAACAATACAATCTGTAATTACTTATCCAAAGACACCACAGGCACTGAGAGCTCAATCTTATTTAATTCCACCCAAGGATACCTTTTAATTCTTATTATTCCCTGAAGTGAATTACCCCCAATATTTATAATAGGGAAAGATTCAAAATCCCGGACGAGCCCCCAATATATGTGGTAAAGTGGGATGTTATAAATATTTATAGGGAACTTTGTGTACTGACTGAGATCAGCTGTGAAGGTATCTGTATCTAATAGGTGTAGTGTTTTACAGATACCCTTACTTGCTACCACATTTATACCTCAGTCAGAATTATTCTGGAATATTGTGATGACTACGTTAAATGTCTAGGGTTATGTAAATGATGAACTGTAAGTCACAACAACAACAGACAGATAAACAATTTAATTTATTCAACCGCACTTGACAACACTGTGACACTCACACACATTTAACACTCTATAAGACTATCTTAATTGAGTCAATGGTAAAAGTTCAAATATATATGTATTAATTACTTTCACTAATATATATCCTGATTCAACTACACAGTGAAGCAGGAATCACAATCAAATGTTATCACAATTTATATATACATAATTTATAAATATGAACCTTGTAGTGACATATTGTATTAGTATTATCCTATGTGTGTCAGTTGTGTAGTAGTACTGTGAGGTAATACTGGTTTTGTTTTTCAAGCTATGTTGTTATTTGTCATCATGACTTCAAGTGTTTGTTTATC
Source organism: Oreohelix idahoensis (assembly GCA_024509875.1). NCBI lineage: Eukaryota > Metazoa > Mollusca > Gastropoda > Stylommatophora > Oreohelicidae > Oreohelix > Oreohelix idahoensis. Next base: position 279,674 of record JAMPIV010004447.1, on the reverse strand, counting down.
TTGGAAATAGTATGGGGAAACTTCACCGTTCCTATCAATTTAAACAATGTATTGACCCTCTGTTTTACTATAATGTCAAGTTTTGAGGGGGACACATAATGTTGAGCTCCTCTGGCCACATAAGCTTAACTTTCGTGATGGCGGCAGGAAAAGACTCCTCTGCTCGATTGCTTCCTGTGTTCTGGAGACACCTCACTGGTCGCTATCTGGACCCAGGAGTATGCTGTCAGCCTCTAGATTCAGCAAAGCTCAGACCAGGTGCTGCTTCAATAACATAGGACCACAGTCCCTGAAACAAGAAGGTTGTACCTCCTATTTCAGAACTAATTTATAATCTATTTCCAGACTGAACACAATACATAACAAACACTAAGTTCAGAGCGGTAGGCCAACTGCTATTTTCATCTGAAACAATTTACACCAGTATACTCCTCCCTAATGGTTACTACGCCTCTGCAATTCCAGCATTCGTTCTTTCTAGTCAATAAGATAGGTGTCAGTGTACTGTTTGGCAATTCCATGCAGTTTTACTTTTCTCCGACACCTTCTGTTCAGGTTGGAGCACTATATAGGCCTTGCCTCATGTTCGCTACTGAACCACACACATATACAGACATAAATTATCAATTTACATTCAATTTTCATTAAAAAGATATCAAATATTTCAAGCTTACCACAATTCATGGAAATAATACACAATTACGTTGACTGGCAATGAATATGGCACAAAATCCGATCTGCCGATGTCCCAGGCTTTTATTTAGAAAAATATGCACTGGCGCTCAACGCACTGGTTCTTTAGTAAGTTTATTTGAAAAATGTGGTACTGAACTGACGCTCCTAATTGACTATATTGGCGGGTCTAAACAATCGTGCCATGTTTACACAGCTTTTCAAAAAAGTACCTCTACTACTGCTTCCCCTAACAACAAAGAAGTAGTATTTATAGTCCGACTAATCGTGTTTAGCCTTACATTTACTTTCCGCCAATCAAATAGGAGGTAACATGTTGGCCTATTTCCCGTACAATGGTGGTTCCAAAACCTGCCACTGCGCAATTCTGACAGCACCACCCTTTTATTTTGGCTATAATTTGTTAATTCCTAGACTATTTGCGTAACGTTTAACATATTCTTTGTCAGCAAGTCCTAAGGAACCCAATTATATAAATTTAAGGGAGCTAGGTGGCTGCGTTCAAAATGTGCATTTTCTTCTACCTCCCGTTCACTTCGATCGATGTGGTGTCTGGGTACTGTCAGGCTTTCAAACTTAAACCAGTATAATGTCATATTTCCTAATAAGAATTTTTCAGGTTTTTAAAACCTAACTCTCGTATGGGTAGTGTTTTTTATCACTGTCGATTTGAAAAAAAAATTAGTGCTTGTGGCCTTACACGCGTGATGACTTTAATTGTATAGCGAGACGCGTGTTTAGTGTTGCATGCGTTCCTGCTTTCAGCCCTCCCTTCTCTCTATCCTAAGTTCATCTGTCTTTTCATCACGCCGTGTATAAAATGAAATTAATGGAAGTATTAATTTAGGTTATTAATCAGCCTGCGTATCTCAAGGTTTTTCTTAGAAATGCAGTACACGTTTTATTGTGTTGTGGAAACGCGTGTATGCTGCTATAGGCTTTTACTATCAACGTGGAAACGTTACAATTTGCAGACGAAGTAGAAAACAAGGGGGATTTCGAGTACAGTCATTGTGACAGCACTGTTCTTTACCATTCTTCTTTCCTTTTATTGAAGTTATTTGTTAGGCTTTACATTTACTTTTTAATTTATATATGTGGATTAGAATTTCACACGTCATGCGCGCGTGTGTGCGCGCGTGTGCGTGCGTGCCAGCGTGCGTGCGTGTGTGTGTGTGTGTGTGTGTGTATCTTCCCTTCCAGTCATTACTGACCATAGGAGCATACCTCCCGAAATAACTTTCGGTGGCACGAGGTTGGGCAATTGTAGATCAAGCTGTCGCCCATGCAGCGAGACCCGGCCTAGACGTCAGAGGAACCGTCTGGCCGTTACAGTCTGACACCAGTAGCAACCGCCTGTCACTAGTAAGATACGGAACTTGCCCTCCAATCCATCTTCCCTTTTAGTCATTTCTGACTGTATAAGGGATACAGACACCTCGAGAGCAGAAGGTCTGAGGGGAATGCCGGACATTATGCGTCCCTTCCACTCATTGCTGACTTTATAAGGAACGCAGACACCTAGAGACCCGAAGGTCTGAGGAAAATGCCGGACTGTGCAAGCGATATCTGGAAACGGACATACCTCTCTGTCTTGGTTGCAGATACTGGGAGGGCCCGGAGACTGGCGCACCACACGCATTCGATAGAACAAAAGTTCGCCAGGTAAGCATGTATTAGCTCTAGAATTGCCACAGTTATCCAAGCAGGATAGTGTCATCTAAGGAACCTCGACTGATTTAATGAGCCATTCGCGATTTCACCGTGAGACAGTGTGACCTTAGACATGCATGGCTTAATCTTTGAGACAAGCATATGACTACTGGCAGGATCAACCAGATAACTGTCCAGATAGACGGACGTCTTCTTCGACCATCTCGTCGCTCGCGCGGGAAGGGAGACAGCGTATCCATTTTGTCTGCATTCAGATTAGTTGTCACTGTCATTTTCTCTTATCTCTTATATCGTTAGTACAAAGAACTGTTGGTCGTAAAGCAGACTATTAGTGTGACCTCTGCCCTAGTAAGACTTACATTACCTATCTTAGTTCATCCCTATGTTTAGTCCAGTCTTGCTGCAGACTCCCTCATTGTCGTATAAAAACTGTTTACAAAATACAACGAAATTGAAGAGAGCTAGATTAAAACACGAAGAAAGTAAGTCTCAAAACTGATACTGCGGTAGTAATTGACGTTTTAGAGACTTTACTATACAAGGTTTAGCTTTATCAGGTGGGGTGACAAGTTCCAATACTCGTTGCCTTTGCCTTCTCTAACTCAAGACAAGATTCAGCCCCCTTTTACAGCTGGGTACGCTGGAGCTTTATGCTACCATGTTTCTATCCCGGAAAACGTTATGTTTGCCGCCAGAAGCAAGCGCTACTCTAAAGTAAGAAGCAATACAAGTTTGAACATACAACCTGTGTAGTAAAATCTAACAAAGCAGCACATTATTGTAATAAGAGTCAACATCACACATGAAATATTATTATAACATGACAGAAGTTCTGATAATTGTATTTTAATTGTAAGAAAATTTCTTACGCCTTGTAGTGCCATAGAACATAAGGATCAAAGCCAGGCAGTACCGCTTCCCTCAGCTATGGAATAGAAACAGTGTGACGAATCTGAATCGTAATTTCAAAATAGTAAAGCAAACCAGAAATCTAAATAACAAAACAAATTGTACGTAGACAACAATGAAATTCTTAAAGGAGAATGCTGGAAGTCAGTTTTAAAGAAACAGGGCCTGCACCAGGGAACAGCAAATGGAACCATTGCCTATGGGCGCCAAAACCCAACGGCGCCAAAATCTGTTCCACTGAAAGAAAAGACACAATGAATCAATCACAGGTGAGAATTGTAGTTCTGTGTTTTAGAGCTTGAATTTATGTCCATGTCAATTTGTTCTGCTTTTTTGTTTCTCTTCATTGTAATAAAAAAAATAGAGCAACGTATAATACTATAAACTGCGTCATTTACATACTCATATAGACAAAATAGATATACTAGCACCCGTCAAAATTGACAGGTTTTTAATTGCAGGCATCTTATCATTTTGATCCATAGTAATAAGTCTGCAATACTTTAAATTAAAATTTTGCCTAATCCTCAACTTCCTTTTATTCTTGGAGTCGACGCCTGGGCCCGCTGATCAGTCTCGATCGTGAAATGGGCGCCAATTAAATATCGTTGAAGTTTGGTTACGCTCTAGATGATTGCAAGCAATTCATTCTCGAGAAAGAGATACTTGGTTTCCGTAGGTGTAAGTTGTCGACTAATATGAGGATTAGGCAATCTCAAAATAGGTGCCTTATAAAAAATACACTTTAATGTAGTTTATGGTATCAGAAGAAAGAAAATGATGAATTAAATCCGTTTCCCCAATGACACTGGACAGAAGAGTATCTGGATTGTCTGTTGATTTAATCTGCATTTCCGCAGCTTCCTGTCTCCAGTTCATGTACTATTTATCAATCGTGTTGTTGGCTTCTTTCCATAATCAAACTGTTCATGCACACCTTCATTTGCGCACTTTTCTATTTTCGAGAGAGTACATTAACTTTCAACCACAGCTAAGGGGGTGCAACTGTGGTTGAAAGTTAGACAATAATTGTATTGTTTCCCTTATGTGTGACAGACCGACCGACGTACTTACGGTAGGTATTATGGTATTGATGAATATATGTAGCGCCAGTGGAACTAAATAAATTGTATGATGGGGAAAAGGACCCTGGGGGCTGGGAACAAGATGAACCCCTATTTACTTGGAGCAACCGAAGCCCTGTGAAGGAGAAAACTGTGAAGAACAGCACGGTCGTGTATTTAGTGTTACGTTTTCAATGTCTGCTAGAATGTTTAAATTGGGCTAAATTAATGGCGTCACAAAATAAACCAATTTAGAACACATATCCAAAACCGCCACAGTCCTCTGGGTTGAATGCACCTTCTATATCGCTTGTGTAGTGACGTCACTAAATTAGGAACATGTAAAACAGAATATCAAGGCTTGGAAATATAATATAATATAGACAAAAGTAGACAGAGTAGCAAGTCGTATCATTGTTATCAACATTTTTCTTACTCTTTATCTTCTTAAGGTAAATAGATCCTGAACAGATTCATGCCAGACCTTCTTGTGATATGTGTCATCCATCAAAGCTCTTTCGATGTCTTTTTTACTCCATTGCAATCCCTTTTTACAAAGACAACAACCAAAAAGCTACAGACTTTCATAAATGGGTGCTTGCGTAGAATAGAGGGATTAAAATGGTATGACAAGGTTACCAACGTGGAACTGATGACAAGAGCTAGACAAGTGCCAGTGGAACAAGAGATGAGAAGAAGACGATGGCGATGGATAGGACACACACTGAGGAAACCTGTTGATAGCATTACAAGGCAGTCCTTGTTCTGGAATCCCCAGGGCAAGAGAAGCAGAGGTAGACCAAGAAGCACATGGAGAAGAGAGCTGGAAACAGAGGTGAAAATGGTGAGGAGAACGTGGAAAGAACTTGAGATGATGGCACGTGACAGGAGGACTTGGCATGTGTTTGTTGAGGGCCTATGCTCCTTTGGGAGTGGAGGGTTATGATGATGATGAATCCCTTTTTAGTTCCCTTCTCCGTGGGATTTTCCGTCTACATCTACCTCTCTTGCGATGGTAACTCCAGATTAAGCACTGTCATGTAATGCTATCAGCAGGTTTCCTTAGTGTGTCTTATTCAACGCTATGGGTCTCATTCTTATCGCTTGTTACACAGGCACTTCTCTGGTTCTTGTCATTAGGTTCAACTAGGTGATTCAAGTCATAAAGACATTCTAAGTAAACTCAAGCATCCTTTTCCAGCAAACTAATTCTAACAGACGCTGTGTCTCAGAATGTGTCTCTGGGGTCTGGAACTGTTCGTTTGTATCTGTCCTTCAGTGTGTTATTTTTGCTTTACGTTGTCACGGGTTGACGCCCCTTAGCTCTGCAGTAGTGGTCCAACAGTGGTCAAAACTCAAGAGTAACTAATGTGGGTCTTTAAAGGTGTCTACCTTCGCACAAGATTACTCTTGGCAGAGTTGTTGATAGAAGGATAATGATGCTTGTACCTCCAGGGAGTTTTCTCAAGATATTCAGAAAAGCGAGAAAAATGCTGAATTGGCTGAGCACGTTAACTCTAGTATCTGCGGTCAACTTTTGTGAAGGAGAGGGTTATCTTATAATTCGTTAGCTCGTTCAATCCCCCAGCTGAGTTAATTCAAGCGAATTTCCTCTTGTTATTATTTAGCACTGTTTGGGTGTATTTAAGAAATTGTCTGAGACATACGGATACAACATATTCAAAATGATTAAATCAACTTTAAATTTTGATAGATATAAGTACCAAATTTAGTAATCAATAAGGTTTTAACAGGTATTAAAAATTGAATAATTCTTTAACAAAAATTGGTCATCATCATATGATGTTAATGATGATTAATATAAGGGGAAGTTTCCCTTGGCAGCTTTTATTTGTACACTTAGCTGCTGGGATTTTCTGCTCCCGCTGGTGTTTTGGTTCTTCACAGATAGGTGACTGGATCGCTCGCGTCCCTGGTCAAGATTAAGAGTTGCAGCACGTTCCAAGTAGAATCAGGGAGTAACTGCAAAGCTGGTCCCGCGTCTCTAAGAACCTTCTGATGATGGTGTCTAGCGTCGACTTCAGGCCACTTATACCCTCACTTGTTACCCAAACCGTGACATATGTTCAGGGCAACTCTTGTTGGTTTCAATACACGTTTTGTATATTTATGTGTGAATCTTTATATGTTTACTGAAAATTTAGCTCATGCATGAATTTGTAGATGTTTACTGAAAATGTATCACACTTGTGAATCTGCCTACGGTAATCGTTAAGTTATCACACGTTTGTATCTCCATATGTATACTGTAAAGTTATCACACGTGTGAATCTCCATATGTATACTTTCAAGTTATCACACGTTTGTATATCCATATGTATACTGTCAATTTATCACTCGTGGGAATCTCCATATGTTAACTGCCAATTTACGCCACATTTGAATCTCCATGTGGTTACTATCTATTCTCCACGCGTTTACTTTCTATTTATCACAATCTAATAATCATACGACTATCAGTACTGTCGTGTGGTGAGTACTGGGGAAACTACGACAGTAGTTTTTGCCAGGAATAGTCTATGAGATATTAGATATAAGGTCTCTAGAAGTTGGCTCGTTAAGAAAGAAAAAAGACCTATTCGAGATAGGGACAAGAAGACAGGAATGCGAATGCTTTCCACTAGACAGTGTTTTCTAATTAATTATTTAAAGCGTTCTGTTTTTCCACGACCTTAGCTTCTGCCCTTAGATCCCGTAAAGAAAAAGCCCCCAATCTCATCTGAGTAGAGAAAGGTTCCTATAGGGGAATATGTAACACCGACAGCACGAGTGATACATTAACAAACCAGATAATGATCAAACGATCGTTGGGTTTATTAATGAAATATCCACACATATAGGGTTAGTAATGGTTAGAACGTGATGATGGTGAAAGACGATTCACAAAAAACACACAGATGAGATAATAAAATTGCAGTTAATTAAGTAATAGTTAATTAAGAATGAACTGGTGTAAAGTGAAATGATGATGTGATATGATACGTGTTACCAAAATGGTGAGCACTCTACACAGTCCATGTGTCTCTAAGTGCTTCTCCTAGATATGAGGATTCACATGTATGCATAAAATGTCCCAAGTTGTTATACGTTATGTCGAGTGGGGTATCTCTAAGCCGAGGACGTTCTGATGAATACTGTTGTCGTACGGAGAACGCTGACGAGATATCTATGTATATTCCTTCACTGTTTGAGTATATCTCTGTAGTGTTGATCAACAGTTAACAGCTGTCATATGAACAAAAGGTCTGTTGTCTAATCTCCCGAGGGTACTGGCCAGACTGGATATTTTCACGAAATGTTAGTGATATGTAGACTCATAACCTTGCATATGTAGTCGTGATTCATAAAATATATATATAGTCTGCTTCATAGAATGCGCTTAAGAGGGTGTTGCCCTTGCTATAAATATGCAATTCCTCTTTTGAGCTCTTTTGCTTGACTTCAGATAATAATGATCTTTCGAGTGATTTGAATTTATGATGACTGTATTGAACTTGGGATAACTCTGTATTGAACTTGTGAGCAAGCAGTATATGGTGACGAAAAATGCTGCGTCCACCTTCTGACTTGTGGGTGAGACAATATTCCTTTTTAATTGAGGAATGAAAGATGTCCTATGGCGAATTCTGCTAGTCAAATGTCCGTTTTTGATAACTTATTTCTGGTTAGACGTCAGACACGTTGCGTGTAGACTCAGACTTCTGATGAACTGAAGACACACAAAAGTCTTCGTAAGTTTTTCACATTTAACATCACTGGTTGATTTGCATTTAAACTACTGCTCATTATTCATCTCTCTCTCTCTCTGAGTTCAATTCTAATGATGTTAAATATCTTGTGCATGAGAGTGTGTGCGCATGGGAGACTGTGATGATGATGAAGGTGACGTATGAACTATTAATTACCTCCTATCATCCTATCATCTTCTAGGAAAATCTTCTGATTTTATTAATCAGTTATGCCAAGAATTATTTGAAACTTTATCTTTCGCACATTTTAGCTGTGAGGTTAAAATAAACAAAAATAAGAAAATGTATTAATAAGTGTAAGATCTACTAACCTTCTTTTCCCTTCGCAAAATCCTTTAAGAACACAATTCATCACAGAACTGAATTATATCCACTCTGAATAAACACGTGTATTAGGCTAGGCGTTTTTGGGATTAATCTCTTCCTCACAATGTAAAAAAAACTGGACTCCTTCCTCTTGCAAGCTACGCAGTAGATTATATTTCTGTCAGTCCAATATGGGTTTCTTGTACAGCTCCGCCCATACCAACCAATCCTTAATGGACCCTCTAGTCACTCATTCACAGGATCGCTCTTGTCCCCTGTCAGTCCAAACGTGGGTGTAGTTTGACCTCTGATTGTTTATTGTTCACCTGGCCAAGGTGGGCGTCCAATGTGGTAAACCAACGTTTGTCTGAACCGCGGCCGACCAAAGATAACACCATTACAGCATGAGACGTTTTCCCCTGGCCAATCTGGGCGTCCAATGTGGTGTCACAGAAATTACAGCATGCCCAGATGTTTGATTGGGATGACCAGATGGGTTTTCACCAGATTTATCACGATGCAATGTGGGCTTCAAACGATAATGTCAGGCATGATGACTCAATCAAAGAACTTTTATTTTCCCCGATGAAAGAACAAATGTGGTTCTCTAGATACTGGTCTCGAGTAATCACAACGATGAAATAGCAAATGTGGGTCGCAAATATGGGATGAAAGAGCAAATGTCGGAGAAAATACAATATAAAGAAAAATGTAGGAAAAGACGGAGCAAAAAGGCCTTTGCGCTCGTTTATCACAAGTACTGCTGACCCCTTCTAGTAGTCTTTGCTAAAGTAAATCACGTGCTATACAGTAGCTATAATCCTAGTAATCTGTGTTTGTTTGATTAGGTTGTGAGTCCTATACACAACACATCCGCCTCTTCACACACACCAATTGAACTATTATTATTATTATTATGTGTAGTTCCCACGAGTCTCTGGTGAGAGAAAGAAAGAATTAGACTACTGCACACTCAGGCATGTCGTATGTGGCGACTAAAGTGAGGCTGTTCATGTGGCAGGCGATCTGGTCATGTAAGACACATAGTTACAGAAACTACCACTGAAAAAGCACATGAACGGTTTGGAACAGGCTTCCTGCAAGAGGATCAGCTGTAGCAGTGGTCCCCTATGTTCCATATGGAGGAAATTATTATTATTATTATTATTATATGGAAGCTAACCTGTCGTCAATAGCGACCTTACTTCCACAGACCATCAAACGAAAATTATCCTTACCAATGGAAGCGTCTCATTTTGCAGTTGTTCTGACTGATTCTTACTGATGAAGTCCAAGATGAGAGAAATGTAGGGAGATTTGCTGAGAATCTCTTCCTTGTAGGCCAGGTAAGGCACGCTCTTCGAGAATCTTAGACGGCATGTCAGTTTTGGCTGGAGCAACCTCTGAGAAATTAAAATGAATTACAGAGTTCTTCATAGCGTTTGTGTGTTATTTCCAGAACCTTTAAGACTAAAACTCTTGACACGTGACCTGTGTGTGTCAAAAACTAGCATACACTACTATTCTTTTGAGAATATGGCAATCCACGCATGAGGTGGATTGGTGGAGTATAGGAAGCGTACATGACAGCATGCTTCAATCATGCTATCTCATAATCTCTTCACGGTAGATAGGAGCATCAACATTCTTGGGCTCCCGTAGGAGCACAGGTCTTTAAAATTCATGCCAAGCCTTCCTGTCACGTGACATCCTCTCAAGATCATGCCAAGCCTTCCTGTCACATGACATCCTCTCAAGATCATGCCAAGCCTTCCTGTCACGTGACATCCTCTCAAGATCATGTCGTGTCTTCTTTATCCCCTGCATGTCTGTCTTAAGAGTGTCCGATTAGCAGAGTGGTTAGAGTGCTGACCTCTCGCAGGAAAGGTACCAGGTTCAAAACACGCTCCAGTCTATCCAGCTGTAAATAGGTACATAACTCTGCTCTTGAGTAAGGGAAGGCGAAAGGCAACGAGGAATAGAACTGGTTACCCCATCTCTAGAAGCTGGACTTAGTATAAGGAAGTCTCTAACACTTCACTCCCCTCCGGCAGTATCTATAGGATTAACTTTAACTGTTTCTGTATGTCCCCAGTTTCTGTATGTCCCCAGTTTCTGTATGTCCCCAGTTTCTTTATGTATGTCTTTTTTTTTTTGTCTCCCTCTGCCCCCTTTAACTCGAGAATTTCCGAACACATACTGCCTTGTCAGGCAATCTACAGATGTCCTCAATGTTTGCCTTATTCACTTCCGGTATCTGCTTCTTCTTAATTAGAAGATTTAAAGTAGTAACAAATCTCTTCATTGCAAGAATTGAAAAAGATAAAAACGGAGAAGATGAATTTGTCAAGAAGATAAATAAAAGTAAATAGATGATGATGAGAAACGAAAGGAGATAAGAAAAGAGGCAAGAGAAACTAAAAGATCCAGGAATTTAAAGTCACAATTTAAAAAAAAAATCAAAATCATTAGAGCAAAAACAAGGAATAACACACACACAAAAATGACAAGAAGAGAAAACTGAACATGTCAAATAAAAGGTTGAAGATACATAAGAAGAAAAAGTAAAATAAAATCAGAAACTGTATTCGAAAAGGAGGAAGAAGAAACAGAAGTGACAGAGACAGAACTAGAAAAGGAAGCAGAAGAAACAGACATGACAGAGACAGAACTAGAAAAGGAAGAAGAAGAAACAGAAGTGAAAGAAACAGAACTAGAAAAGGAAGAAGAAGAAACAGAAGTGAAAGAAACAGAACTAGAAAAGGAAGAAGAAGAAACAGAAGTGACAGAGACAGATCTAGAAAAGGAAGAAGAATAAACAGAAGTGAAAGAAACAGAACTAGAAAAGGAAGAAGAAGAAACAGAAATGACAGAGACAGAACTAGAAAAGTAAGAAGAAGAAACAGAAATGACAGAGACAGAACTAGAAAAGGAAGCAGAAGAAACAGAAATGACAGAGACAGAACTAGAAAAGGAAGAAGAAGAAACAGAAATGACAGAGACAGAACTAGAAAAGGAAGCAGAAGAAACAGAAATGACAGAGACAGAACTAGAAAAGGAAGAAGAAGAAACAGAAGTGACAGAGACAGATCTAGAAAAGGAAGAAGAATAAACAGAAGTGAAAGAAACAGAACTAGAAAAGGAAGAAGAAGAAACAGAAATGACAGAGACAGAACTAGAAAAGTAAGAAGAAGAAACAGAAATGACAGAGACAGAACTAGAAAAGGAAGCAGAAGAAACAGAAATGACAGAGACAGAACTAGAAAAGGAAGAAGAAGAAACAGAAATGACAGAGACAGAACTAGAAAAGGAAGCAGAAGAAACAGAAATGACAGAGACAGAACTAGAAAAGGAAGAAGAAGAAACAGAAATGACATAGACAGAACTAGAAAAGGAAGAAGAAGAAACAGAAATGACAGAGACAGAACTAGAAAAGGAAGAAGAAGAAACAGAAGTGAAAGAAACAGAACTAGAAAAGGAAGAAGAAGAAACAGAAATGACAGAGACAGAACTAGAAAAGGAAGAAGAAGAAACAGAAGTGACAGAGACAGATCTAGAAAAGGAAGAAGAAGAAACAGAAGTGAAAGAAACAGAACTAGATAAGGAAGAAGAAGAAACAGAAATGACAGAGACAGAACTAGAAAAGTAAGAAGAAGAAACAGAAATGACAGAGACAGAACTAGAAAAGGAAGAAGAAGAAACAGAAATGACAGAGACAGAACTAGAAAAGTAAGAAGAAGAAACAGAAATGACAGAGACAGAACTAGAAAAGGAAGAAGAAGAAACAGAAATGACAGAGACAGAACTAGAAAAGGAAGAAGAAGAAACAGAAATGACAGAGACAGAACTAGAAAAGGAAGAAGAAGAAACAGAAGTGAAAGAAACAGAACTAGAAAAGGAAGAAGAAGAAACAGAAATGACAGAGACAGAACTAGAAAAGTAAGAAGAAGAAACAGAAATGACAGAGACAGAACTAGAAAAGGAAGAAGAAGAAACAGAAATGACAGAGACAGAACTAGAAAAGGAAGAAGAAGAAACAGAAATGACAGAGACAGAACTAGAAAAGAAAAAGAAAAAAAAGAAAAGAAAGAGACAGAACTAGAAAAGAAAAGAAAGAAGAGAAACAGAAATGACAGAGACAGAACTAGAAAAGGAAGAAGAAGAAACAGAAATGACAGAGACAGAACTAGAAAAGGAAGAAGAAGAAACAGAAGTGAAAGAAACAGAACTAGAAAAGGAAGAAGAAGAAACAGAAATGACAGAGACAGAACTAGAAAAGGAAGCAGAAGAAACAGAAGTGACAGAGACAGATTAGGAAAAGAAGGAAGAAGAAACAGAAGTGAAAGAAACAGAACTAGAAAAGGAAGAAGAAGAAACAGAAATGACAGAGACAGAACTAGAAAAGTAAGAAGAAGAAACAGAAATGACAGAGACAGAACTAGAAAAGGAAGAAGAAGAAACAGAAATGACAGAGACAGAACTAGAAAAGGAAGAAGAAGAAACAGAAATGACAGAGACAGAACTAGAAAAGGAAGAAGAAGAAACAGAAATGACAGAGACAGAACTAGAAAAGGAAGCAGAAGAAACAGAAATGACAGAGACAGAACTAGAAAAGGAAGAAGAAGAAACAGAAGTGAAAGAAACAGAACTAGAAAAGGAAGAAGAAGAAACAGAAATGACAGAGACAGAACTAGAAAAGGAAGCAGAAGAAACAGAAATGACAGAGACAGATTAGGAAAAGGAAGAAGAAGAAACAGAAGTGAAAGAAACAGAACTAGAAAAGGAAGAAGAAGAAACAGAAATGACAGAGACAGAACTAGAAAAGTAAGAAGAAGAAACAGAAATGACAGAGACAGAACTAGAAAAGGAAGCAGAAGAAACAGAAATGACAGAGACAGCACTAGAAAAGGAAGCAGAAGAAACAGAAATGACAGAGACAGCACTAGAAAAGGAAGAAGAAGAAACAGAAATGACAGAGACAGAACTAGAAAAGGAAGAAGAAGAAACAGAAATGACAGAGACAGAACTAGAAAAGGAAGAAGAAGAAACAGAAATGACAGAGACAGAACTAGAAAAGGAAGAAGAAGAAACAGAAGTGAAAGAAACAGAACTAGAAAAGGAAGAAGAAGAAACAGAAATGACAGAGACAGAACTAGAAAAGGAAGCAGAAGAAACAGAAGTGACAGAGACAGATTAGGAAAAGGAAGAAGAAGAAACAGAAGTGAAAGAAACAGAACTAGAAAAGGAAGAAGAAGAAACAGAAGTGAAAGAAACAGAACTAGAAAAGGAAGAAGAAGAAACAGAAGTGAAAGAAACAGAACTAGAAAAGGAAGAAGAAGAAACAGAAATGACAGAGACAGAACTAGAAAAGGAAGAAGAAGAAACAGAAATGACAGAGACAGAACTAGAAAAGGAAGAAGAAGAAACAGAAATGACAGAGACAGAACTAGAAAAGAAGAAGAAGAAACAGAAATGACAGAGACAGAACTAGAAAAGGAAGAAGAAGAAACGGAAGTGACAGAGACAGATCTAGAAAAGGAAGAAGAAGAAACAGAAATGACAGAGACAGAACTAGAAAAGTAAGAAGAAGAAACAGAAGTGAAAGAAACAGAACTAGAAAAGGAAGAAGAATAAACAGAAATGACAGAGACAGAACTAGAAAAGGAAGCAGAAGAAACAGAAATGACAGAGACAGAACTAGAAAAGGAAGAAGAAGAAACAGAAATGACAGAGACAGAACTAGAAAAGGAACAAGAAGAAACAGAAATGACAGAGACAGAACTAGAAAAGGAAGCAGAAGAAACAGAAATGACAGAGACAGAACTAGAAAAGGAAGAAGAAGAAACAGAAATGACAGAGACAGAACTAGAAAAGGAAGAAGAAGAAACAGAAATGACAGAGACAGAACTAGAAAAGGAAGAAGAAGAAACAGAAATGACAGAGACAGAACTAGAAAAGGAAGAAGAAGAAACAGAAGTGAAAGAAACAGAACTAGAAAAGGAAGAAGAAGAAACAGAAATGACAGAGACAGAACTAGAAAAGGAAGCAGAAGAAACAGAAATGACAGAGACAGATTAGGAAAAGGAAGAAGAAGAAACAGAAGTGAAAGAAACAGAACTAGAAAAGGAAGAAGAAGAAACAGAAATGACAGAGACAGAACTAGAAAAGTAAGAAGAAGAAACAGAAATGACAGAGACAGAACTAGAAAAGGAAGCAGAAGAAACAGAAATGACAGAGACAGCACTAGAAAAGGAAGAAGAAGAAACAGAAATGACAGAGACAGAACTAGAAAAGGAAGAAGAAGAAACAGAAATGACAGAGACAGAACTAGAAAAGGAAGAAGAAGAAACAGAAATGACAGAGACAGAACTAGAAAAGGAAGAAGAAGAAACAGAAGTGAAAGAAACAGAACTAGAAAAGGAAGAAGAAGAAACAGAAATGACAGAGACAGAACTAGAAAAGGAAGCAGAAGAAACAGAAATGACAGAGACAGATCTAGAAAAGGAAGAAGAAGAAACAGAAGTGAAAGAAACAGAACTAGATAAGGAAGAAGAAGAAACAGAAATGACAGAGACAGAACTAGAAAAGTAAGAAGAAGAAACAGAAATGACAGAGACAGAACTAGAAAAGGAAGCAGAAGAAACAGAAATGACAGAGACAGCACTAGAAAAGGAAGCAGAAGAAGAAACAGAACTAGAAAAGGAAGCAGAAGAAACAAACAGAAATGACAGAGACAGAACTAGAAAAGGAAGCAGAAGAAACAGAAATGACAGAGACAGAACTAGAAAAGGAAGAAGAAGAAACAGAAATGACAGAGACAGAACTAGAAAAGGAAGCAGAAGAAACAGAAATGACAGAGACAGAACTAGAAAAGGAAGAAGAAGAAACAGAAGTGAAAGAAACAGAACTAGAAAAGGAAGAAGAAGAAACAGAAGTGAAAGAAACAGAACTAGAAAAGGAAGAAGAAGAAACAGAAGTGAAAGAAACAGAACTAGAAAAGGAAGAAGAAGAAACAGAAATGACAGAGACAGAACTAGAAAAGGAAGAAGAAGAAACAGAAATGACAGAGACAGAACTAGAAAAGGAAGAAGAAGAAACAGAAATGACAGAGACAGAACTAGAAAAGGAAGAAGAAGAAACAGAAATGACAGAGACAGAACTAGAAAAGGAAGCAGAAGAAACAGAAATGACAGAGACAGAACTAGAAAAGGAAGAAGAAGAAACAGAAATGACAGAGACAGAACTAGAAAAGGAAGAAGAAGAAACAGAAATGACAGAGACAGAACTAGAAAAGAAGAAGAAGAAACAGAAATGACAGAGACAGAACTAGAAAAGGAAGAAGAAGAAACGGAAGTGACAGAGACAGATCTAGAAAAGGAAGAAGAAGAAACAGAAATGACAGAGACAGAACTAGAAAAGTAAGAAGAAGAAACAGAAGTGAAAGAAACAGAACTAGAAAAGGAAGAAGAAGAAACAGAAATGACAGAGACAGAACTAGAAAAGGAAGCAGAAGAAACAGAAATGACAGAGACAGAACTAGAAAAGGAAGAAGAAGAAACAGAAATGACAGAGACAGAACTAGAAAAGGAACAAGAAGAAACAGAAATGACAGAGACAGAACTAGAAAAGGAAGCAGAAGAAACAGAAATGACAGAGACAGAACTAGAAAAGGAAGAAGAAGAAACAGAAGTGAAAGAAACAGAACTAGAAAAGGAAGAAGAAGAAACAGAAATGACAGAGACAGAACTAGAAAAGGAAGAAGAAGAAACAGAAGTGAAAGAAACAGAACTAGAAAAGGAAGAAGAAGAAACAGAAATGACAGAGACAGAACTAGAAAAGGAAGAAGAAGAAACAGAAATGACAGAGACAGAACTAGAAAAGGAAGAAGAAGAAACAGAAATGACAGAGACAGAACTAGAAAAGGAAGAAGAAGAAACAGAAGTGACAGAGACAGATCTAGAAAAGGAAGAAGAAGAAACAGAAGTGAAAGAAACAGAACTAGAAAAGGAAGAAGAAGAAACAGAAATGACAGAGACAGAACTAGAAAAGGAAGAAGAAGAAACAGAAATGACAGAGACAGAACTAGAAAAGGAAGCAGAAGAAACAGAAATGACAGAGACAGAACTAGAAAAGGAAGAAGAAGAAACAGAAGTGAAAGAAACAGAACTAGAAAAGGAAGAAGAAGAAACAGAAATGACAGAGACAGAACTAGAAAAGGAAGAAGAAGAAACAGAAATGACAGAGACAGAACTAGAAAAGGAAGAAGAAGAAACAGAAATGACAGAGACAGAACTAGAAAAGGAAGAAGAAGAAACAGAAGTGAAAGAAACAGAACTAGAAAAGGAAGAAGAAGAAACAGAAATGACAGAGACAGAACTAGAAAAGGAAGCAGAAGAAACAGAAATGACAGAGACAGAACTAGAAAAGGAAGAAGAAGAAACAGAAATGACAGAGACAGAACTAGAAAAGGAACAAGAAGAAACAGAAATGACAGAGACAGAACTAGAAAAGGAAGCAGAAGAAACAGAAATGACAGAGACAGAACTAGAAAAGGAAGAAGAAGAAACAGAAGTGAAAGAAACAGAACTAGAAAAGGAAGAAGAAGAAACAGAAATGACAAAGACAGAACTAGAAAAGGAAGCAGAAGAAACAGAAATGACAGAGACAGAACTAGAAAAGGAAGAAGAAGAAACAGAAATGACAGAGACAGAACTAGAAAAGGAACAAGAAGAAACAGAAATGACAGAGACAGAACTAGAAAAGGAAGCAGAAGAAACAGAAATGACAGAGACAGAACTAGAAAAGGAAGAAGAAGAAACAGAAGTGAAAGAAACAGAACTAGAAAAGGAAGAAGAAGAAACAGAAATGACAGAGACAGAACTAGAAAAGGAAGAAGAAGAAACAGAAATGACAGAGACAGATCTAGAAAAGCAAGAAGACGAAACGGAAGAAGAAGAGAAAATTGGAACAAAGTAGAAAAAAGAACATAAAAACAATAAGAAAACGATAAAGGAAAATAAGAAGCAGTAGAAGATGCCAATAATCTCCACTTTGTCTTGTTGTATTTTTGCATGTTTGTTTGTTTATTTGTTTGTTTTTTTAACTTCTTTAGAAATAGCAAAGTGATTAGCAAGAACAAACCAGAAAATATTCATTGATTTTGGTAGGATTTATGCGGTAGAAAAGACAACATCAGGCACTATAAAACAAAGGATACCTAACATTTGTCTGTGTCTCGTATCGTTCGTGGCCAAAGTCGTGCTTCATAATTTCTCTCCAGAACTTCAAGTTTCTAATGGACATTTTTCAAATTTGTTGTTTAATTTTCTCGAACATTTTATTACAGTGATCAGTAATATTTCTCTTTCTTCCTTTGCATTCTCGTGTTCGAAATATGTGCTTGATAGAAAAACGTATGCTCTCAGATTTCTAAACTAGGCATGCTAACACAATAGCCCCCCCCCCCCCCCCCGCCCCCCCCCCCCCCCGTAGAGGGAGCAAAGCTTGTCTTGCCTAATTTGGTCTCTGTCATAACACCTATATCACAAGAAAATATTACAAAAATTGTAACAAATTAACAACATACGAAGCAGAGCATAATCTACCAACTAACAACATAACACACTAGAATCAACAAGCCCTTGGATAAATAAGACCCCTCGCATGAGCCTAATTACCGCAGCTGCACCCATCCGTATGAGACACGTGCTGCTCACTTGCACAGGACTTTCTACAGAAAGAAAAAAAAACACTATTGCCGGGCTCCCCAACAATCACAAACACTCTATAAAGCATCACCCAATAGCTACAGAACACGCGCAAATTCTTCACATTGGTATTGGCTGCCTAAGAGCATCAAGCCCAGCAACCATAGTTACTCAACAACAACAACAACAAGAAAATATTCTCACTAGACAAACATATAGTCTAAACAAAGTAGTGACATCAACAAAGAATATACCACAACAAAGTTATCTTTTATTGTTACCTGTTTCAAGAGCCAGGTGGAGTTGGTACTATTCTGACACATATCATAGTATTTTTTCCTCCACGGCTCAACATTTTCTCTATTCAGCTCTGGCAGTGGCGTCACGTTCCGGCCAAATCTGTGCTGTACGTATTCCTGATACAGGGACAGGTTGTCGGGATCTGGCGATACAAATACGGCAAGCGTTACGATAGACAAATGAATAGACACAGAAAGTGCAACAATAAAACTTTCATACAAAAATAAATGTGTCTCGGAATTGGTGTTGTCGAGATAGCTAAAAAATATCTACGTAAAATTGTACGTGAAATAAACAGTATTAACTTCTAAAGTTGATTATCTATCTATCTATCTATCTATCTATCTATCTATCTATCTATCTATCTATCTATCTATCTATCTATCTATCTATCTATCTATCTATCTATCTATCTATCTATCTATCTATCTATCTATCTATCTATCTATCTATCTATCTATCTATCTATCTATCTATCTATATATCTAGCTATCTATCTATCTATCTATCTATCTATCTATCTATCTATCTATCTATCTATCTATCTATCTATCTATCTATCTATCTATCTATCTATCTATCTATCTATCTATCTATCTATCTATCTATCTATCTATCTATCTATCTATCTATCTATCTATCTATCTATCTATCTATCTATCTATCTATCTATCTTTCTATCTATCTATCTATCTATCTATCTATCTATCTAGCTATCTATCTATCTATCTATCTATCTTTCTATCTATCTATCTATCTATCTATCTATCTATCTGTCTGTCTGTGGATTTGTCTTTCCGTATTGCTCTATATATCTTCTTATTCTTTTCTGTTCTCCTTAGCCGCTGACTGTCAAAGCAGTCAGTAGCCATCACGCCTTATGGCGTCTTGTAGGGCAGCAACAAACTGCTTCCACTTTACTCGGTTACGGCCATCCTTCGTTCTTTTGCCCCAGCTCTGGTTCATTCTTTGCATCTCGGCCACAAGAACTCCGACAAGTAGTTCTTTGTCTACCTCTCTTTTGCGTTCCTTCAGCGGTCCATAGCATAGCTATTCTTGTGATGGCATCAGGGTATCTTCTGACGTGGCCAACCCAGCTCCAGCATCTGCCAGCAATGATGGTGTGCATGTCCTCTTGGTTTCTCCATGTAAGCAGTTCTTAATTGGTGATGGTATTCGGCCAAAAGATTCGGATAATTTTATTTAGGCAGATTGTGTGGAAAGAAAACAATTTCGACATTTCCTTCTCTGTTACTCTTCAGCATTCTGCACCAAAGAGAAGTACAGAAAGTACACAGCTTTCATAAAATCTTAAATTGGTGTTTGTGCTGTACTGAGAGGACTTCCAGATGCTGTTTAGACTAGCGAAGGCTATTCCTGCTTTATTCATTGTGTTGTTGATGTCCTTGCTTGTTTCGCCGTCTGGTGTTACTATGCATCCTAGGTATGTAAATGTGTCTGTCTGTACCAGCTTCTAGTTCTTTATTGTTACGACTTAGGAATGCCCACTTATTCAGTCTATCTGTTTTTCTTGGATGTGTTGATGTGAACGTTCGAGTAGTGCAATGTCATCTGCATATTCCAGATCTTCATGTGTAGAAAACGTCCCTCTAATTTCTCTTAGACTGTCCTCTGTTGTCTGGCGCATCATTCAGTCTATGACTGTTAAAAATAAAGTGATTGATAAGGGGCATCCCTGCTGTACTCCTGTCGTCACCTCAAACGTTAGATTGCTCTGCCCAAAACTGCATGTAAAGTTAGAATAGATGCTTTTCATAATGGAAACAATGCAGCTAGCAATTCCATAAGACCTCAATATTTTCCATAGGCTGTCCCTATGTATGCTGTCAAAAGCCTTTTCAAAATCAACAAAGTTAAACTCCGACGGTGTTGTCTCTGTTTTCCAGACTTGTGCAAATAGTGGTTCTAATAGTTCTGTTGCTCGTTCAGGGTCTCTTAAATAACTCAGCATTTAATTTGTTGTGACCAAGAGCTTTTTCCATTCTTTAACACTTTGATAGCTGTGATGATTTCGTCTCTTCGTGAAATGTCTGTATTTATGTCTAGATAATTTTCAGCCTCAGGAACATTCAGCTGCGTCTCTAGTGGTTCCTTATTCAGTGTTTCTCTGAAGTGCTCTGTCCATCTTGTTTCCTGCCCTGTGCTGTGGTGATGAGATTTCCTTGCCTGTCTCTTACTAACGTTATATTGTTTGCACCTCATTTTCCGCTGATGATTTTAGTTATTTTGTCTCAGTGGTGCCTCTTCTGCCTGTCTTGCAAGATCGTCCAGGAATTTCCTTTTGTTCACTCGGGTATGACGTTTTACTTCCTTGTCCAGCTGACTGTCCTGTTCGCTGTATATTACCTTTAACCTGGGAGACTTTGCTTCTATTTTCCTTCTTTTCGTTTCTTTTCTCATCGCTATGGTGTTTAGCGTTTCTGGTGTTATCCAATCTTGTCTCTTTCTTTCCTGGAATCCCAGGCATGATTTGCTGCTCTCCTTATATATTGT
Source organism: Oreohelix idahoensis (assembly GCA_024509875.1). Lineage (NCBI taxonomy): Eukaryota > Metazoa > Mollusca > Gastropoda > Stylommatophora > Oreohelicidae > Oreohelix > Oreohelix idahoensis. The sequence continues at coordinate 258,737 of JAMPIV010004447.1, read as the reverse complement.
TGAAATGGCGTTCCATTTCTGGTCTTTATCATCAGTCGCTGTTTTCTCCTGGCTTTTGGCAATCTGATATCGTCTCTTTATATCCACCACAAAAGCTTTTCTAGTAAGGGGATCTTTCAGTTTTATGATGACAAACCTTTTCCGTTTAGTTACAACTGATCCATCAGTTCTGAGTTTTACCTTCAGTCTTACTACTACTAAATGGTGATCGCTTCCCAAGTGTGCACCTCTTCTTACTTTCACATCTTGTAATGAATGTCTAAATCTACAATTAATCATAATGTGGTCTATCTGGTTTCTATCCCGGCTGTTTGGTGATTCCCATGTTAACGTGTGGATTTCTTTTTGTGGAAAAAGCATTCCTCCAATAACCAAGTTGTTAATGCTGCAGAAGCTTATTAGTTTATCCCCATTCTCATTTACTGTTCCGCTGCCACATTTCCACATTACTCTTTCATTATATGTATTGTGTTCCAACTTTCGCATTGAGGTCTCCCAGTATTATGATACGATCGTATCTAGGTGCGGTTTCCATTTCCTTTTGTAGCTGTTGATAGCACTCATCCTTGCCCTCATCTCTGTCATTTGTTGGTGCATGGCATTATATTATTGTGGTGTTGGTGAATCCCACTCTCAGTCGTGTTATCGTCAGTCTGTTGTTGATGGGTTTCCATTCCAGTAATGACCTTTCTATTTGTCGTACAGATAGGTTGTGAGTTATTTTTTTGGCCTGTTTGAGTAGAGTGGATGGTGATAAGTACGTGAGAAAAGATGTGAGAAATAGATTTCACGGGTGGTAGTTTAAGAAAAAAGCTATGTCTCTAGAATGAGTAAGTTTCTCTATTCCAGCCTATCTACACAACTATAATTTAGTACAAGACAACCTTGCCCTCCTCATACATATAAATATAAGTTTAACTACCCACACACACACAGCTATGTGACAACAAAACACACAAACGTGAAAAAACTACGGTTATTTGGGGATGGGTCTGACCAACACACAAAGTTAAGTTTCTTTGTTGTTTATTATCATTTAAACTTGACAACACAAAACACAAAATATCTAAAGAAAGATCCAATAAAAATCAGATTTACATACATATGAAATAGCAGAATAAATGTGCCCTCCCCTTATGGAGAAAAGAACCTAACAAGTTAATAACCCAAAGGTCGAAGGTTAGCACTATGTTACAGAGTAGACAGTAAAGTAAACAAGTGCCTACTATATGCTACCCAGTAAAGTAAACAAGTGCAAATCCAATGTTGGTAAATTCCCTAAAAAAAGAAAAATACTCACGCACTCTTTCATACAGTGGCCACTCAATCACTCTTACCTACTATTGGTGATATCCCTTGGAAATACAATTATTCCTGAATATATATAATGTCAGGTTCACTTCCCAAATTGGCCCCAGTCCATCCTCTAACAAACAAAGACTAATGAGGTGAACGCCGAATCGGGTGTTTATGTTTTCCTGGATGACAAAATGTCACCGCCAATAGTTGATGTAGGAGCGTACTCTTGGGGTTCACAGTTAAAAGATGACAATACCTCCAATATTGGGAAACATCTGGTTGCTAAATAAAATGTTACAGCTGATCATGATGATAATCCTATCGGACAACTCTATGTTAGAGCTTCGACTCTACACAGCGTAAAATCCGGATAAATCCGCTTGAATACAACTTTCAGAAGGCGGGAACATTAATGTTATTTTGTACAACCCAGTGGACTGGTAAAAATTGGAAAATATATCTGGGTTTGGTAAGTCCAGTTAAACTTATAAGTTACAATGTTTTTCATGTATCCTTGGCAAATACTAGCTCGCAAATGAAATTAGTGACGCACAAGCCAAGAAAAAGACAACATTAACCAACCAGTAAAAAGAAAGACCGCTAGACGCTCTTGATCAGGTCTGCTAGGAATATAAGAAAGCATTTATGGAAAAATGCTACTATTATATATATATATATATATATATATATATATATATATATATATATATATATATATATATATATATATATATATATATATATATATATATATATATATATATATATATATATATATATATATATATATATTATATATATATATATATATATATATATATATATATATATATGCACACAGACGGGGACAAGGCGATCTCTTATTCACTCCGTCAGTCCTGATTAAAGTTAAACGGCACAGGTGTCTTTAGCCTACCCTATCGCGCGTCGCTTAGCGAGTGAAGGTTGGATTGAGTTATGTGACTCTTCCCCCTGCTCGCGGTTAACTATCAGCGTACAATGTCAATTATCACAAACTATCGCCGGTCGTTAAGTAGCTATTAATTTGGTCGGCGTCTGATAGTTTAGTCGCATGATATTAAATAATAGGCACTTATACTAAATACGCACAATGAAATAAAACGTGAATTCTTTTCTGTCACTATCAGTCGCGCCTAGCATTAAAACCAGTCAGCTAAAACCGTCTCTTCTTTTGTGAGAAAGCGTGTGGTGAAAAGTAACATTATAACTGAACCTCTGGTATGAAATAGCAACGCGTTATTTTATTTCACTAGTTTTAACAGCTTAGAAAATCTAAGTGAACTTTAATGGTAAAAGCTAACACTTTTAATTGGTAAAAGCTAACACTTTTAAACACGTAAGCACTAATTTCTATTACCAGACATCAGAATGAAAAATCCCCACGAATTGCTAATAACACATTTAGCAAAATGGTTCTAGAACTCCGTGCTTAGACTATCCAAAAATTCTGAGTGACAACTGATAGCAGGTTTAAGAAAACACAGTTTATATATCAATATATTTCTCTGATTTATCGATGATTTTACTTTTCACGTTACTATGTGTAACGAGGAATCAGAAACAGAGTTACAAGATAAAGGCTTACGGCCGGTCTTCCGTGGAGCGCTTTCGACCGGAATCAAAAGACTTATTACGTGTAACGGGTTTTCTCTGTACGAATGCCCACTTCTGAAGATCAAAGAGCCCAGGGGTTTCTGACTTCCCCTGAGCACGAACTTCAAAGGGTCTGTGTTTTTTTCACGTGCGGTCTGTCAGGTATCTTATGATTGACAGATAAGCTCGCGTGAGAAGACGAGGTAAACAAACCTGATTCGCTACCTGTTATGACGGGCAGGTCACGAAAGTTTGTAAACACTTCGTTCGCTTATGTTAAAAGAAAAGAGTCGTGACGAAAAAGTACGCTTGTGTAAGTAAAGACAGGCAGAAAATGCATGGTTTCGCTAGCAAATCATAGAACGCTACGAGATTACAAAGACTGTCAGATTACTGTAGGCTCTTTTTCCATTATACGTCACACTATTCCTTTTTTTAAGATAATGGCTGCGCCTTCATCATTTCTTCCAAAGTAAATTACTGTTTCCCCTGTTGCTGTTTTTATTCTCCCTGTCCCAGTCCATCTGCTCTCACTTATTCCCAGGATGCGTAATCCGTAGTTTCTTATTTCTGTTGTGATCTGCCTCAGTTTTCCTGCCTGATTCATGGTTCTGACGGTCCAGAATCCAATTCTGGTTTCGTGTTTAGCATCAGGGTATCCGTTTTCATGGCAATGGCTTCCTTTCGGCTTTCACCACTGTCAGTAATACGAACCTCAGACTCCGGATGTTTTCAACGTTTTTCATTTTTTTTTTTTTTTTTCGGTAACTAATTTTTTTTTTTTTTTTTACAAAGACATTGGTATTGACCCTGTACTAAAAACTCCCAACCTGGAGGGTCAGGATGCCAGCTTTATTCTGACCCCTACCCGTCCAGACCTATCCAGTTTGGTATAACCTGCCAGGAGTAAACTCCTGCTGGCATAGTGTAGCGAGAGGTTCTTTAGTGTAGATGATAGCAGACAACAAGATGTATCAGATGATACAAAGTATAGCTGCCAGATAAGAGTCCTGGTCTTAAAAGCAATACCCCATTCTCAGAAATGATCAATGGTGTATGGTTGTCATAGGTAATAGTCAGAATGTGAAGTATTCAGGCCCAGATGGTAATAATGAAAAGCCCTATTCTAACTTGTGTGATTCGCTTGTATAGCTATGCGGTGTTGTCGTACGGAAGGTCCGGGGTTCAAATCTTGGGTAAGCCACTCACGTCTGTTGTTTTTCTGTTGTCTAGTGTTCTACTTCTTTATTTCTTACGAGTGCCTGAAAACATACCTTTATGTTTGTCTAATATTTATTCTAACTTGTCCCTCTCTAAGACTATCCTATGTGATTGACTGTATGTTGTATGTGTCTAGGGAAAATAATAAAGTAAACGTAACGTTAAACCAAACTGAAATGAGTTACTCAAAGATCTGGGTACAATTGAATACTTCATATGTATCTACAGTTATTGATTCTTTTATCTTTTTGTAAATAGAAAAATGGCATGAAAATCAAACTGATGATGATGAAATTTTACAAAATAAGAAAGGTGTAACATACAATTGAAAATTTACACACAGATTGTCACTGACTCTTTCGTCTATGGAATTAATACTTTAAAATCAAAAGTCACTTTAGAATATATATATATTGTCACTTGTACTGACATTCACTGTGGCCTTGACTGGAACTAACTGTTGTGAATCACTGTTCTTAACTTTTCAATTAGTCACTTGGTATTTATGATTCTGTCTTTACAGATGTAATGATCTTAACAAAGTTTTGTTTCATCATCTGATAATACTATAAGTGTGGTGAACCATATATTTAGATCTCAGTCCTTCTGATAGGCACTTATCTTGTGGACTCTACCGAGCTGTCAATCTGATGTGGGCAGTGGCTGGCAATGCTCATGCATTATGGTTACAGTCCTGATCTGATGTATACTCTGGGTGATGTGTTGCTTCTATGGCTATCACTGGTATACACGAACTTCTGCCTGGTTGACAGCCTAGTATGATATGATCTGACCCTCAATCCAGAATACACACAGGGCTTCTAAAACATTTGACAGGCTGCACACGCCGTTGGATGTCAAAGACGCTAGGGTGGTGAACTCTGATTCTGTCTTGATTCAATTATGGCGGCGAGAGTGATTTTTCTAAGATTTGTCTCCCCTTTTATTCTTTCAAACTAACAACCGGCAAATAGTGACCAACGATTTGATTGGCTGTTGTGCTTCATCCCTCGTTCCTTCCAACACTTCAACAATCTGTCGTTCTTAGACAAACTGTGCTTGTTCTAAAACTTCCAATAGGTCTTTCTCCGTTAATATCCAACCGATTTGCTTCATCCAAAACTAGTTCAACTCAGACGATTTGGATCTATCGTTATAGCTAACGTTATCTGATTTCTGACCCCTGAATCTCTTTCCAAGGCAGCCGAAACAATGACACACTGCAAACGACTTAAATTTTACTGCCTTCAAACTCCTTTTTCTCCGCTTATACTGCTCACATAACGATGATACAGGTGTCAGAATACAGCTCCAATTCTGTACTATATAACTAGACTAGCTTTATCAGAAGAAATCTTCTTGTTGGTATCTACTGTTAATGAAAACACCTCCCAGTTTCTACGATTCTCTTCTTCCATATTGTTTACTATTTAGCAGTCTAAGATCATGCCTTGAACTAACTTTATTCCCATTGGTTTAACTCAGCGCACAGTCTAGCCGGTGTTTCTATGTGTTTTGATTACCTAGATATCGAGTCCTAATCGCGTTATGCGACACATAGCACTAGGGGTTGTCAGGTTACTCAAGCCGCTTTACTGCTTCAAGGTATTGACACCAGTGAAGGCAGCTATGTCTGTCTTTTTATGTATTTACCTACATGTCTGTATGATTGTTTGTAATGTGTCAACCTCTCTGTCTATATTCGTCTGTCTAACTTCCGTCTTTGAATGTATTTTTCTGATACTCACCCAGTTCATTAGCCTTCTCCAAGAGTTTGAGGGCCCTGCTTTGGTCCTTTCTCTACGAATGAACGAATGAAAGAACATTATAATGACAACTCTTCGCAAACGTCTTTCAAAGTCATATGATTTGTTAACTCTTTGACTCCGCAATTATTTTCACACCCTGTGCCGTAATTTTAAGTCGTGATAGACTAAAAACAACGCTCAGAGAGTTATTTTGGCACGGGTGTCAATTTTGACCAACGCTCTGAGCGTTGTTCCGGAGTCAAAGAGTTAAAGATATAAAAGAGTTTCTCGTTGTACTGACATTTATGTGCATGTTTCTTGTGTATACATTTACTGTCCACTCGATACTCATTAAAACTGGGGTTGAGGTGATTAAGAGGTATGACTTTTGCCTCTAATTCTAAAGTTACCGGGTTCGCTCCCAGAACAAGAAGTATAATTGATGGAAATGTTGTTTTCAGAACCAGTGGGTCATAATAATGTCATACCCCCCCCCCCCCCCCACCACCTCTTGTGTTGTGATATCGGATGATAAGCTTTATCGGATAAGGTCGAAAAAATAGGAGGTCTCATGTGCAAGTTACGCACGTTAAAAATCCCACGGCAGTTGGAAATCGTTTGGAGTAGGCCATATGGCCGCCCTGGCAACAATTTAAAAATTAGGAAACCTACCCACCACAAAAATATTTCTAGTATGTGTGATTCCCGTACAAGCACAATGGGATCCTCGCCGGTGCTATGGAGTACGTGCACTGTGCTGTGATCCTTCTTGTGTGATCTAAAGCAGGAGATCGGAACACTTATGGAGTTGTCCGTGTGCAATGAACATGATCCTTGAAAAAAAAACCCAAAAACCAATCAACTCATTAACTTGTCTTTAAGTTACATCTATTATTCTGTTACATCTATTATTCTGTTACATCTATTATTTGTTACAAGCCTCTCATTCTTTCTTTATATTTTCTCTCTTTGCACACTGTATACTTGTCTTCGTAATTCTAGCATTTCATTGAATGTGTTGCTGTTGGCTATGACTATAGAGATTTTTCACCGCTTATTTTCTTTGTTTCATTTTGTATCTTAATGTTGTAGTTTTATTCCCACATGACCGCGTGTTTTTATGTTTCTGTTTCTGCTTTCTTCTGTTGCTAGTCATCGCTGTGTTTCTGGCTGTTATTTATATCGCCATTTTGTCGTGTCTGTAGGAGTGTCACTGCGTCAGGCTCTTCTGACACGCCTTTCCGTATTCCTCTATTTCTGACTTGTATTAGAACCACTAGTTTCACATGTCCCATCTCTCGTCTTTTGTTGTGTTCCTAGACATAACAGACCGCTGGCTTGGCCGTGTCCGCCGTATAGACGATGGCAGTATCCCCAAAGAACTTCTACGGACAACTGGCAGGTGACAAAAGAACAGTCAGGCGACCGCAGCTAAAGTTCAAAGATGTGTGCAAGAGACATAAATGCACTGGACATAAATCCAGCAACCTTGGAGAATGAAGCTACCGATCGTACCAAGTGGCGATGCTTCCTTAACGCCACCATAAATTGGGCTAAAGCGAGGCTCTCACTACAAGAAGAAGAGAAAAGGACAGCACGATAAAAACAGCTAAGGGCTATCACCTCAGGGGCGTATTCCCAGAGTTAGTTATGAAAGGGCTACTAGTGATACTAGTAAACGTATCATATTTGTTTCTCTGGACGTACCTACATTATTTGTGCTCATTTCCAGACAAATGCAGGTATTTCCGCGGGAGGCTATCTCATCAAGGGACGTGTTATCCCCTTCGCCAGACAAGGTTGCGACCCTTTTATCTTCGTTACTCACTACCGAAAATCGGCCCACGTGGGTCATAACTCCCAAATATCAGCCTACTTTTAAGTGTATAGGCTGCTCTGGGAATTGAATTAACTCCACTTTGGTTGCAACTTCCAAACTCACTGCTGGTTTTATCCATTCAGCCAATGTCAGACAGTTGTATAACTAACCATTTATGTATAAGGTCGTTCACATATGACATCACGCGGCGATAAAAAAGGGTGGAGGAAGGGGGACAAAATTTTATGACGAGGTGTGACTATAGGAGGAAAAGGGGGTTTAAGAAATGTGACGTGACACAAAAAATACAAGAGAGTGTTGCTTCTTTCATAAATGATGTCGGAACAAAGTAGATTTTGTAACCACCCTTTTCTATTTTTATCCACAACGGTTAAAAACTGCCTCGTAGATAAATTATATTAACAATACAATCCCAGCTGAAATATTGGATAATTATTGTAACCTTTCTTCCTTCTATGATCCTTGGTCGTTGACTGTCAAAGCAGTCAGTGGCCATCACGCCTAGTGGCGTCTTGTAGGGCAGCAACAAACTGCTTCCACTTTGCTCGGTCGGCGGCCATTCTTCGTACAGTGCCCCAGTTCTGTTTCATTTTTTGGTTTAACTTTTGACTGGTTTAAATTGTTTTTAATTATATATTTCTTTTTTGTTTGTTTGTAATGTAATACACACCTTTCCAATAAACAATGTTGATCTGAAAGTTAATGGATTTCTAAGTTGTTCAAAATAGGAGCATCTTACGTAACCGTGGTATGATGAAAACGTAGAGAAACCATTCATTGATAACAATTTCAGTTTTTAAACCAATAAATTTGTGTAGATTTGCTCTCGACTTTAACATTATTTCATGAAACTTTAACATTATTTCATGAAACTTTAACATTATTTCATGAAACTTTAACATTATTTCATGAAACTTTAACATTATTTCATGAAACTTTAACATTATTTCATGAAACTTTAACACAAGTAAGAATTGAAGTTATTAATGTGTGTTTATTTTACATTTAATGTAGTTTGTGTTGCCTAAAATTACATGAAGCCAAAATGAGCGATATTTCTGTACTTTCCTAGTCTCACCCTGCTATTGAACTCTTGTAAACAAATCCTCGAGACGCAGGTCTTACCTTGAAAGCTATTCTGGCTATGGAAGCGAGGGCATCACTCAGATTGAAGGTCACACGAGAGATATTTATTTTCTCCAGATCATACTTGCTGACTGCTGCTTCCAGCCACTCATAAGCCGTGTCTATTAGTCCTGTCCGAAGCACTATCTTACCTGAAGATATTAATGTCGCCAGCTTTTGGACAGGTAATAATCAAATTTTTCACCTTCACACACACATAACCAACTTACTTACCACAACATTTGCTTCTTCGCGATTTCAACAATATCTTTTACACCAATATTTAAATCAACATCATAACTTACATCACCTTCACACACACATAACCAACTTACTTACCCCAACATATGCTTCACCACGATTTCAACAACATCCTTTACACCATTATTTCAAACAACATCATAACACTCTTCACCTTCACACACACATAACCAACTTACTTACAACATCTGCTTCACCACGGTTTCAACAACATCCTTTACACAATTATTTCAAACAACATCATAAATATCATCACTTTCACACACACACATAACCATCTTACTTACCACAACAACTGCTTCATCACGATTTCAACAACATCCATTACACCACTATTTCAATCAACATCATAACTTACATCACCCTCTTAATAATTTTCTTTATTCCTCACTGTGAAGTATAGAACCACCCCAGCAGTTAGCTCCCTTACAAGAAGCCTGGACCAAGCATTTAAATGTTCTTGCAACGTAGGTTTTTGTAGCAACGTGTGTTACATGATGAGGTTGTCACATGGACAAACTAATATTAGTTGCCCTCACGTGACTTGCCTGAGAGAACAGTTGTCCTACCGTTTCTTTATCTCATCAGACAATTTACATACAACAACATAAATATGATATACCGTACGTACTCGAGTATACGTAGATCCGACAATAAGACGATCCCTAGACTTTAGGACTTAAACATCGTCCAAAGTGAAAGAACCGATTTAAGTCGAATGAGTTTTTCAGAGATACCTAATTCCTGCATTTCATTGGAGTTTCCTCTGCCTTCTTCAAATTTTGTTTACTTTCAGGTTAACTTTTACTAGTTTAAAACGCATTGAAATTGCCCCATTAATATGATAAATACATGTGAGAATAATTCTGAGACTGAAAGTGATCTTCACATAAATACAGACATTCCATGACGAGAAGAAATCATCATAGCTATCAAAGGGTTAAAGAATGGAAAAGCTCCTGGTTACAACAACTTAAATGCTGAGTTACTTAAGACAGACCCTGAACTAGCATCAGAACTGCGAGTATTAGAACCACTATTTCCACAAGTCTGGAAAACAGAAACAACATCAAAGGAGTGGAATAAATGAATAATTGTCAAACTGCCCAAGAAGGGTGACTTTACTCTGCAACAACTGAAGAGGAATTTCTCTCCTCTCAGTTCCCAATAAAATACTAGGCAGGATAATTATCCAGAGAATTTCAAAAGCAGTAGACCATAAACTGAAGAAAGAAGAAGCAGCATTCAGAAAGAAAAGATGTGCAGATCATATATTCACCCTCAGGAATATTACAGCTATACATTAACTTATAAATTAAGATTATACGAGTGCTGTGTACATTCTGTGCTCCTCTGTGATGCGGAAAGCTGCAGAGTAACAGAGAAGAAATTTCAAAATTATTTGCCTAAGGAAAATTCTTCGAATCTCTTAGCCGAAAACCATCACCAACTAAGAACTACTTATTTGGAGTAATCAAGAGAACATGCATACCATCATAGCTGGCAGACGCTGGTTGACCACGTACTCAGAAGAAACCTCGATGCCATCACAAGAACAGCTGTGCTATGGACCCTTGAATGAAAGCGAAAGAGAGGCCGACCAAAAACAACTTGGTGCAGAACTGTGGAGGCCGAGATGCAAAACAGAATCAGAGCTATGACACTACTCGAAATATGGCCGCCGACCGAGCAAAATGGAAACCGTTTGTTGCTGCCCTACAAGGTACCACCAGGCATGATGGCCACTGACTGCTTTTACAGTTACAACTACAATTTCCAAGATACCATCTGCGTGATCATCGTCGATTCACGACTAACATCTTCAGTAACATCACTATATCATTACAAATATTTTTGGAACCATAATGATATCACAGTGAACATCATAGAACCATCACAATATTACGAAAAACGTCATCATAAACATCACAATATCACCATAAGTATTCTTAGAACCATCACAGTATTGCCATTAACAAGTTCAGAGACATCACAATATCACAACTAGCATCTGTAGAAGCATTACAAGATCATCAGACTCGTCACAGCGTCACCATCAACATCTATACAACCTTTAAATTTTTTTCCCTCTTGTTTTTATTAGAATGTGTTCCTTTCTAAAACTTGTTCTTTCTTCGAACAAGTTCTAATAAAGTCAAAGAAAGAACAAGTTTTATAAAAGAACATGTTCCATTAAAGTCAAAGAAAGAACATGTTTTAGAAAGGACGATATTCTAATGAAGTCAAAGAAATAACATGTTTTAGAAAGGAACATGTTCTAATAAAGTCAAAGAAAGAACAAGTTTTATAAAAGAACATGTTCCAATAAAGTCTAAGAAAGAACATGTTTTAGAAAGGACGATATTCTAATGAAGTCAAAGAAAGAACATGTTTTAGAAAGGAACAAGTTCTAATAAAGTCAAAGAAAGAACAAGTTTTATAAAAGAACATGTACCAATAAAGTCAAAGAAAGAACATGTTTTAGAAAGGACAATATTCTAATGAAGTCAAAGAAAGAACAAGTTTTAGAAAGGAACATGTTCTAATAAAGTCAAAGAAAGAATAAGTATTAGAAAGGAACATGTTCTAGTAAAGTCAAAGAAAGAACAAGTTTTAGAAAGGAACATGTTCTTATAAAGTCAAAGAAACTACAAGTTTTAGAAAGGAACAGAATGTTCCCGATTCATTGATTTATCCCTTAGTATTTAAAGTATAAAATAATTTAATGTTTTAAATGTACCATAAATACAACACCACTTACCTATATCATAACAGTCAGCGTTACCACTTACCTATATCATAACAGTCAGCGCTACCACTTACCTATATCATAACAGTCAGCGTTACCACTTACCTATATCATAACAGTCAGCGTTACCACTTACCTATATCATAACAGTCAGCGTTACCACTTACCTATATCATAACAGTCAGCGTTACCACTTACCTATATCATAACAGTCAGCGTTACCACTTACCTATATCATAACAGTCAGCGTTGCTCAGTTTCTCCCCCTTTTTCCCCAAAACCTGACCGTTGACAAGGTCAGCTATGGAAAGGTTATAAGTCGCTTGTATTATAGACAAAGCCGTTGCAGTTAAGGTTAAATCTCTCCGAGTAGGAAGGGGTTTCGTGTTGTTGGCTTCCAGGAATTCCCGGAGACCTGAAATGATACAATTCCCGGGAAAAAAGATGTATTGAGCTTGTACCAACAAGTGAATTGAATTCTGAGTGTCTGTGATTTCATGGAGAAATCGTCGAGTTTTGATAGTTAGGGTTTGACTAAAGGGCACAGTCCATAATAATTAAACAATTTAAAAGGTAAAGGATGTATGACAACAGACACTACAGTACGGGAGTTATGTGTTGGAGACCTCACTATACAATGTCTAGCTTTTTTATGAGGTAAGGTGACCAGTTCCTTTCCTTGCTGCCTTTGCTTTCCCTAACTTAAGAACAGAATCATGTACCCATTTACAGCTGGGTAGACTGGGACGTGACGCAACCAGCTTTCATGATTTCTAACACTCCATTCTCCTACGGCAAATTCAGACATTAGATTACCTAGCCCAAACGGCAGACCATTAGACAATCATACAGAAATATATAGCTAGAAAGCATATCACCCGTATACATTCTACTGTCCATGATTGTTGGAAGTTTTTGTGGTTTAACACTTGTTTTCAGAAAAGGGGAACCCACGCCATTCCCAACCCTCCTTAGTCGCTTGTTGCGACATGCTTGCTAGGAAACAGTGTTACTATTCTTTGCTCCCCTCTAGGGCACCGGTCAAGAGCTACGTATATCTTACTAACTTACTCGTTCCCCTTCTACCGTGAGGTGTAGAGGTTTGGAAGAGAGCGCCAGACTATCCTATCGGCTGTCTTCCTCCTGGCCTGGTTCCATTGTAGTCCTCGGTCCTTCAAAGATTGTCTAATGTTGTCCTCCCAGCGGACTCTGGGTCGTCCTGGGGGTCTGGATCCCTGGCTCTTTGTTTCCCATGCTTGTCGTGGTAGCCAATCTTCTCCCATTCTGCAGACATGGCCAAACCATCTTAGTTGGGACTGTTCTACTTGGGTCTGCAGGTGGTGGGATTTAAGGCCTTGACGTATCGTCTGGTTGCGGATCATGTCTCTTCTTGTTACTTCAACCACCTTCCTCAGTTACCTCATTTCTGAGGTCTGGATCTGGCTTTTGTGGGTTGTAGTCATTGCCCATGACCCGCATCCATATGTCAAGACTGGGACATAGGTGGAGCGGTATACATCCATCTTTGTTTTCTTACCAACCTCTCTCTTGCTGAGGAATCCTCGATTTATGGCCTGAAAAAGTCTCTCATCTGCTGCTTTTCGAGTGGCTAACTCTTCTTTGATGCCTCCCTTACGGTCCATGACAGCTCCAAGGTATTTAAAATGGTCGACCTGCTCCAGGACCTGTTCTCCCAGCTTAATCTGATGTCTTCTACGTATATCTTGGTCATATAATAACATAAGATGGCAAATGTGAAACAGAAATCAAGAAGAGAATAGGAATAGCCAAAGCTACATTCAACAACATGAAACATATACTGAATTTAAACATGTGACAGGAGCACGAGGTTTGCCCTCTAAGTATGTACCCGTTTTACATACTGGGTAAAGTTTATTTTATATTTTTATCTTTTCTCTTTTTCCTTCTAATAAGTGTTTCTGAAGAGTCATAAAACGAGAGTACTGGTTTGGTTCACCAGAGGTAGAAATTCTCTTCGATATTTTACGGGACCCAGGTTTTTATTTGATTCCGTTTCCTTGGACTTTGTGTGACATATAATGTAGTACTCTTTCATCAGAGATGATCCAAACTGAATGCAGAACTAATCCATGATAGAAGTTCCAACAATAACTTTATTTTACAAGTCTTCCAATTTTCACAGACGATTTAATCATATAATTATAGTGTCGGTTGCAGATTACAATGTCCTACTCTATTATATTACGTTGGAAACTGGTACCAAAGAGTATTTGGTATTATTCCAGTTTCGTATGTAGCTGTTGTGTAATGCAGAATGTCATCGTCAAAACCAACTAAGAAGCTGGTGTATTTTGAACGATGGGAGAGTGGAAGACAATTAGGGAGCTAATCTCCAAAATAAATATGTTCCAAAAAACTATTCTAACAATGTTCGATCTTACACCCAAATGACTGTTTGTCATTGACATATATCAAATCGAGCGAATTCATAATATATCACATCGAGCGAATTCATACCATTTCTGCATCAAAGCAAGAAATACACTGTCCAATGTCAGGGGATAAAATAGCTTGAGTCTATCTGAGTCTACTTCAACATCGGTCTGTCTCAATATCACGACCATCTCGTTGCAAGGTCAGTAGCTAAAGACTGCTAAACATTAGTCTTCATAACGGATGTCCCTTAGTCCAATGAATCTATTGGTTAAAACCACTGGTTACAATTATTTGTGTACCACTAATGTATATGTCATCGATACTGCACTAGTAACGTTAACGTCATCTTGTCGTCATTTCCTATAACTGTCTTTGGTGTCTATGTTAAGTTTCTTTTGTTAGATAGAATTGAGGGTATCTTTTATATAATGACGTCATCAATCCGTTCACATATGTTCCCATGCCATAAAAATGTATCTCAAGAGACATTTTCCGGTACTATCAGTCGGTCTATCTATGTAGCATCTTAATTTTAGAGTAATAATAATAATAAAACACTGCATAACGTGCATGTATGGGGAAAACTTAAGAGCGAATGTCTGAAAGCACATCATTGGCTGAAGTATCACATAGAACAGGTCGTAAATGTGGCAAGGACCTCTTCATTTGGTTTAAATCCTGATGAAGGACTTGTAGAAAGACAACATAGGCATCAACTGTTCGGCTTCACAACACGATGAAGAGCCCAAGGTCTCTTAAAGCTGGATCAGTTTCAGTAAGGTCTTTGAGTGATGAGTAATAACGTAGTCGTGGAGTCAGATATCTCCCTTACAAACTAGAATCTAGTTGAATCACGATGTATGAAATTTGTCGTAGCTCCGCAAAGGTTTATGTAAAGGGGAAACGTTTCTGCCAAAATGCAAGTTACAGTTTGTCAGCTAATAATGACATGAGCTGAGATAAAAGCATGCCCTTATCCACGTGGGGTGAAACATTGCGAGGAACTTGAACCATAGGTGTGAGATGTGAAGAATCATCAATAATCATGTCTACATCACACGAGAGGCGTGGAGATTTCGGTTTTCTTCTACGTTTTTTAGGTTTGACATATATTTGATCTTGCGAAAATTTCGGAAGCTTGGCAACAGGGATGGAATCGGAAAATGAAGAATCGTATCTCCGTTTATCTGCTAATTTTCGCGTTTCGTTCATGTCCATCAAGGTAGTATTTGAAGCTGTAGTCATTGAATCATTTTCTGAAACTACGGGTTTGGAGCAATCGATATCGGATGGTGTTGATAGTGTAGATTGAGGAAAATCAAGATTCATACTTGTTTCATTATGTTCGATTCTTTCATCAGCAGCAATACGTTCTTGTCTTGAAATGAGACGCTGTCTAAGTTCTTGTAGGGGAACGTTATCTTCACTTGATGACGAACTTCTACAATCTTTAGCTCTTTGAATCGCATGATCCAAACGATGTGGTACAATTTCTGACTCTGAGGAAGAATGTTCTGATGTGTCCACTGCATCCGAAGAAGATGAAGAAGAAGATGGAGGTTGGGCTAACGTAGACAAACGAGTTGGTCTCTGGAACTTCGTCTCTGGTATATCAAGCGGTCGGTGATCATCAAGTCGCATCTGATTGACGTGAGCTTTTGTAGTGGAATTGCGTTCTTCGTTCCACAAGATATAATTAGTTGGAGAAGTTTGTTCCAATATTTTGTATCCGGGTAACCATCGGTTGTCAAATTTATCCGTCCTAACATGCTTCTTGTCGGCGTCTGTGGCCTAATGGATATGAACGCAGTTTCATAATCCAGATATACCAGGTTCGAAACCTGCTGCAGACGGTTTGGTAGCAGATCGCTTTGTGTGGATTTTTAACAATGGTATAAGCGTCGTACCGTTCAGAAAGCAATGGCAAACTACTGAATGAAAAAAATTGCCTAGAAAAATCACAAAACAGCCAATACAAGCTGGGGTTGATTGCCACGTCCTGTAAAGGATAAGCAACTAACTTTAACATGCTTCTTATAGTATACTTGGTCACCAGGCTTGAATTCTTGCAGTGTAGAGGTTCTGTTACGGATCCTGGCTCGTTTAGCAAAAGCTTTTCGGACGTTTCTGTGAGCAATAACATGTGCCCTATGTTTTTGCTGCAAAATAATCTGTATCGGACATTCACCTGTATATTTCCTCTGGGGAAGCAAGATGTTATCCAAAGGAAAATTTGGTTCTCGGCCATAGAGTAAGTAAAAAGGCGAGAATCCTGTTGAGTCATTGATGTTCATTCTGATGGCTTCTAAGGCTTGATTTATATATATATCCCAATATTGACTGTTACCTTCCGTAAGTTTTGCTAATATGTCATGTAGGGTAGAGTGCATCCTTTCGTTTCTTCCATTTGATTCTGGATGATAAAATGAGGTTTTCGTGTGTTTTATATTCATTTTTCTTACTGTTGAGGCAAAAGGATCCCCTACGAACTGTTTGCCATTGTCGGTTATTATTCTCTGAGGACAGCCATGTCTCGGAATGAATTGTTGTAAGAAGATGTCTGTTATGAGAGCTGAAGTAGCATTTTCTAAAGGAAAGCTCTCTGGCCACACAGAATATTGATCCACCAGGTGTAATATGTATTTGTGTCCGGACAAGGTAACTGGATACGGTCCCGATATGTCTAGACTAACGACTTCCATGGGATAATGTTGATATGACATTTCCTGAATCGGTGCTCTAATCATTCTCATATTTCTGAGTTTACAAATTTTATACGTTCCTACATATTCTATGATATCTTTTATCATAGTTGGCCAATAGTATCTCTTTGTAATGACGTCGAGAGTTTTATCGCGTCCGAAGTGACAATTTTCATCGTGAAATTGTTTCAATACAGTTGGTACCAATGATGTGGGGATACATTTCTGCAGTAATCCATTTTCTCTAGGACTGACATGATATAAAATATTGTCTTCAGGTAGTATCACATAGTCTCTCTTTTCTTTCGGATTGGTACGTACTTGTACTATAATCTTGGTTAATGCTTCGTCTTTCAGTTGTTCCTTCTTGAAGATTAGACTCTGTTCAAAATCTCTAGATTCATCGCCATCATCAGTTCTCGAGTTCTCCGTAGGTTGTGTTTTCTGTTCTTGACTATCAGAAGGCCCAGTGTCTGCAATAACTTAAATTAAAATTTTGTTTTGAAGAAACAATCAAAAACTTACATTTTAAGGTTATTTTTAACAAAATGATGAGTTAAATCCGTTTCCGGAATGAAACTGGGTTCTACAATCAAAAACGTACATTTTATTCATATATCACTGTCTGTCACTTTGTGTTGCACAATTCACCGACTTTTCTTCGTTGAGTGTTACTATTTTCGGGAGAGTACATATAAGGGAAACAATACAATTAATGTCTAACTTTCAACCACAGTTGCATCCTTTAGATGTGACCGACGTACAAACGGCGAGAATTATGGAGTTTGATGGTGGTACTTACGCTTTCCGTAAACCGTTGTGTTGGCCAGCTTTTCTTCCCATGCCGCTAGAAAGTTTCTAAGAGCTGCCACAACGGTCGTTGGATGATTTTCTCGGAGGCTTGTATAAAACTTTTTGGCTGTCGCGTTCTTGAGTAAGCTTTTGTGAATTCTGGGGCAGAGTAAAATACAATTCTGTGTATCCAACGATAATGATTATGTATGATGATCTTCATAATGATAATAACACAGCCTTACAAAAAAAAAATTTTTTGGTGCCAAACATTTTACTCTTGATTGTACATAAATGAGGCCTGCTCAATCCAAATATCACATTTACTTGTCTGTAGCAACTCTAGTTTTTGAGACACAGACATTTTTGTATTTCATTAATACAGGGTGACCCAAAAAAAAACTGGCCCGCGAGCGCACTTTTTGTGCTTGTGCGGGCCCGTTTTTTTTTTTTGGGGGGTCACCCTGTATTATTACAATATTTTCTATATAAGGCTATGTAAAAAAACTATTGCTGTCTAGTCCTTTACAAAAGAAAACTGCTTGTTTACTCTCAGTTTCAGTTTTCCAAGAATCTTCCCAGAATTGCCTTTTTTTAGATTTTAAGCCACTGCATGCATGTTAGTATGCTACTTATTTTATTACACTTCTAACAGAGAATGGCATCATCTTCAAGAAGAGCATGGTTTCTTTCATCGCATTTATTTTGTTATATTTGTGGAGAGTACACTTTCAAAGAAGAACATAGGAAGCATATTACTGTTTTTGTGAAAAAGGCATACTTTGCTTACTTTAAAGTAAAACTAGGTGACCAGGACAAGTCTTGGGCTCCTCATATTGTTTGCAAAACATGTGTTGAACACCTGCGACAGTGGACTTGTGGGAAAAGAAAATGTTTAAAATTTGGAATTCCAATGGTTTGGAGAGAGCCCAAGAACCACTATGATGACTGTTATTTCTGTGTTGTGAATATTAAGGGAATTAATGGAAAAAATCACAAAAAGTGGAAATATCCAGATTTAGATTCTGCTAGGTGACCTGTTCCACACGGAGATGACATACCAATTCCAACTTTCAGTCAGATTTCGGATTCCCTGCTAGAAGATGAGACAGCAGTGGCATGTGGAACGACAAGTGACAGTGATAGTGATTTCGAAGATGATTTTTCAGATGCTCAACGCTTCGACCAGCTTGAACTAAATGATCTAATCCGAGATCTATATCTCTCCAAGGAATCTTCAGAACTTTTGGCTTCAAGATTGAAAGAAAAAAAATTACTGACTGCTGAAACAAAGGTTACATTTTATCGCAGCAGAGAGCAAGGTTTTATTCCATTCTTTTGTAAAGAAAACAACCTTGTGTTTTGTACTAATGTAGGGGGTCTTGTTAACAAAATGGGTGTAAGTTATACACCAGATGCGTTGCGACTTTTCATTGACAGCTCTAAAAGACGTTTGAAGGGTGTTCTCTTACACGATGGTAACAAATATGGCTCAATTCAAATTGCTCATTCTACTACAATGAAGGAGGAGTATGCTACAATAAGCACAGTTCTGTAAAAATTGAAGTATTTATAACATAACTGGATGGTTTGTGTAGATCTTAAAATGATGAACTTCTTGCTTGGCCAGCAAATGGGATTCACCAAATATCCATGCTTTATATGATTGTGGGATAGCAGGGCAAAAGATATGCACTGGACAAAGAAACAGTGGCCGTTGAGGAATGAATTTAAAGTTGGAGAAACAAATATTGTCAATAAGCCTCTCATTGATCGAAAAAGAGTTCTCCTGCCACCATTACATATAAAGCTTGGCTTGATGAAGCAATTTGTTAAGGCACTGAACAAAGATGGTACCTGTTTTAATTACTTATGCAGAAAGTTTCCAGAATTGAGCATAGACAAACTTAAAGCTAGAATTTTTGATGTACCTCAAATTAGAAAGTTAATAAACGATCCAAATTTTATTGATTCCATGAACAAAACAGAGTCCACAGCCTCGTCATCATTTGTTTTAGTTGTGCAAAACTTTCTGGTAACTTTAAAGCAGACATATATTCTGAATTAGTTGGAAACATGCTGTCGATTTTTTGTGAACTTGGATGCAACATGAGCATAAAATTGCACTACCTCCATAACCATTTATATTTATTTCCGGAGAATCTTTGCGACTGTAGTGAGGAGCAAGGTAAAAGATTTCACCAAGATATAAAAACAATGGAAGAGAGATACCAGGGACTTTGGGATGCCCACATGATGGCAGATTACTGTTGGACCCTTAAGCGTGACTGTCCGGGCATATCACATTCCAGGAAGTCCTCGAAAAGATCCTTTTTGCGTGTTGACTAAAACAAGTGCTAGTGTTAAAGTTTTATTACATTTTTGGTAATATATGCACAGTAATTACATATAATATGAATGCCGACTAAAGTCAAAATGCCACTGATAGCACCTAACTCTAGGATTGTACATAACAAGTGCCCTACTAATATGGTCATTCTTAGTTATCTCAAAAACTAGAGATGATAGAAAAAATCTGATTACATTTTTGGAATCAGCAACCCAAAATTACCGAAGAACAGCTATAAAATTTAAGGCACCAAAATGTGTGTATACCAGTGTTATCATTGTGTAGATGATTGCAGTGACCAAATGCTTGTCGACAGCGATGAGGCAGAACAGGCGGTAAGCTTAACGTTCATAATTTATGGCATAAAATTAAGTGAATTATTTATTTGTAATGATCAGATTGTTGAGTCGTTTCGGAAAATGAATAAATAAACATACAAAAAAAAAGTCAAGTTTAGAAGATATAAAATGTAAATGTAGTTTTAAAAAGCAAATACTGTCGTAGGGGAGTGAACTGTTAGATTCAGTGTTGTGAGGTGGGGTGACTAGTTCCCTTCTTCGCTGTCTTTACCTTCCCTAATTCTAGAGCAGAGTTAGGTACCTATTTACAGTTGGGTAAATTTGAGCATTACGCTACCAGGTTTCAAACCCAACAATGAAAATTCACAAATATCACTTACATTTTAAACTCTGCTATTCTCTTCTTGACGAACGGAACTTCATCCTCGTAACCGGTGAAGCTGCGAAATAAAGAAAATCTGTAACAAATTTGAACATTATAGATCGATTTATTTTTAACGAAACAGCTGCGGCCAAGTTAAAATGTTGGACAATTACGCTGCCGAGTACCATATTTTTAATGTAACAGATGCGGCCAAGATAAAATGTTTGAACATGACGCTACTGTGTACCATATTTTGAAACTAAATTGATTATGAAAGGAGGTGACGCTATATCAGATTTTTAAAGACGGCGGCAGCTTCTACCATCAATCAATCAATACCCTTTAGCTCCTCAAGGAGCATAGGCCTTCAACAAACACATGCCAAGTCTTCCTGTCACGTGCCATCCGCTCAAGTTCTTTTCCTTATCATGTTCACCTCTGTATCCAGTTCTCTTCTTAATGTGTTTTTTGGTCTACCTCTGCCTCTCTTTCCCCGGGGATTCCAGATCAATGATTGCCTTGTGATGCTATCAACAGGTTTCCTCAATGTGTGTCCTATCCATCGCCAGCGTCTTCTTCTCAACTCTTGTTCCACTGGCACTTATCTGGTTCTTGTCATCAATTCCACACTTTGTCATACCATTTCAGTCCTTCTATTCTACACAAGCACCCGTTTATAAAAGTCTGTAGCTTTTTGGTTGTTGTTTACCATACTTCGATTTTTCGGCTAATATAAATGGGTTTATGGGAAGCTAAATGAGATATTTAAAATGAGAGGCGCTTCTAGAAATAGATGGTTAACTCACACGTCAAGATCTCGAAGTGACAGTAAAAGTATATATATATATGTGTGTGTATCCATATTTCATTTCTTTTTCATTTCACGTGAAAACATATTTTATCCCCCCCCCCCCTCAATTCTTTTCATATTTATCGAGAGTGCTAAAAATCTTTTTCTTGACCAGCCCTTTTCAGTGCTACCTCGTACTAACTGATAAACACTAGTAGTCCTTGCCAGGGCTTAGTTTTTATCAACACTGACCTTCAGGAGACAGAGTTCACTTATTTTTGAATGGCGATAGAATTCTATTATAACCAAGAAACTTTAGTCGAGGTTGAAAGAAGCGCATCTCGCCACAAAAAGACAAAACGCTGAAGGGAAAATAATACATATGAGCAAGTAGTGGGTTGTGGTATTTTTCTCAAAACATATTACGTCACCGGTTTGGTATATCATAAAACGAGTGGAGGATAGTAGAAGGTCAAGACAGACATCCACTCGACAATGTCATGACATAAGACTTTGTTGATAACTCAGGATATAAATTATGTTTCGTATTGTCGTGCCACTGTCATTTTATGCATTTATGTTCTTTGGTTCACACTTATGGTAAAGTGTTGTAGGGAGCTGAACGTGTGACTGTTCAGCCCTATGTGTTCACACTGATTGTTGTGAGTCCCTGTTGTTATACAATGTATGTATCGTCTACCTATCTGTCTCTTTCTAAAAGCAGACTGTCTGCTGTTGCAGGCGAGTAGTTGATCGTTCTCCGCTCTCATAAGAAAGCTAAACTCTTATTTTTTTTGTGCCTCTATATAGTCGAAGCGGTATATAGTCTATATATCTTCTTTGTTCTCATAATTTCTCATTCTATCACTTCTGGTTATATTACTGCCTCTTCTCAAACATTTCGTCAAACCTTATGATTTTCCTCTCGCGTGGCATGTTTATGATAGTAAAGAGTTGGTAAGAATAGTCTATTTATCAATTGTCTTTTTCTATATTGATTTTCGGATACTTGAGTAGTAGAAAATTAATGGACAACATTAAAATGATCTTAAAAGAAATCTGTAATTAGAGAAATACTGTGTGTGACAAGTCAAATCTTCGATCGTTACATGTTCATTCGACCGCCTTCAACCTTCTTCTTTAGCATTTTTATGTTTTCGCTCTCATAGATCAAGGTTGTCTTATCATTAGTTACTTGCCACGGTTGCTTGACCGCTCGACGTGTTTGTATAATTACTCGATACCAGACGAATTAGGAGTCTACATTCAGCGACATTTTTATTGTTAACCCAGATTTTTTGTCGGGGAAGGTAGATAACAAACGTTTTATTCGTGAACATGGATGGAAGAAATTGCCATGAAACCATGTTGTTCGGGTTTTTCAGTATGGTGTTTGGAGATAGTTATTAGTCGCAAAAATGACGTGCCCACATACGCGGCCGAATCCCCTCGGATGTCGGAAGATAACCACCTTGTTAAAGATTAAGGCACGGAAAATGATATAACACTTCAAGCAGACTGACTTCGTTGTAGTAAGCAACTACAAGAAAGTAACATCTTGCAGGAGATTATCGGCGATAGATCTGTGATGTAGTGAGTTGTTAAACATGATAAGTAACAAGGGAAGTAGCAAGATTTTGTATGGTCATGAAGTTTGAAAATACCATATAAAGGGCAATATCTTGTGTTGTTATATAGTAATGTTCTATATGAGAAGGAAAAGGTGGGAGATAAACTCCTACCAATGTCAGACGTCTTAATGACGGTTAGTTTGGCATAACAATGCTAGTATAGACTGATCCTGATTGGAGCTCTCCTCGACGTAGCAACATGTGGATATGGGAGTAAATTGTACGTAAAATATACAGCGTTGTAGGACTACTGCACTGGTTTGCAATTTCGCGAAGGACAAATCATAGTTAGTTCGTTCTTTCGTCGACTATATTGCTGTTATACCCTGTTCAACCTAAGAGGTTATAACTGGGGTATATTGTGCGTTAGGTTGTTCGATGCTAGCCGGTGGTTAGTCCTGAAAAGGACTGGTCCTAAAAAGGACCACTATCTGACTGTCTTGATTATCTTCGTTGCAGTGGCGTGTTCCATAGTGTATTTCATATCCTGCCTGACTATCTGGCTTGTGTGATTTTGTGTGTTTTTGCCATCCTCGTTTCTGTTTCATGTGTCTTCCTTTTCTCCTGTATCTAAAATAGCGCTTTTTCTATAATTGTTGGGAGTAACAAAAATCATAGACAGCCTGGAATACAAAATATTAGAACCCCAAAATTGGACAAGCCATAGGATTGGAATTGTATTCTAATATTAGAAGTGAGTAACTCCAGAGTCATCACTTTGTATCTTAAGTTGTTGGATCCTACATCTCGTACACCCAAAAAGACATCTAACTCGTGTAAAAGAGACAGCGTCTTAAACCAGTTGCTCGACAATATTCGAACATTTCCTCTGCAAAAACGTCTGTGTTCACCCTATATCAGAGTAAGCTGAAATGTGTTATCTTATCATTTTATATTTGCATTTTAACATGTATAATTTGCTTGTGGACATATACAGTTGCATGTGAGGCAGGCAACCTCATCACTGTAAAATAACTTTACAAATTAACCATCATTGCAAGAGCTGGTGACTGCATCTAGCGGGTTTCCTCTGAAAGAAACAACAGCTGAGGTGGTCCCAAGCTTCATAGAGTGCATGGAGTGGATGGTAATGTCATGACATATATAGATATATATATATTGTTATGACTAAAATTCATAACGATTTTGTATGTATTATAGTTATCTCGACAGGGTTCCTTTTCTGATAATTTTATACGGACTTACTTACTAATAAAGGAAGCGACGTCATACCGATATGGTGTAGAAGCAGATGCGAAATTGTCAGGCAGAAGTGGGTGATCGTCTGCTAGAGGAGATGCGGCTTGTGTTTGGATGTGAGCGGACGTATGTGTATTGAGCTCCTGCAGTCTACTGTGATTTTCCTGCATCATTTCATCACTAGGGCACAAAGACACTTTGGTGAGGTGTTTCTGGTCTATTCTATTCAGTAATCATATCTAGTTACGAAGATGTCAAGTGTACGATGAGAATAAAGACTGTATGATTGCCATTGACCAACGTTTGATAGTGAACGGACTGGATGACTGCCTTTTACTGCATTTTGCCGTTGGGCCTATATTCTATTATCATGGAGCTTTGTGTCCAGTACAATAAACTGCGTATTATAAATTGTGAAGGAGGTGTTTGTCAGCTCACTGAGTTATGCTGATTCATGTTGTTGGACTACCCCTAGTGTGTACTTTGGCAACGGAGACCTTCTTCGAACTTTATATATAATACGGCACGCATCATATATATATATATATATATATATATATATATATATATATATATATATATATATATATATATATATATATATATATATATATATATATATATATATATATATATATATATATATATATGATAGGTAACTCTATACAGTGCGATACAACATAAGGCAATCTGATCGTCAGGAAAAGACCCACGTCGAACAAGTGTTTCGTCCCGTTATTCTCCTTTACACCATAAGGGGGGCGGGCCCACTTGGGTCATGACTTCCAAGTGTATCAGCTTCCTGTTGTCTTGTATCGAGAATGAACCCATTTCACATTGGTAGCAACTATTAAAATCCACAACTCCGCGAGCCGTGGAGGCAATTGTGAAAGTAACAAAGAGAAGACAAATTATTGCGGTCGTTAAGCCGCACACCACGACTAGGGACAGACACTGACACACCTGCGCGAAGCCGACGAGGCTAGCCACTGCGCGCTAACAACTTAAATTCTGCGCCAAACACCTCTTATAATATACATCGCGGGTTGCCGGTAAGTCACAGCCCTTTCACCAGTACACCGAAAAACTCAACGTATTGTGGACTTAGAAAAATTCCTGATGTTTTCTATACCGCAGAGTTTACTTTCCCGAGTTCCATAGCCCTTTGCGGTTGTTCCACAGCCAGCACGATGCTTGTTCGGCAGTCTCACTAAGCCTCTTCATTGCCCTTGTTCTCGACTGTCCCCTCAGCCCCAACAATTTCAATAAATCATACACTGATGCAGCCACGAGCCCTCTTGCGCCCACCTCAACAGCCATGACCCTTGCAGTGAACCCATCATGTCTCAGATCATCAGCCAGATCATTATACTTGGCCGCTTTGAACGAATGTTGCACGTCCAATCTGGATTCAAATGACACGGTCAGTTCAATCAGTATGACCTGAAGCGATGATGAAGAATGCAGCACTATATCCGGCCGTCTCCGCGATTTTTTAATACTCTCTGGATATGCCCCTTGTCCAGGTTGGTCTACCGCCATCTTCCAGCCGTTTGCACTGTCAAGAAGTGATGTTAAACTGTTACCTGGTTTGCGGTGCTCGGCCTGGCTTTGATATTCGCCTTCATCCTTGCCAGGTCTATATTCGCAGCCAGCTCATTTAGCTCTTTGTTGTGGTGCCAAGTGTATCGCCCTTGCACTAATGACAAATTGCACGCTGAGAGCACGTGTTCGAGTGTCTGCCTCCCCTGGCACAGGTGGCACTGCTCATCATCCGACTTTTCCCAGCTCACAAGGTTTGTGGCCTACGGCAGCAGGTCATACATTGATCTAATAATGAAGTTGAGCCAAAGAGGTGCCATATGCCATATATCATTCCATGTCAAGGACCTTTGCACGGCTCCTTCCCATGTAGTCCATTAGCCTTGTTGGGCCTGCTGCACCGCCTTTTGCACCGTCTTACCATTCTCAGCTCCTCGTATCTCCTAAACTACCATGTCTCTGCGCTCCCTGCTTGATGCCTTGTACCGCCAGCGGATGTCTCCATGGCCAAATCCCCGCCTTTTCGTCTGTGTGTATCCGATTAACTCCCTTGGTTTGAGCGACTCTTGGGCAGCATCAACACCTTCTTCCACTCTCCACTTCCCCCCTGTTTTCAGTGTGGGCTGAATGGACTTAACCACGTCATCAGCTGACTCGCGTAGCATCATTGCAAGCCTTGCTTTTTCAACTTTGTACTCTTCAACAACTGACTTGAGAGGAAGAACAAGTTTTGACTTTTTGCAGTATAGTGCTACGTCTGACAGACCTGGTGGTACCCCTAGCCATTTCCATATGAACTTGTTGACTTTCTTCTCTATAGCTTCCACAGCACTGGTGATTATTTCATATATAAATCAGTGGCCACAGCAATTTAGGTATCAACATGAACTGGAGGCACCACAGTTTGAACTTTCCTAGAAGTCTGCTTTGATCTATGATCTGTTGTCCTCTGTCAGCCATTTCTATTGTCTGTTGCACTGCCTTCGAGTCTTTTAATGAAGCACCGTACACCCTGCCAAGACTTTTAAAAGGTTCCTCAATGACAGTAGGGATTCTTTGGTTCTAAACCATGAATATGACGTCCGCTATTTTCCATTTCCTGAGTGATAGGCTTCTCGACTTCTTAGGTTTGAAGCTCATTCTGCACCAGCTGACTAGTTCATCCAGGCGTGCTAACATTCTTCTGGCCTGATGTCAGAATTGTAGCGTCATCCATGAATGTTTTGAGCGGGGGCATGTGACAAATTCCTCTGAGCTTTGGACCTATTGCCACTCCTTCAGCCGCATTGAGGATTACCTGCTTAGCCAACACGAATAATATTGGAGAGATGGTACATCCCATACATCGCAACTCCAACTTGAAAGTCAATCCATTTCGTTGTGTACTCTCTGGTTGAAAATCTGACAGAGAACCTGCGATATACAGCTTCAGCATTGCTGTAATTTCTTGTGGAACATGATACATTTCTAGGGCCTGCCACAACATCTGGTGTGGAACGGATCCATAAGCATTTGCTAGATCTAACCAGATTACATAGAGATTGGTTCTGTCAAACTTTCCCTTTTGAATTGCTTCCCAGATCATTTTGGCATGCTCTAGACACCCTGGTGTACCTGGGATACCTTCTTTCTGGATTGTAGTGTCAATGTAACCGTTTCCCAGGAGGTATGTGGTGAGCCTTTTCGCCATCACTGAGAAGAATATCTTCCCTTCCACATTAAGTATTGAGATTGGCTATATTTTTATATTTATTTATGTGTTTATTACAAAAACACTTTAGTACATTTTATATGAACATTATATGTATTTAAATGTTCAGTAGAACTTTCATCCCACTCACTGGATCTAAAATTAGTGCTCAGGGAGACTAAACATTCTGAGAAAGATAAGAGGTGTACGGAAGCGGAGGTTTCTTGATGTTGATATCAGGAGACACAAAATTTAAAAAGAAGCATTTGTTTCCTCTTAGTTTGTGGTACACGATGCCAGCAGTCGACGCTAGACACCAACATCACACGGGTCATGAAGACGCTTGACAACCTTTGTAGTTACCCCAGCATTACTGCATAGGACGTGCTACAGCCACCATATTTGACTATTGAAGAGAAGGACCAGTCCAAGGAACCTGTGAGAACCAACGGCGGCTGAAGCGTTCGCTAACCTACCCCACACCAGCGGCTAAGAATCGTATCAGGGCAGCAATTGATACTTATAATTTTGTTTTCTAAAAAAATATCCACTTATAATTTAGATTGTCCAATGAGGAAAATATCAGTCCTTCATTTTTTATAAACAACTTTATTTATTTAACATTGTTTACCCATAAGTGATTATTAAACATGTATATCTGCAATTATAAAACAATAGTTAGATTAATCACTATTGGGTCAATTGTATGTCGGCACCCGTATGACTAGTATTGTTTTAAATACATAACCATAAAGAGATATTAAATTAATAATTGCTGAATCATGTCTAGCTGGGAGCACAAAAATACGAGTCAATATATTTCCTCACCGAAGAAGCGGGAGAATAGTAAGTTCATGACAGCTTATATGATCCCAGTTGTTATGCTTACTTTTCTTTAAAATCCTGTGAGGCTCCTTGAAGTAGAAGCACCATTCTTCTATTTAAATCTCTGCCAAGAGTAATCTTGAGCTAAGGTTGATACATATGAAGACTCTCATTTTTATACTCTAAAAGTTTGGTCATTGTTGACCACTATTGCAGAGCAAGGGAGACAATACCGTCACACTATGGATGATTAAAATAATAGAAACAGACTTACGAGATTGAACATCCACTGAGGTAAAACTGAAGACGAAAAAAATCATAGCACAAAGCAAGCCACCTAACAAGCGATCAACTTACTTTTTTATAACTCTCAGACGAAATTCTTCATGCTGAATATATTTCTTAATATTGCTGGTCCAATTCAGGGATGCAAAGTGAAGAATAGAATAACTTGAGGTTACAATTGATTCTGTTTCTAAGGGCTCAAACAGTTCCGGTGAGGCCTTTCGGCCCTCACACATGATTGACACTCCAAGAAATATTACCACGATCCAAGTAACGAATCGTATTACAGTCTGACTTTCCATAGTTCTGAAAGAGCAAGCTTTCAAAATAATAATCATAACACTGATAACGTAAGATTTAAAATACAAATAAAATATATTTTTTAAAAATAGTATTTAAAAAAGGCTATCAGTGATGAAACGCCGTGTCTTTAAAACCCTATGAAACTTATGAAAAGGAGTAAATACGTGCTGTTAGACCATAGGCTTGGTCTCAGAACAAAAAAAAATTATGAAACTGTTACTTGAAAAACTAAAATATTAAAATTGTTACTGTATCGGCTAAATAATCATTTTCGCTGTTACCATTTCCCTGTTACGTTTGTTATGAAGCATGGAACCCCCGCTGTACTTAGTTCACTTGTACATAGTCTGCACCAAAGTATGTTTGTGTTATTACATTGATGGTTCTTGTAGCGATGTGTTTTTCATGATGAGGCATCTGGTCCAGGACCCTGAATAACCTTATGATAATCTCCTGTCACGCCTGAGAGAACAGTAATCATGTTCTTTGTCTCTCTTCAGAGTCCCCGTTGACTTTACCGACATATTATTGTTATCCTATATTTATATTAGTGTTAATGCTTTTACTATACTTTTGAATACATTCTATTGCATAATTGTAAGTATACATAATTCAAAGGCTGCAGGAGTTAGTACGTAAATTTAACAGTTTCGCAAACAAAAGAATACTGAAAAAAAAAATCGTCTTTTGAATTCCATTTTAGAATGTATCACAACTTATCCAGTTTTCTTATACGTCATTCAAGTGTTCCAAAATACAGGTATTATTAAAAGCGTCAGGCGAATAAAATCGAGGTTTTGCGTGAACCTTGCAGTCTTGTTATATTAAACAAATTCATACAACAACTACTACAGCAAGATCACGTGAAGAGCTTTACGTGATGAGCGTTCTTGTAAACATCTTGTATTTGTAGCGCCATGAACTTCGTGTAAATTCATACGTTTATTTGGCGTGAATGTTCTTGAAGTTAAAACTGAACTTTGGCACTGCTCTTGTGTGAGAAAAGTTATATATTTAATCATTATTAACACAAATTAATCTAAATGAACAAAAGTATGCTTAACAAAATAAAGAAGAATTTGCCTTGTTTTCGTGATACGCTTCCTGGTCAATCTAGACACAGGTCGTCGGTTATATTAAGGCGCATGTCCAAATATGAAAGGCCTTATAATCTATTAAAAGTATGTGATATGAGTAACAATTAAATATAGTTTTCGTATTCCAATACGTAATATACATTAAAATACAACTCTATATTATGATAAAAATATTACCTGACAAATAATTAACATATATTTATGAAGAATAATTATAATTACGATACAAATAGTGATATAAATTAGAACAATAATGATGCACACGGTACATTGGTGGTATAAAACTTGTTGCATGCACAATGTAGATTGTGCTGGAATATGTAAACGTGTAGTTCAGGAAGCAGGCGCGTGTTTACACGTGTGTGTATTGATTCAGTCGTGTCATATCTGCCGTCGTGGTAAACACAGATGGAGGGAGCGGGTTAGATTTAGATTGAGTCCAGCTCAATGTTTCTCAAAATATACATGACCTCAAATTTGGGGGCTGGGGCTTTATGAACGAGAAATGACTTAAAATCCTATCATCATTAGCATTACGTTTCAGCTCTACAAGGAGTGTAGGCGTTCAATAAGATTATACCACGTCCTCAGTCCCGTGCCATCCAGATATTTGCATGTCTTTTTCATCCATTCTGTTTTCTTCTCTATGTATTTTGCTGTCTTCCTCAGTCTCAAGGGCCTGTGTGCCCAATTCTGAACACTTTGTAAATAAAGTTCAGTCGTTTGTTTGTTTATTTCGTTTGTTCGTTTGTTTGTTTATCTTACACTGGTGATTCCAGAACAAGGACTGCCAAGTATGATTACACTTCTCCTTAAAATAAGGGCTATAGCCCTTCTGATGATCAGATTGCCTCCTGTTGTATCGCTCTATATAGAGTTTCCTGTCATAGTTGCATGGTCAGACCAGTGGCAATTGGGAAAAGACCGATGGACTTCTAAAAAGACAGATGACACTGGGAAAGACTAGAAACCGGCTGACCGGGTTAGCCCCCCGTAAGCTTTAAACAACCGCCATAAAACCCAAACATGATAGATGACCCCTGGATTCACATAAATGGGGGGGGGGGGGGGGGAGAGAGAATGATGAATCCACAGGCGCCTCATTGGAATCGACCAGGCCGTTACACGGACTTTGACTTCTGAACAACGGCTGGAATGTCCATGTGCCTGTGGTAGGAAATTCCTACTCAGAGAGGAATGAAAACCCACAGAACGAGAACGGGGTGCGGTCGCTCATCAGGGGGAGATCAACAGTTTTCTGTTTCGACGGGTAAGACGTTAGAAGAACTCAGCCAGAATCAATCCACAGTGCTGAGAATATTCAAGTTGATCTGCCTGATGATGGGCTCACACACTTCTTGGACGAGAAAAGAGATGTAATCACATCTCCACCTGCCAGTGCAAAAGGGCTTTGGGAACAGCTGGACAAAGCCTTGTCAAAAGAGTTGGATAACAACTTGAAGCAGATAACTTTGGAGAAGAAGCTAGAAATCTTCGGCGACATACTATATCTTCACTGTCGCAAAGTGTTTGGAGTCAGGGAATGAAGGGAAATTAACCCACCGCTAAAACGTAGAAGACAAATTAAAATTGAAGAAATCAGGAAACAGAAGAAGCATGCCAGAAAACTGTTCAAGAACGCAGTTGCTACACAGAAGGAAGGTTTACGACAGGTTTGGGAGCACCTGAAAGGCCAACATAATGCCCTTTGTAGAGCAGAAAGGTTTTGCAGGAAGAGAAGGAAAATACGGATGGATAGGGAAAGATTCTTCAGGGAGCCCTTCAAGTTCGCTAAAGAACTGTTTGAGCAGCCACGGTCGGGAACGCTAAACGTCAGGAGAGAAGACATGGAAGAACACCTTAGAATCACCTATTCAGATGGTCACAAAGCAACATGGTAGGCCTTAGATGGCCTAGTAAGCCAGGAGCTGAATTCAACACCAAGCCCCCAACGATGCAAGAGGTAGAAAGCATTGTCCAGAAAGCACGGTGCAAGTCAGGTCCAGGTCCTAATGGTGTCCCATATGTTGTGTATAAGAGATGCCCTGAGGTGCTCAAACGACTGCTCCGTTTACTGAAGAATGCGGGGAAAACCCAGCTTGTAAGCAAGAAATGGAGAAAGGCAAACGGAGTCTACATCCCGAAGGAACTAAATTCCACAGACATCAGTCAGTTCAGGCCAATCTCACTACTTAATGTGGAAGGGACGATATTCTTCTCAGTGATGGCTAAAAGGCTCACCAAATACCTCCTGGAACTTGGATACATCGACACTACCATCCAGAAATGAGATATCCCAGGTACACCAGGGTGTCTAGAGCATGCCACAATGATCTGGGAAGCAATTCAAAAGGCAAAGTTTGACAGAAAAAAACCTCTGTTATTGCTGATTTGATATGACTTGTGCGTCTTTCTGCAATCTTTCTTCTGAAACTATCTCTCATCTCCTACTTCTGTGATAAGGGGAGTTACCTAGAACCTAATGCCTGGAGGAGACACAGTTTCCTGCCAGACCAGAGGTAGAGCAGATTACAAAACCAAGAGTTGAAGCTAAGTAGCCACACAAGGCTACTGTCGTGTTTATCCCAGAACCACCACAATATATTACATAAAATGATGAACCTTGAGTGTTTTTAGCTAGGCAACTTCCTGGTCAGTAATTAACTAAAATTCATGAACTGTGAAGAAAGAGTTTTGATCATACTATAAAGTCAGTCTACAACAAGAGTGAATTCGGCCAAGATAGAAGAACATTCCTACAAATTTAAGAACTATATATGTATGTGTGTATGTGTGTATGTGTGTGTGTGTGTGTGTGTGTGTGTGTGTGTGTGTGTGTGTGTGTGTGTGTGTGTGTGTGTGTGTGTGTGTGTGTGTTGGTGTGTGTGTGTGTGTGTGTGTGTGTGTGTGTGTGTGTGTGTGTGTGTGTGTGTGTGTGTGTGTGTGTGTGTGTGTGTGTGTGTGTGTGTGTGTGTGTGTGTGTGTGTGTGTGTGTGTGTGTGTGTGTGTGTGTGTGTGTGTGTGTGTGTGTGTGTGTGTGTGTGTGTGTGTGTGTGTGTGTGTGTGTGTGTGTGTGTGTGTGTGTGTGTGTGTGTGTGTGTGTGTGTGTGTGTGTGTGTGTGTGTGTGTGTGTGTGTGTGTGTGTGTGTGTGTGTGTGTGTGTGTGTGTGTGTGTGTGTGTGTGTGTGTGTGTGTGTGTGTGTGTGAGTGTGTGTGTGTGTGTGTGTGTGTGTGTGTGTGTGTGTGTGTGTGTGTGTGTGTGTGTATGTATGTATGTATGTATGTATGTATGTATGTATGTATGTATGTATGTATGTATGTATGTATGTATGTATGTATGTATGTATGTATGTATGTATGTATGTATGTATGTATGTATGTTTAATATTGTAATTAAATTTTGAGTTCAGTGAAGGATTTTCACACAGAAAAGAAAAACTTGTAAAAATAAATTATAAATATTTACCATCAGACTTACTTAAATTATTTAAGTTAAGTTACAGTTCTTGTTGGTAGATAGTTTAGTTACAGTTCTTGTTGGTAGATAGTTTAGTTAATAACCCTAGCATAGCTATTAATATTAACAGAGGAGGATCTTGAGAGGAGCATTTAGGAACTTAGAGTAATACATTACCATCCTCTATAGGAACTTATACAGCTTGATCCTACCTTTGATGTCCATACACCCTTACTCTTTTCAGAGAAGGAGTATTACTTATAAGACCAGTATCTTATCTGGCACTATCCTGGTATCACCTGATACAACTTTGTGTCCAGGATACTTTATAATTTCAATAATAATCAACCCTCTCGTGACAACTGGTATCTCTCGATAGTCACGGCTGTGAAAGTATCTGGACTGAAAATATTCAAAGAACAGTCAGACCTTACTGCGCCACCTCCGCTATGTGACCACCTGTGATATTAATAACAATTCAACCAAACTCAATTTAAATTATATTGAATGAATAAAGCTGGTGAATACAATTTATATATCATCTTTACAAGTATTTACATCTATCTAATTGGGGTGATTGTGTGTGACTGTTGATTAAAAAAAATTATATTTACATAAAAGCCAAAGTGGTGAAATTATTTAGTTTTCACAAATTAAAACTAAAATGTCATTTCTTTAGAATCTTCCAACTTGTTGGGCAATAGACTTCTTCACTATCTTATTCACTTTATAGCTTTCACTAGTTTATCATGCAAATTGTCATCATAAAACTCTGCTTGACAGTTATCAATTTCTTTGGTGCACGATTGTCACAAATATCACTCAACTTCTTTGATAATCAGTGTTCATGTGAGATGTACAGCTTCAGTAGGTCGCGCTTCTACCAATCCAGACACTGCTGGGGCGATTAGCATTGATCATCGAGCAATTCTTGATCATGGACCTCTAACTTTGGGTTGACAAGTATGAACCTGCAGATAGTTGTATGATAAGTGGTTCCTGACAGCTGGGGAGCTCTTATCCGGTTTTTTTGTGAGTCTAGAGGGCTTAGGGGCCAATATTTTACATTATAGAGGCTGTACATTTCTATGCATGAGAAGTTTGATAGTAAAGTGTAGCAGCGTTGCGTACACATCATCATGTTTGCCAGTGTTCAGTAGTGTGTCTTTTTAGGCAGTAGGCCTATCTGTGAGCTGTTTTCATTCAGGTGTTAACCCGTCCGCGGTATTTGACCTAGTTTCGAAAGAGGGCGCAGTGAAGGGTAGCGTTTTCATTACGGCTAATATTTGAGATTTATTGTGTTCTGTGGTGGTTTTGGAAAGGATATGTGGCTATTTTGGATAATAATTACCACATTCCTATTGTAGGTGAGATGACTTTGTTTTGAAATGTATGCGTGGAAATGCATGATTATGGATCAGTGACAAGACAGGTGTTTACTGTGGAACTTTTTATAAAATCAAATAATACAAAATAATATGTACACACATATATGGTATGAGGTTATAGTATCCCCCTACATGACAAGTCAACTCTATAAAGTGCCGTAACTTGAAGACAGATTGGATAAGCCCTGATAATGACTGTTGGTAGTCCTGAAATGAATTGTTATTAGTCATGAAAAGGACTGTGCTAGTCCTGATACGGACTCAATCACGGCTTTTGTGAAGAAATAGAACTGCTTGGCTGCAAATAACAAGATATTGGCCTTTACACGTATCTCTCTCTCCAGCCGTTGTCCTTCTGTCTTCTTCGCTGTACAAGTGAATTTAAAATCATTTTCGACCGCCCTTATATATGGAGCTTCCGGACGTTTGAGAAACAAGTCTCGCAACTCCAGGAAATTTCCCAAAATATTTATAACTTCGAGGGGTTTGTGCTAGATAGGTTTCAAACCTTGGTCTCGTGCATCGCACCTTTCTCAGTTCAAGCCTTTAGAGTTATAGATTTCCATTCTCAGTGAGTTGACCTTTATATCCATATGTTGTCTTCCTATATCGGTCGTGTTAACGATTTTATCTTGAATTATGAATAGGAAAAACATAGGATTTCTCAATTCACGGACACTTATTCTTGCAAAATTCTTCACAACTACTTACTCCCTCCACATTTCCTTGTACCTACACGTTAATGAAGACATCACCGTCAAAAGGAGACCATTCTCATCCGTGTCTGTCATTTCGTTCTCCTTCCCGATCTCTAATTCTTACTATGTTTCGGACGATTTTATTCTTCCATTTACGATCGTCGAAGTCTTTCCTATCTGTCCGTGGGAAACCTCGTTTCTGATTGGCTGGCCTAGATACACGCAAGAAAATACCTCTGCATTCATTTTTTCGGGCTTGTATACTGGTGTTCCACTTTCCGGTCTTCATACATTTTACTAGGCAATTGCGTAACATGCGACAATAGTGTTGAAAAATATTCTTAAGGAAAAGAGTTAACTTGGCAGCTCTGAATGAGCACTTAGCTGCCAGTAAAATGTCAGTTGGCGTCTGCTCCAGTCAATTTTTGTTCTGTGCAAGTGGTAGACTGGTTCCATCTCGTCGCTGGTCACGTCTGGTGGCCGCAACACGTCCCTCGTAGTATTGTGGGGTAATTAGGAAGATGGTCCAGCGTCTGTTAAACCTATCTGATGTTGCTGTCTAGCTTTGACTGAAAGCCATTTATACCACACTTTAGTGTCAATAATTAGCATCACCGACTAGTATTATGAAATAAGAGAGAAACAAATACCCTCCTGAATGTTGGGTTTCCTAACAGGAAAATGAGGTGTTCCTCCCTTTCATTCCACCATTCCATCTGCCTCAGAACTTTACTCTCTCTGAGCATTAATGTTAATCCCAGTGAGAGGAAAACACCCACTGAATTTATATTGAACATGTTTACATTTACATTTGTACTGGTTGAAAATGTTAATATTATAAGTATATACATCAATTCTGTCATCATCCATTCCCAGCTCCACTGGAAACTTGGGACTACTTTTGCTTATGGTTCTCTATGATATATCCGATAAAAGAAGTCACCAACTCTTGCGGTGGTGGTTCATTAAATTATCATTCTATAAGCTGAGGTTGCCAGCCTCGTGTGACTTGGACATCCACAAGCAATTTTCACATGTTAATAATGCAAAATATAGAATTTAAAAATGTACAACTCACCCCAAATATCTTGGGCAAAATACAGACTTCTGGCTCACAGAAATAGTTTCGACAAGTTGGTTAAATTGCCCCTTACACATGGTCTGGGGTATTACTTTGTAATATAATCCCAATATGGCTTAGTGTTAAGGTTCCTAGGATTCCGAGCTGTCCGTATTAATAAAGGTAGAGTTTTCTTGGGGTGTAAGTCCACAAGATGCTCAAACACGTTGCCCGGACCTTTGAAGTAGAATCCTGATTCTATTCCTTATTCTGGCTTGTCTGACTATCTTCTTGAAAAATTGAATTTATCAGTGCCGTAGACTCAAAGGGCGCTAGATTATAAGACAACATTCGGCTCATGCATTCACATTGCTACTATATGACAAATCTCTAATAAGAAATGTCGTATTTTAACATCTCAAATGTCACACCAATTGCATTCAATTTGCGTATATTGGTAGGGGTGTTTCCCCATTACCCTCTCTTGGAAAATTCATGCATGACACAAAAAATGTGGTGTTTTTTCAAGTCACTTCCCTTATAATGTATTCACTCTTCCATTTGTTATCGATCATGTTTACACTCACGACTTCATAAATCTATCACAGACAACATCTTTTCAGATGAATAATTTATCGTAATCATTGCCTACAACCAATCTGCCTTGAAATGATTACATCATTTAACTGGTCCAGCAAACAACTATCAAGCAGCAGCCCTGCCAGACAGAAAATATTATCAATGATAAGACAAATGACTGTGGCCATCTCAAGGTTGTTTACGTATTAATCGAGCACTCCCATCCCGGTCTGGTTGGAAGTGTGTTATGCATTCGTGAAAAACATTTCCTTCTACAGATCCAGGTGTCACTGTGGGATCAAACGAAAGTGAGTGATTTCAATAATCAGTAAGGATGGTCAATGAAGCCCCGACTTGGCGTGGCAAAAATTGAAGGAAGCCAGTGTAAACAATGAATCGAAAATACCAAATATTGTCAGCGGTGGGGAAAAAAGGAAGTGAAGAGCACAGAATGAATTACAGGATGGCCAAGGAAAACGTGACGATCGAGGTTATTTTGTCAAAAAAAAAAAAAAAGTAATACTGGTTTTGTTTTGTTCAAGCTCTGTTGGTATTTGTCATCATGACTTCAATAGTTTGTCTTTAGGGACTATTATTGGAGATGTTCACAGTTCCTGATTTTAAGACAAGTAAATTCCCCTCTGAATGGTATTTTTATAAAGTTATTTCAAGATGAGGGGACATAATGTTGAGCTCAGCTGGCCAACTCTGCTTATCTTGAGTGATGGCGGCAGGAGAGGACTCCTCTGCTCGAATTCTCTTCTGGGCTCTGGAGACACCTCACTGATAGCTAAAAGGACCAAGGAGTATGCTGTCCGACACTGGATTCAGCAAATCTCTGACCAGATGCTGCTCAGTACCATCAAGACCACTGTCCCTGAAATCAAGAAGGATGTACCTTCTACTTCATAACTAATTTATATTCTCTTTTACACTGATCACAATACAGCACAAACATTGCGTTCAGAGCGTTAGGCCAACAGTCAGCTTCATCTGAAATACTTTATACCAGCATTACCATCCTTAATGGTCACTACGCCTCTGCACTTCCAGCATTATTTCTTTCTAGTCAATCATCCAGATGTCAGTGTACTATTTGGCCATTCCATGCCGTTTTACTTCTCTCCGACACCCTCTGTTCAGGCTGGAGCATTTTAGGCTTTACCTCACGTTTGCCACTGAACTACACATATATATACAGGCATAAATCAACAATTCACATTCAATTTTCATTAAAAGATATTAAATGGTTCAAGCTTACCACAATTCATACGAATAACACAGATACGTTGATTAGCAATGAATTCTGGCACAAACTGGCACAAATTTCCTTCTGCTTATCTTCCAGGCTTTTATTGAGCCAAATATAAGCTGGCTTCAACGCACTGATGCTTTATCAAGTGTATTTAAACAAGTGGTTTCGAACTAACGCTCCCAAGTGTGTATATCAGCGAGACTGGCCAATGAGCCACGTTTCGACAAGTGTTTGAAAAAATGTTATCTTTTCCCGTCTCCCCTAACAACCAAGATAGTATTTATAGCCCGACCAATCGTGGTTAGGCTTTCATTTGTTGCGCTCCAATCAATTTGAAGTTTACATGGTAGGCTATTTCTGTAACGTAAATTTTTTCCAAACACGTTAAAAAAAAATCTTATGAGCAGAAATGATTTTATGCTGTCAGGCACCCCCAATATTTTATTTTGGGTATAATTTATTAATTCCTGGACTATTTGCGTAACGTTTTACATATTATTTGTCAGCAAGCCCTAAGGAACCCAAAAATACTAATTTAAAGGAGCTACGTGGCTGCGTTCAAAATATGCAATTTCTTCTACCTCCTGTTTGGAAGATGTGCTGTCTGGGTACTGTTATGTGTTCAAACGTAAACCCATCTATTGTTATCTTTTCTAATAAGAGTCTGTTATGATTTATAAACCTAACTCTGGGAAAGGGTAGTGTATTTTATCACTGTCCGTCTGAAAAAGTTAGTGCTTGTAGACTTACACGCGTGATGCCAGCATTTGTATATCGCGCGTCGCGTGTTGCATGCGTTCCTGATTTTCAGCCCTCCCCTCTCGCCATCCTTTTGTCCATCTGTTCGTTCGTTTTGGTAACGTAATATAATTAATGTTAGGATTAATTTAGGTCATTACGCAGTCTCTCAATGTTTTTCTTAGAAATGCAGCACACGTTTCATTGAAGAAGGCGGGTAATATACAGTAAGCTTTTACTATCAACATGAAAGCGTTACAATTTGCAGACGAAGCAGAAAACAAGGGGGATTTCGAGTACATTCCTTGTGACAGCACTGTTATTTTACCATTGCTCTTCTCTTTATTAATTTTATTTGTTAGGCTTCATATTTACCTAATAATTTATATATGTGGATTAGAATATTTCATGACACCTCCCCTCTTAAAACAGACATTATATGTCAGTCCTTTATTCTATATACACATATAGAAATTTATTATTATTTCTGGGGTTTACGGTGATTCTCCTCACACGGATGGCGGCTTAAAAAATCCGCTCCCAGATTGGTTTTTCCAGATATATATTCAATGCTAAAATTATATGGAGCCAGAAGCAAAGACCATCGGAGTAACCTAGAGTTCTCATGCTTAGCCTGTGCTAAAAACGATAAAGGTTTGTGGTCAGTTTGCAACTTAAATGCCTTCCCATATAGATAAATATTGAATTTCTTTATTGCCCACATTACTGCAAGACATTCTTTTTCGCTAGTTGAGTAGTTGATTTCAGCTTTATTCAACTTTCTGCTAGCATATGCCACTGGGCTTAATTCCCCATCCAATGCATCTGATTTCTGTAGTAAAGTTGCACCTAACCCAATATTACTTGCATCCGTCCTTACTATGAATTCTTGACTTAAGTCAGGTAATTTCAAAATGGGTTTACTTGTGAGCTTTTCCTTCAATTCTTGGTAAGTCATTTCACATTGTGGTGTCCATGTAATGCGATCTGGAAGTCCTTTACGTGTCAATTCCGTTAAAGGTGCACATATGGAATTAAAGTTTTTGATATACTTCTGGTAGAAACCACATAATGAGACAAAGGATCTCACGTCCTTCTTGGTTTGTGGTCTCGGGGCTTTCTGTAGTTTCTCTAAATTCTTTGGGTCGGGGGTCATGTTTCCCTGATAAACTGTGTGTCCCAAAAATTCCAATTCTTTACATCCAACGCAACATTTGGTTGGTCGGGCTGTTAAATTTGCCTCCCTAAGTCGATCAAACAGCATGTTCAGAGAGTCAATGTGTTCCTCAAATGTTTCTGTTGCTATAAGGATATCATCCATAAAATTTGTTATACAGGGATTATTCAGAGGATCCAATAATTTTCTCATCATTCTAGAGAAGACACTAGGTGCGTTCTTCAATCCAAATGGCAATCTATTAAACTCATAGTGTCCTTCTGAGGTACTAAAAGCTAGGTATGGTCTAACCTCAGGCTTTACTGGAATCTGATAGTATCCTTTACTCAGATCCACTTTTGAGAAATATTTAGCTTTATTTAGCCTTGCAAACAGCTGATTTGTATCCGGCAATGGATCCACCTGTCCTTCTGTAATAGCATTCAGTCTCCTGTAATCTATACAGAGTCTATGTTCTCCAGAGGGCTTCCTTAAAAGTACAACACCGGAACTATACGAAGACTCACTGTGCGAAATAATTCCTTCCTTCAATAGATAGTCTATCTCTTCCTTCAAAGCTTTTTCCTTAGCAAACGGAATCGAATATGGTTTCATACAGACAGGTGTGGAGTCTATGAGTTTCATATCATATTCCAATAGGTTTGTATGCCCTGGTCGGTCTGTTAACACCTCTGCATGATTATTTAGAACCTGTTGCACTCTCTCTTTCTGAGTTTTCGTTAAATGTGTACTGATTTTCACCTGTGCTGCTGTCTCACAGGGGTGTAATGGATATTCAAATGATGAAAGTGGTTCCTTTTTCATCTCCATGGCGATGGACAAGGTCAACAAGTGTGTCTCTTCCTGATGTTCTCTTTCCAAATATTTCTTCAGGAGATTCACATGATAGATTTTTTCTTTCCCCTTCTTATCTATCTTATAATTTGTTCTAGACACCTTCTCTAGAACTGTATATGGACCCTGCCATCCAATTTGTAACTTATTCTGACTCCCGGGCAAAAGAAGCAGTACTTTCTCTCCCACAGCCAAATTTCTGTCTTTCGCCTTCCTGTTATAATAGGCAGCATGTTTCTTCCTGGCTTGTTTCAAATTTTCATTGGCAAGTTTCCAGCCAGTTTTTAACCGAGTGGTCAGCTCATTCACATATTGGTATGAAGATGTAATGTTTTCCTCTGCCTTTTCATCAGTCCACGTTCTTAACAAAGCTTCAAGTGGACCTTTTATTGGCCTTCCAAACAATAATGTTGCCGGGGCCATACCGGTTGAACTATGGGGTACCTCCCGATAAGCAAAGAGGGCGGCGTGCAGGTACTGGTCCCATGTATCTGGTTTTTCGTGTGCCAACTTTCTCAGGATCGACATCAATGTGCCGTTAAATCTTTCCACTTGGCCGTTCCCTTGGGGATGATACACACTACAATGGAAGTGTTTGGCCTGGAAGATCCTGAAAACTTCTTCAGTTAGTTTCCCCTTGAACTGAGAGCCATTATCAGTCAAGATTTGATTGGGAAAGCCTAACCTTGTGAAAATTGTGAGCAATGCCTCTGCCACATGTTTTGAATCAATCGATGACAGGGCTACTGCCTCTCCCCACATAGAACAAGTGTCCACCAGAGTCAGAATGTAGCTGTTCCTTCTCTTGGTTCGGGTGAGAGGTCCCACAAGATCCACGGCAACTCTCTCAAAGGGTGTTCCCACTATGGGCATTTCCCCCAGAGTTGCTGGTGCAGTCCAATGTTTAGGTGCTACTCGTTGGCACTCTGGACAGGATTTTACATATCGTTTGATATCTTCAGTTATTCCTGGCCAGAAATAGTGACAAGCTATTCGCTGTCCTGTTGCGCTGAT
Source organism: Oreohelix idahoensis (assembly GCA_024509875.1). NCBI lineage: Eukaryota > Metazoa > Mollusca > Gastropoda > Stylommatophora > Oreohelicidae > Oreohelix > Oreohelix idahoensis. The sequence continues at coordinate 216,392 of JAMPIV010004447.1, read as the reverse complement.
TCCCATATGACCACTGAAGGGAATCGCATGCCCTAGTTCCAACACTTTAGTCCTATATGAAGTGGGAAGGACCAGCTGTCCGTGACCATTGGATTCAGATCCAGCCTTCCTATATATCAATTTGTTCTTCATATAAAACTCTCCCTTGCCTGGAGGTGTATGAGATTTGGGCAACTTCTTGAAACATGGCTTGAGTGTTTTGTCCTCAGCCTGTGCCTTCCTCATCTCATCTGGGTGAGTATTTATTGGATTATCCTCCTCCTTCTTTGTCTGTGATCTGGTCTGCACTGTTGCCAATATCACAGGTCTCTTGGGATTCCCCAAGAAGACATATCTACACCCCAATATTAGAGGGTAGATTGGCTCATTTATCACTGCTGCTTTTATGATTCCTTCCACATATCGCGTTTTCACTTTTATACGGGCGACGGGAAGTGTCATGGTAGCTACATCCTTGGTTGCAGTTTGAATCTCCACTGTTTCTGTGGTGTATTGATCGGCCTGCACCAGGTGAGAACTCACAACGGAATCGTAATCTAAACCGGTATCATATAAACATCTTATAGTGACACCATTACAGATGACATCTTCACACACTGGGGGGTGGTATGGTTCCTGTAATTCTTCAGGTTTGCCCTTCTTTTCCTTTTTCCCCGATGTCATAGCAGCAAAATGAGGAGGTTTCCTTCTACAATGGTCAGTGTCATGATTGTTCATCTTACAATTTTTACACCACCTTTTTCCTTGGTTGAAAGATTTTCTTTCATCATATTTCCTTTCATCGAATTGTGGGACTTTATTTTTATTTTCATACCGTGGCCTATCAAATTGGTGCTTACCTTTATTTTGATCCTTAGGATCAAATTTATTAAAATTCTGTGGTGCCCTAAAGTTGTCCACCTGTTTCTTTTTATTACCTGTTACCTCTGCTTGAGCTGCTTGATACCTTTCAGCAACATTTAGCAACTCACCCAGCCTCTCTGCACCTTGTTCCATGAGAAACTTTCTCAGGTCTGGAGCCATGGACTCTCTTAGTTGCTCTATAAGGACCATTTCCTTAAGATCTTGGGTTTTCCCCAGAGAAGTCCATTTCTCCAAGTATGTCTCTATGCGTGCAGAGAACTGGTGATAGGTTTCACCTGACAGTAGTTTAGCATTCCTAAATTTTTTCCTGTAAAACTCTGCATTCTTTTCATACCTTAACAAAAGAGCCTGCTTTAGCATGTCATAATTTTCCTGATCACCTCTGCTCATTTTTGCAAAAACTTCATAAGCTGCCCCACGAAGTCCCTGAGATAACTTTAAGCTCCACCTTTCTCTCTCTAACCCATACGTGGTAGCTAATAGTTCATACCTATTTATATAGCTCTCAATATCATCGTCTTTCTCAACAAAATGATCTAAATGAAAATTCATAGCTGAGATTGAGGCTCCTTGAGTAACCGTAGCATCAGAGGCAAAGGGACTGGCACCATTTTCAGGAGCATGGCCTTGAAACTCAAACTCCCTTAGTCGTAACTCATGTTCCCTTTGTAATCTTTTATCTTCTGCTTCCCTTTCTGCAGCTAATTTCCTCTCTTCCCTTTCTGCAGCCTGTCTTCTTTCCTCGGCTTCCCTTTCTGCAGCTAATTTCTTCTCTTCTGCTTCCAATTTCTTAGCCTCTTTGTCAGCCTCAATCTGCAACCTCTTAGTCTCAGCCTCAGCTTCAAATTGTAACTTCTTAATTTCCCTTTCAGCCTCTAACCTTCTTTCGGCTTCTTTTTCTAATCTTCTTTCTTCGCGTTCAATAAATTTGTCACATTCCGTTGTGACATAGGCAACCATAACTTGCCCATCTAATCCTAACTCTTTTGCAGTCTGAACCGCAGCAGATCGAAATTTGGCCAGGTCCGCCATTGTCTATTATGTAAATTTATACAATGTCTAACCAACAATTCAATCTCTAATGGACAACACAGGCACCGTGAGCTCAACCTTATTTAATTCCACCCAAGGATACCTTTTAATTCTTATATTCCCTGAAGTGAATTACCCCCAATATTTTTAATAGTGAAAGATTCAAAATCCCAAGAGCGAGACCCCAATATATGTGGTGAAGTGGGATGTTATAAATACTTATAGGGAACTTAGTGTACTGACTGAGATCAGCTGTGAAGGTATCTATATCTATTAAGAGTAGTGTATTATAGATAACCTTACTTGCTACCACATATCTATATATCTCAGTCAGAATTATTCTGGAATAGTGTGATGCTACGTTATGTGTCTAGGGTATAAGTATGGTGAAGTGTAAGTCACAACAACAGACAGATAAACAATTTAATTTAATCCACTACTCTTGACAACACTGTGACACTCACATACATATAACACTCTACAAAGATATCTTAAAAGAGTCACTGATGAACTTTCAAATAACAATATGTATTCATTACTGGCATGAATGAATATGTGTCCTGATTCAACTACAAGGGAACCAGGAATCACAATCAATTTAAATTACAAGTTATGTACAGAATGTATTTAATATGAATATTGTAGTGACATATATTAGTACAAATGTTCTATGTGTGTCAGTTGTGTAGTAGTAAAATGAGGTAATACTGGTTTTGTTTTGTTCAAGCTCTGTTGGTATTTGTCATCATGACTTCAATAGTTTGTCTTTAGGGACTATTATTGGAGATGTTCACAGTTCCTGATTTTAAGACAAGTAAATTCCCCTCTGAATGGTATTTTTATAAAGTTATTTCAAGATGAGGGGACATAATGTTGAGCTCAGCTGGCCAACTCTGCTTATCTTGAGTGATGGCGGCAGGAAAGGACTCCTCTGCTCGAATTCTCTTCTGGGCTCTGGAGACACCTCACTGATAGCTAAAAAGACCAAGGAGTATGCTGTCCGACACTGGATTCAGCAAATCTCTGACCAGATGCTGCTCAGTACCATCAAGACCACTGTCCCTGAAATCAAGAAGGATGTACCTTCTACTTCATAACTAATTTATATTCTCTTTTACACTGATCACAATACAGCACAAACATTGCGTTCAGAGCGTTAGGCCAACAGTCAGCTTCATCTGAAATACTTTATACCAGCATTACCATCCTTAATGGTTACTACGCCTCTGCACTTCCAGCATTATTTCTTTCTAGTCAATCATCCAGGTGTCAGTGTACTATTTGGCCATTCCATGCCGTTTTACTTCTCTCCGACACCCTCTGTTCAGGCTGGAGCATTTTAGGCTTTACCTCACGTTTGCCACTGAACTACACATATATATACAGGCATAAATCAACAATTCACATTCAATTTTCATTAAAAGATATTAAATGGTTCAAGCTTACCACAATTCATACGAATAACACAGATACGTTGATTAGCAATGAATTCTGGCACAAACTGGCACAAATTTCCTTCTGCTTATCTTCCAGGCTTTTATTGAGCCAAATATAAGCTGGCTTCAACGCACTGATGCTTTATCAAGTGTATTTAAACAAGTGGTTTCGAACTAACGCTCCCAAGTGTGTATATCAGCGAGACTGGCCAATGAGCCACGTTTCGACAAGTGTTTGAAAAAAAATGTTATCTTTTCCCGTCTCCCCTAACAACCAAGATAGTATTTATAGCCCGACCAATCGTGGTTAGGCTTTCATTTGTTGCGCTCCAATCAATTTGAAGTTTACATGGTAGGCTATTTCTGTAACGTAAATTTTTTTCAAACACGTTAAAAAAAAATCTTATGAGCAGAAATGATTTTATGCTGTCAGGCACCCCCAATATTTTATTTTGGGTATAATTTATTAATTCCTGGACTATTTGCGTAACGTTTTACATATTATTTGTCAGCAAGCCCTAAGGAACCCAAAAATACTAATTTAAAGGAGCTACGTGGCTGCGTTCAAAATATGCAATTTCTTCTACCTCCTGTTTGGAAGATGTGCTGTCTGGGTACTGTTATGTGTTCAAACGTAAACCCATCTATTGTTATCTTTTCTAATAAGAGTCTGTTATGATTTATAAACCTAACTCTGGGAAAGGGTAGTGTATTTTATCACTGTCCGTCTGAAAAAGTTAGTGCTTGTAGACTTACACGCGTGATGCCAGCATTTGTATATCGCGCGTCGCGTGTTGCATGCGTTCCTGATTTTCAGCCCTCCCCTCTCGCCATCCTTTTGTCCATCTGTTCGTTCGTTTTGGTAACGTAATATAATTAATGTTAGGATTAATTTAGGTCATTACGCAGTCTCTCAATGTTTTTCTTAGAAATGCAGCACACGTTTCATTGAAGAAGGCGGGTAATATACAGTAAGCTTTTACTATCAACATGAAAGCGTTACAATTTGCAGACGAAGCAGAAAACAAGGGGGATTTCGAGTACATTCCTTGTGACAGCACTGTTATTTTACCATTGCTCTTCTCTTTATTAATTTTATTTGTTAGGCTTCATATTTACCTAATAATTTATATATGTGGATTAGAATATTTCATGACAATATATATATATATATATATATATATATATATATATATATATATATATATATATATATATATATATATATATATATATATATATACTACTCGTCAAAAGTCAAGGGCCACTTAGAAAAACCTTGGTTGAAACCATAAAACAAATCTGATATAAACGTAATTGGTATCAGTCAAAACGGCATTTATTGAATACCAAATTGACATGTCACGTAAAGAAATGGAAACACACATTCAAACGCAATGAAACTATGAAGTAAGTCACCCACCTTTTCAAAAGTCACACGATAGTTGTTGGACAAATAGACATTTCAAAATCGGGTATGACCACCGTTTGCAGCAAGGCATTCAAGACAACGTAGACGCATCGAGTCCACAAGGGTCCGAAGAGTATCCTGAGGAACAGCTTGCCATTCCTGAAGCAGAAATGCAGTCAGCTGTGCAACATCCATTGGCAGGGGGTGATTTGTTGACAATCTTCGACCAAGGACATCCCAGAGGTGCTCAATCGGAGAAAGGTCAGATGAATGAGCTGGCCACGCCATCCTGATGATCCCATGTTGCTGAATAAACTCATTCACCATACGAGCTCGATGGGGTCGAGCGTTATCATCTTGGAGGATGGCATTACCACCTATGGCCTCCAGAGCAGGCTGAACAATTGGTCTCAAGATTTCGTTCTGGTATCTTGGGCCGGTCAAGTTGCCTTGGATGATGTAGAGTGGGGTCCTGCCGTATCTGTAGAAGCCTCCCCAGGCCATGACAGAACCCCTACCATAACGATCCACCTCTCGAATTGTGTCATCAGTAAATTGCTCTCCTGGTCGTCTCCAAACTCGAATCCTGCCATCAGTGAATGACACAGTGAAGCGAGATTCATCAGTGAAGAGAACTTGACTCCATTATTGCCTTGTCCATCGGATGTGCTCGCGACACCAAGCAACACGGGCTCTGCGATGAGCAGGAGTAAGAGGGATTCTGACTGCAGGACGTCGAGCAGCCAGTCCAAATTCATGTAAACGTCTGCGAATGGTGCTTTGACTGACATTAACTTTTATAGTTTGTCTCAGCTGGCATCTTAGAGTGGAACAAGTCACTGTTCGATAGCGCAGGGCTGACAACAAGAGGTACCGGTCATCATGTCTATTGGTGCATCTAGAGCGACCTGACCGGTGGCGATCCTTCACAATTCCTGTGGCTTGAAATCTCTCCAAAATTCTTTGGATAGTAGAGTGTGACACTGCAAGCCGTCTAGCAACCTCACGGACAGATAAACCCTTTCAACCCACGCTATAGCCCTCATTCTTTGTAAGGTGTCAAGACTTCTTCTCGGTGGCATGGTTTTTGCAAGTGATGAAACTACCCTAAGTCTGCTGATTGTAAAACAAATTAAGAGTGATCTCTGTTCACGAAAAGTCGTCATTGCACGTGGAATGTCAATCAGCACGATTACTTCACCTGTTTGGTTTTACGGAAGTTTGAAAAAACTGATTAAAAATGAGAATTTATGGTCAGCAAACCAAATTGCACGTGATCACCATGGTTGTCGGTGAGTTGTTTTTATGCTTAACATGCATAGAGGACTGTCAGAGGAACATATTCCACCCATTTTTACTAAAAACTTCCTTCATTTAATCATTCTATGCGCTTATATAAAAGTGTATTGAAAATAATAGGGTGGCCCTTGACTTTTGACGAGTAGTATATATTTGGAAAAAAACCTAGAACATGACACTAGTGTATGTAAGGACAGCACAGAATTATCTCTTTTACAACCATATGATACTATGATCCTTGTTAATTAGAGGAATCCGTCGAAGCAGATATGAGCAGAAAGTATTAAAAAATAATATTCGTTAACAGAATCGGTGATGACAAACAAACAAAACGAGACAAGATCAAATTGCTGACTTATGTCTTACTAGCGTCGGATTGGCAAAGTGGTTAGAACCGTTGCGTCTCACGGCAAATCTTCCAGGTGTCAGTGTGAAACCTGGAGAGGTCACGCTCCAGTCCCTCCAGGTGTAAATGAAAACCTGATTACTCTTGAGTTAGGAAAGGTAAAGGCATTGAGATAGGAACTGGTTAAACCACCTCATAAAGCTTAACATAGTTTTTCTTAAGTTTCTATCACTCCATTGCCCTACAGCAGGCAGTATCTGCTATGTAACTACTTGTTATTAGAGTGTTCCATTTACTGAGTGGCCTGAGCGTTCGCTTCTCGCGCCAAACGTTACTGGTCTCAGGGTTTGAAACCTGTTTGCGCCACGTTCCAGTCTGCGCAGCTGTATTTTGGTATCTGTCTGTGCTCTTAAATTAGAGAAGAAACAGGCAGCGAGAAAGGGAATTGGTCACCCCACCTCATGAAGCTGGACCTAGTGTAGGGAAATCTTTAACACTTCTCTCCCCTACGACAGTAAAAAAGCAATTTGATTTACTAAAGAGCGATTTAGGTTACAAATGTCAAATATGATTATAAATACACTTTTTAAGTTTTTGAAAGTAATGGACAGTTTTGAAATATTGTTGAAGAACAAACACGTCATTACTCTTGTCAGATCATGACATTCATCATCATCACTGTCTCTGGAACACCTTTCAGATCATGGCATTCATCATCATCACTGTCTCTGGAACACCTTTCAGATCATGACATTCATCATCATCACTGTCTCTGGAACACCTTTCAGATCATGACATTCATCATCATCATCACTGTCTCTGGAACACCTTTCAGATCATGACATTCATCATCATCACTGTCTCTGGAACACCTTTCAGATCATGACATTCATCATCATCACTGTCTCTGGAACACCTTTCAGATCATGACATTCATCATCATCACTGTCTCTGGAACACCTTTCAGATCATGAAGCTACTGCTGCAGCAGGTCACATTCCAAGAAGTCATTACCAAGATTTGCATGTGCTTCTGCTGGAGCTATTTCTGTAGCACTATGTTTTATATGATTAAGCTCCCATCCCCATGCAATAGTGACATTCGGTAGATCACTATTATCCTTTATTCCCTAAGGAGTATAGTAATTGAAGGGAATCTGTCATGTTCTGTACCATCCACTCAAGCTCGTTACATTTCTTCTTTATCTCTTTTATCTATGTACCAGTAATCTTCTCCAATAAGTTTGTCAGTGTCCCTCAGTTTCTCTTGCCCTAAGAATTATAAAATAAGGCCAGTTCTGAAGTGCTATGAACAGGTTTTCTCTACGTGTACCCTATCCATTGCGAGGGTCTTCTTACCTATTGTCACGCTTGCGTTGTAAACCAATCTCTAAAGGACCGAGTGCTAGATTCAAACCACGCCAGGAGAAAAACAGCCAATAGGATAGTATGGCACTCTCTCTGGCAAACTTCTACACCCCAAGGAAAGACAAAGTAAGTAAGTAAGTAAAGAATTGTAATGTTGTTATCGTCCATTCCACATTAGTGGCCTTGTCATACCATTTCAATCTTTCTGTTCTACGCAAGTCCCCATTTATAAAAGGTTAATATTTATTGAAACAAATATTTTATAAATGTTCGCTATATGTTCTCCATGTTAGTAAGTTTTTTTGTCACTGCTATGTTGTTATAATGAACGTATTTGTTATATCAGTATCTCAGAAAAGAAAATACTCACAAAATCAATCAATACACTTTAGCTCCACAAGGAGCATAGGCCTTCATCAAGCACCTGCCTTCATGTCACGTGCCTTTAGCTCACGTTTCCCTCATCATTTTCACCTCTGTCTCCAGTTCTCTTCTCCATGTGTTTTTTTGTCTACCTCTGCCTCTCTTACCCTGTGGATTCCAGAACAAGGACTGCCTTGTAATGCTATGACCAAGTTTCCTCACTGTGTGTCCTGTCCATCGCCAGCGGCTTCTTCTCATCTCTTGTTCCACTGGCACTCGTCTGGTTCTTGTTATCAGTTCCACATTGGTGACCTTGACATACCATATGAATCCCTCTATTCTACGCGAGCATCCATTTATGAAAGTCTGTAGCTTTTTGGTTGTTGTCTTTGTTGTTCTCCATGTTTCAGAGCCATACAATAGTACTGACCTGACATTTGAGTTGAAGATTCTTATTTTAGTGCTGAAATTGATTTCTCTCGAACTCCCTATATTTTCGAATGCAGTGAAAGCTCTTCTTGCTTTTCATATTCTTATTTTGATATGATTGTCTGTCCCATAAAAGAAGACTCACAAATGGCTGTGATTTTTTGGTGAGAGTGGGAACACGTAACTCCTACAACAACAACAACAACAACAAAAACCCTGGCAGAAAAGACGTATTCAGCATAATAACTATGAAGCTATAAAGAGCAAATATTTGTGTGTCTATTTTGTTTCCTTTTTGAAATAGCTCAGATCTTGAATGCGAAAAGCAAAGTTTATTTTAGTTATTTATGTTTTAACAAACACGGTTTTTCTATTCATGTGGCCTGAAACATGCCAGCCGGCTCGGTCTGTGTGTGTGTGTGTGGTCGATCACAGTTGCCGTAACTACCGGTCCGTGTACGCCACGCACAGCAAGAGAGAGTTACTGTGATTTTCACCAGCAGGAAACAAACCCTTGCCATGTGGCAGGTAACATCTTGAGCAACATTGATCAGAACAGCTTCGATCAGTATAAAGTGAAGAGAAAATAAAAGATGATGATAGAGTCTCTTTTACAAATAAACAGTTACGTTAGAAACACGGGACGTTTAGGGGTTAGGGGGACATACACATATGACGTCACGCAGTGAGGGGGGAGGGGTCACAATTGTGTGACGATGTGTGACGATAGAGGAGGGAGGGTGGTTTGGAAAAATGTGACGTTGCACAGATATATATGAGTCACACTCGCTTCTTTCATAAATGATGTTTCTATTTTTATCCGCCATAGTTAACTTTTATCCACTTTATCTGCAATATTGAACTTGTATCTGCAATAGTTAACTTTTATCCGCAATAGCTAACAATTCTTACTTGGACGACTTATAATAATATTATGATCAGCTTACATGTCAGAACATTGTTAAAACCTTTAACAGTTGTCACGGAATTGCCTCCCATGCTTTGCAGTAGTCGTCCAACAGTGGCCAACACTCAAGAGCATCTAATATGGGTCTTCAAATGTGTCTAACTTAGCACAGAATTACTCTTGGCAGAGTTGTAGATAGAATGATAATGATGCTTCTAACTCAAGATAGTATTCATAAGATATTTCAGAATCAAGAACTATGCTGCGTTGGGCAGGGCAATTGTTAACTTATCTGATCCGCCGATTTTTATGAAGAATTAAGCAATTATTAATTTCAGCTCGTTCAAGCCCTTACCCTGATTTACTCAGTGGAATTGTTCTTATTATGGTATGGCTCTATGTAAAGTGTATTTAGTAATTGACTGAGATAAATATACAGTACATTCAAAGTGACTAAATCGACATTAAATTTGTATATTTACAAATAACATATTTAATAATCACTTAGGTTTTAACATTATTTTAAAAAATGGATAATTATTTATCAGAAAATTATCATCAATATGTGATGTGACAGTAGTTTGTAAAGGAGGTCACTTGGCAGCTTTTATGTATTACTTAGCTGTCGGTGACGGTTCTGTTCCTTCTGATGATTTGGGTCTTGTAGACTAGGTCGCTGAGCTCGCTCGTCCCTGGTCAATGTTGTAGGGCGCAGCACGTTCCCAGGAGTGACAAGGAGTGTCTACGAAGTTGGTCCCTCGTCTTAAAGCTCCTTCTGATGATGGTATCTAGCTTCGACTCCAGGCCACTGGTCCTCCACTTGATCTAGAGATAGTACCCTCAACTGGTACCACAAACTAGTATGGTAAAAGAAGAGAAACGAATACCCTCTGAGTATTGAGTTTCCCGACACATACTTATGTGTCCCCATTTTCCTATTCCACCATCCTATCTACCTCAGACCATACCCTCGATGAGAATTAAGCTTAATCCCATTGAGCGAAAACTTTCTTTACATTTAAATTGAATAGCTTTAGATTCACTTTACATTCATATGAAAAAGTTAACAGTATAGATAGAATCTGTTTACAGTTACATCTACACTGGTTGAAAAATGTTAACAATATAGATCGAATATGTTTTCAGCTACATTTACACTGGTTGAAAAACTTGAAAACTTTCATTATTTTTAAAGTGAATAGGTTTACATAGACATTTTCACTAATTTGTAGATGTAAATATTATAATTAGAATGTACATCATTTCTTTCATCTTTCCCTCCCTGCTCCAAATGGAACTTGGGACTACCTATGCACTTAGTTCTCTTTAAAAAATTAGCAATAAAGCAGTCATCAGCCCTTGCAGTGGTGGTTCGTGAAATCATCTTTCTATACGCTGAGGTTGCCAGCCTCAAATGACTTGCACATCCACTAGCAATTTTCACATATCAATATTCACATGGCAATATATACATATTAGTTCACATGTTAGTAATGAAATATATAGAATATAAAAAGTACAACTTACTCCAATTTTGGCTCACAGACTGTTTTGCTCAGAGAAATAAAGACACATGCAGATGCCTTTTGTACAAGTGTTCTTGGGGTCATTACTTTAACATTAAGTTCCCACTTTGACTTGTGTTTCAGATTCCTCATATTCTGGTTTTCTTCGTTAAAATGGTAGAGTTTATTCTGGTCCGATTAATTTATCTTGTTTCTAGTCTTAACCCTGGCATTCTGGTTGTCGCTGTGGCAAGCGATTCTCACAGTAAACTAGACTCGCAAAACATTTCTAATAATATGGCCCCTTGCCTCCCCCGCAGTTGTTTTTTTTTTTTTACGATTATAGGCGTCAAGTAAAGATTTTGGTGGTTCTTATTTTAAAACCCCCGCCAATCGTTTTCAAAACTGCATATTTTAGTGGGGTAATTCAAAATTGTTTCCGCCTGAAATAATGTGCGTCATGCAAAAGGTCACTTCTCACATATATGGTAATAAAACATCCGATTGCCTTGTATACAAACTCACAAAGACATCCGTAAACTCATTCGACAATGTGTTTGTAGTGGTTTTTGATGTTATTGCGTGGTTGTTATGTTACCCAGTGTACTGGATGAGGTCAGCTGTGAAGGCTCCTGAAGATAACAGTTTATGTGAGTTACAGAATGCCTTTCTGCTACCACTTATGACCTCAAACAGACTTATTCTTCTATTATGTATGTTAGCTACGTTTAATGTCTAGGGTAATGAAATGTGATGTGTAGGTAATTAAATACACAGACACACACATGTAAACACTAATTCTAATAATAATAAGCTCTATGATCAAATCAACTAACACTGGCTTTAGAATTTAAATTTTACAATTTTTTTTGGAATTTATTTAGTCCTGAACCAAATTTTCTTCTGGTCAGGACGTATGAAACAATATGTATTTATCAATAAAAGTGCATATATATATATATATTAAATAATCAAAATGCAATTTTTGTACATAGATATATCGTTACATTGGTTAATATTAACACTAATTACAGTGTCTTTGGAAAACTAGCACTGGATGTCTAGTCGGGGTGGTGTCATCATACCCGATCTCTGTTTACAAGAGTCATTGTCTTTGAAATATGGAACTGAGGTATAGTTTTTATACACCAGGATTTTGTTTATTTATTTTAATGTGGAAAAATTTGATGAATCCACAGCAGGATAGGTTTTCAACTTATCTGGCCTGTGACGATGCAGTAAAAAATTCAAGTGGCCCACTCCTCACAGGTGCTGGAGTAAAATGGTAGGCTTCTTAGGCATCCACTCTTGGACCTCTTCAAAGCACCTGGCACTAGCGCAGTGCAAGACCAGAAACTCTGAAACCAAAATCTTTGCCATGTGTCAACACACTGCCTACTTCACCATTTTACACACAACAAAGCAAAAAAAAATTACAAAGACCGGGTCAGATCTCTCTGACCGACTCAGCACATCTCACCCAGGCGGTATCAAATAGCACTAGTTTCCCATGACTGCATTGCATCCGAAATATGTTCATTAATCTCCTTTTCCATCCAATAAGGTGGGTGATATGTTCCCACTGATCTCAAATATAGATCTGTCTTCTATAGTCTTGGATATGTTTTCCTATATTATTTGTTTGCCTCTAGGCCCTGGACTGTCGCTGGGGACCTAGAATAAGCACTCACTTGTAATCATTTTTCATGACATGGCAGTATCCATCACTCAAAATATTAAAATAAAAAAGGTTAATACTTTTTCCCTTACCACAATTCAAATTTGAAAACACAGTTACGTTGTACTAGCAAAACTCAACTGAGCTGCCGGCTAGACTATGGCGTCCCACTGGTAATATATAATTTTCATGGACGTCATACTTCTACATTAACGATCTGTGTATATGGACAGTCTTCAACAAAATGGCACCTGCCTCTACTTTTTTTCTATAATATGAACGCTTTCGTCCAATCAGCGGACTTCCCCTCTACCCTATTTAAATATTTAAACTACAATGTCCAATTTAGGTCCAGTTTCTGTCTAGTGTGTAATATATTTATGTTGGTCTGTCCGTCTGAACATGGTTTTTCCCAAAATTACGCTTGGTTTTAGACGAAACTACAAAAAAACTACACAAATTTTTTTCCCACTTACTTATACGATTTCGAGGCAAAGTTATTTTTAGCTTCTACCCTCCCTTTTTTGCCCCTTGTCCACATGCAGTTTGTTTTTTCTGCGTTAGGCTCAAGGACGCGTCAAAAGTGATTTTTGTGAGAAGTATGCACAAATAACTGTCTGTTAGTCTGTATTGAACAATACAGTCTTTCGTCAATATCTTCCGTGTTATCTGTCCGTCTATGTAATTAAAAGTATATTATTTCTCAGGTAAAGATGGGCTATCAAACTAGCTAGTTTTTATTCTCCTAAACTTATTATTAAGAAAAAACATATTTTTTTCGAGGTTAGTTTTTAAAATTTGTTTTTGTACATTCGTTCACGGCGTTCTTTAAAAATGGAGGAATTTTAACGTTGCATCACTGTAATTTCACCACAGTGTTTCAGATGGAACATCTTACTTTCCCCATAAGTAATGTCCTTGCAACAAGGTGGACTGGAAACTATGATGCAAAATCGTCGCACAGAAAAGTCCGTCGCTACACGGCAGGCGAGTAATGTTATCGCGTGGCACGACTTGGACAAACAAAACTACGCAAAAACTGAGCAGGCCCATATGAGTTTTACCTGCGCTAATCTCCGCAAAGCTGTGAAACGCCAAGCAAATGTGGTGAATTATCACCCAAAAAGGAGTGTCAAATGGTTGTAAATACCAAATATCTGTTTCATAAGAGATAATTAATTGTGTCGATCCCCCAGAAATTCCAGATAATCAGTACGTACAACAAATATCACAGAATACGGCAGTAGTGTGCAAGAGAGCGACCCAAAAATTTTATGACAACAGTTTTAAATTATTTTTAATAACATGAGTGAAAAGGCCCTTGAGTATAAGAGTGAGATCCATCTTTGTTTCATAGATCTGGAAAAGGCGTTTGACAGGGTCCCTTGGAGCAAACTTTGGGACTGTTTGGCAAGGAAGAATATTCCAGCACCTCTGATTCATGCTATACAGAGCTTCTACAAGTCTTGCAGAAATTATGTGAGGACAGCAAACCATAAGTCAGAAGAGTTCAGGACCACCACTGGTGTAAGACAAGGTGATATCCTATCACCTTACCTCTTCATACTCCTTATGGACGATGTCATCAAGGCATGTAAGGAGAGAACAAGAAAGTATTCAGTGGGGTACTGGAAGATGAGACAGGTTATATTTCAGAGCTGGCATTTGCTGATGATGTTGCCCTGATTGCTAAATCAGAGGCACATCTCCAATCCAACCTGCAAGTCTGGAAGGAAGAGCTGGAGAAGAGAGGGATGGTCATAAGCAGCTCTAAAACAAAATCCATGGTGATATCACGAGAAGAAAGAAGACATCAGATTAAGCTGGGAGAACAGGTCCTGGAGCAGGTCGACCACTTTAAATACCTCGGAGCTATTATAGACCGAAAGAGAGGCATCAAAGAAGAGTTGGCCACTCGAAAAGCAGCAGCTGGGAGACTTTTTCAGGCCATAAATCGAGGATTCCTCAGCAAGAGAGAGGTTGGTAAGAAAACGAAGATGGCAGTATACCGCTCCACCTATGTCCCAGTCTTGACATATGGATGCGAGTCATGGGCAATGACTACAACCCATAAAAGCCAGATCCAAACCTCATAAATGAGGTATCTGAGGAAGGTGGTTGAAGTAACAAGAAGAGACATGGTACGCAACCAGACGATACGTCAAGGCCTAAAATGCCACCCCCTACAGACCCAAGTGGAACAGTCCCAACTAAGATGGTTTGGCCATGTCTGCAGAATGGGAGAAGATTGGCTACCACGACAAGCATGGGAAACAAAGAGCCAAGGATCCAGACCCCGAGGACGACCCAGAGTCCGCTGGGAGGACAACATTAGACAATCTTTGAAGGACCGAGGACTAGAATGGAACCAGGCCAAAAGGAAGGCAGCCGATAGAATAGTCTGGCGCTCTCTCTTCCAAACCTCTACACCTCACGGTAGAAGGGGAACGACTAAGTAAGTAAGTATTTCTTATTTTAAATAATGTAATACACAAATTAAAAAACAAAAAGCTGACTAAATAAACTGTACTGTGTAAATTTAGATTTAAAAATAAAACAGTGACAAGTTATCACCATCGCGACAACAGTCTGATGATATCAAATACACAAACATTTAGCTAGTTGAATTAAATGTGCATATGTGTTTGCGAGTGTGTGTGTGTGTGTGAACGTGTGTGTGTGTGTGTGTGTGTGTGGGACGGGGAGATAAAATTCAAATGCTTTTAGTCGAGAACTGCAAAGATTGGTCCTCTCTCGTGTTGGGACGCAGCACCTGAAAGGGAAGATCTTTGTAAACGCCGGATTAATTAAACACTATTGTGCTTAAAAGATACTTTGTCTGCACTAGCTAACGCACATTAACAGCTTGCCATCGAACTGGCTCTTCTGTATATAACAATAATCAGATGTAAGACAAAATGAAAATAAATACATGATGAGAGGTTAAAGCAAATGAGTCTAATATTACACAGGGAGAAAACAAATATGCTGAGAATAAATGCAGGAAATGATAACAAGAGTGTACTATTATATACATGACTACAAGATGTAGAATCAAACATATACCCTCCGCTGCAATATAGACACTGTTGAGGAGAGAGACAATGAAATGAAAATTAGAATACAAAAGGCTAGAGAAGCTTTCATTGGATTGGGAAATATAAGGAAGTTAAAAGAAGTCATGTCCATCACAAAAATCAAAATAAAATAAAATATCAAGCCAGTTCTATTGTTTGGCTCTGAACAGTCAACAACTACAACTTCAAAATAAAAAACAATTTCAGACTTTCATAATTTGGCAAAAAGACAAACACAAAAAAAAAAAAAAAACAGAAGTAGTCTCATAGCAAATACTGCCGTGTGAGAGTGTGACGTACGTCTAAGTATGACAAATGAATTTCCCTGACTCGATGGATTATAACAGAATATTGGCCTCTCATAACTTTAGAACCCCTGATCATCTGTTGTAACTTTAACCTGCATGCAGCATTTCCACGAGAATTTTACACGCTGGATCATTAATATGTAGCCTGCTATCTTCTGTGAACTTTTGAGATCGCATGGCCTTTGATGGGAGGTTAAATCACGCCCACGACCATCTCTGAGAACGATTTATAGCAATCTTTTCCTTAACGCCGGCCCAAAAGAGGACGTGGCCAGAGACTCACTCCTGTTTCTAGAGCAATTAACAGCAGTTCATTTTGTTACCTGGCTGTCGCCCCGCGTGGTGGGAGTTGCCAAAGCTTCTCAGAACAGCGGTACCATCAAAGACAGGCTGATCTTCAGAATTCAACGTGGAGCGGTATACGATCTAAACAAATCAGGGAACTCTCAGCTAACGTAGTTAGTTTCTCGAGAAATTTTCGCACCCTCATGCGAGCCGCCTGAGACGAAGAAGATCGGTAGACCGGGGAAAACGGAGGAAACACAGCGGTTAACACAACGGCGTTGTACCTCGGATTTTGCTATACTTCAAGAAAGGTGTGAAAATCCAACACGTCCCATTTAAGTTACATTCGAGATGTATAAATAAAGAACTCCGAAAACTGCATTTTATCGTTCGTT
This sequence comes from Oreohelix idahoensis, assembly GCA_024509875.1. NCBI lineage: Eukaryota > Metazoa > Mollusca > Gastropoda > Stylommatophora > Oreohelicidae > Oreohelix > Oreohelix idahoensis. The sequence continues at coordinate 199,690 of JAMPIV010004447.1, read as the reverse complement.
CTGACAGAATCCTAGTTTCACTAGCATATAGCCTAGTCGGATTCCTGCTAGATTTTATCTACCTTTGTTGACTATTGGAGTGTATTCTTTTCTGCACAGACGGTAATTTATACATTAGCTTCGAGTGATCAGTGGTCTAGTTATTTCATTTTATTTCACTGGATTGTGGTGTAAATTTAACCTTATTAAATAAACCCATTTCCAAAGTTCTAGTGCAAACTAAATGTTACATCTAAAAGTATTTCCTAATACAATTGACGCGTAAATTAATTTTGCAGACGTTAAAGGGAATTATAACTAGTAAATACAGTTTAGTTCTGTATAGATAGATGTGCTTTTAATTATTTTTAACTCACGGGGAGTTTTCCTGTTTTGTTAATTGACGACGCTAATAAAGTAAATAGGCTAACTGAAATTTATCGCGTGTCAGATTAAAATATGATTTGTAATGCATTTCTTGTTTTGATTATCTTTCATTCAGAACGATCATTCAACCTGCATCCCAGCAATTATTAATTATATACAGAGTTCTGCCAACTCAATTCGATAACTCCAGTAACATATGAACTTTTTTTAAAGCTAAACTTGTGGCGACCTGTAATGGGCCCCGCTCCTCTGAATTTAACTGAGAATAAAGCCACCCAAGAAACACTTTTAAAATACTAGTTCATATAGTCCTTAAAGTAAACTGGAAGCAGAACATATTTTATTCACTGCCCTATTTGTGAAGAAGAACATAGATCTACCTGAACACTGTCTGTCAAGTATATTCAGTGGATTTTACCCACCCCCGAAGAACTTACCTCAGTGTTTTTAACTTGTGACAGTACGGAAAAAGAAAGTTATCTCCACCAGCTGTGCCAATTTTAGGAACCACACCATACCTCACGCCTAGCCAAGTGCCTGTGCCATTCATTAGGAACTTTATCTAAACCAACAGTAGCCTTTACGCTTCACCGTCTGGCGATTTTTTGAGACTATTTGTTACCTCGTTAAATCTGGGGCCTGACACGGAAGAAATAAGAAGACCAGTCTATTATTCCACGGTATTAGCTGCTGTGGTAAATAATTCCTAGAGTGCCAGAATTCACCATTTTGGTAAGTCTGCGTGTGTGTCTGTGGGATGGCCAGCATTAGTGTGTTTTTTGAATGAAAGGAGATTTAATCTTTTTTTTTACCCTTCTAATTAGTTCGACATAGTATTAAGGTGCATTATATTCCTTGTACGGGACTTCTCCTAGCGGGATTGTGTAACTGGGTTCATTCCCCCCTCCCGTAAAATTTGTTGATTAAAGGGAGACATTTGAGAACCCTAGCTTTTCCTCTACACCCCCCCCCTTTCTGTAACCCCTTGCCTCAGAGTAATAAATTTACCAGTTGGTTAAATTGTCCATCTCTGATCACCCCCCTGTAACTGTCTTTTTCTCTTGTTGAGGTGATCACTGGCCCAAGACAGTATACATGTTGTTAGATGTGTAGTGCTGGCGTATGATGAACTGAGTGTGGGTGCGAATGAAGGCGCGAATGTGTTTAGGCTCGTATGTATGTAGACACTGCAACCCCTACACTCACATGCAGTAGTCAAGGATGCTTGAACACTGCAGGCACGTTTCAAAACATTTATTGACGATAACACACATAGTAGCATCAACAGGAACAGTCATTGTAAACAAGGTCATGCTGACCGGAAATCGATAATAATACATCAGGCGTTCAAAAGGGCTGGTAAACATTCCAATATTCGTGCATGGTCAATAATAATGTTATTCAATGACAGTTCAAAATGCCGCCTGATCTCTCTGACTAAACGCGTCAGATACCTTAATCACCTTGACACATAGGTACAACTTGGCATTCCCCGCCAATTGCACATTATCAGGCTGTAGTATAATAGCCGAAAACACAGGCCTCGTTCTGACGTCGGCTGTGTACTGCTGATAAGCAGGTTACCATCAACCCTACAATAATGCTTATGTGGACATAAATATGCCGCCAATCTGCGGCTCCCACAATATATCTTCGTCACTGGATTTCTGGATGGTATGAAGACTAATAGTCTTGGATGGCTACCTTGAGCACAACATATATGTTCTGTAATGGAGGACCGGTGAGTTGCAGTTCACAGACTAGGTAATCTTCTAACATGTTCTGCCACCGAAAGCGTAATAATGGAAAAAGTCGGTATTACCTGTAACCGAGTCCACAGAACCTAACAAGGAACTCTGCTGTCATTCCAACGCACAGAGATTCACTGGGGAAAACTGCCATCGCAGTCACTTCGAAGATTCTCCCCGAAAAACACAATGGACCCTTGGTCCCTTCAGAAATTCCAGGACACTTCACGGCTTGCCGGAAGTCTAACTCAACTCCCGCTTTAAAAAAACCTGCCTATGGGCATACGCCAGAACTGTCTACCTTTGACCCTAAAGGTCAAACACAATGAATGAATAAACAAGGGAAAACAACCCCTAATCAACCTGACATCGCAGGTAAAGACACAATTATTCTTATGATAAAAACATAAGCAAATAACTTGACAGATGACTCCGTCAAAAATGACAGCAACACCCCCCCCCCCTTTCTTGTCTTTTGGACCGGGTCTTGTCTGTTAGTAAATACAAACGGGAAACGGTGGATGGGATATTTCTCCTCAAAAACCCCTCTTCCCTTGTCATCTTTGTATTCGGTAACCTTTGATTTTTGACTGTAAATGTATAATTATTTGTGACTGATTTATGATAATAAAGGTATTAAACTTTATTTGTATTGGTTGTCGGCTGGCCCAAAACTCCAAACATTTCCCATATTTTGTTATCGTAGTGTGTATTCATGTACGTTGTGCGTCAGAATCACCAAAATCGGTGTGTGCGCATGAGTGACTGGAAATGACAAATAACTGTTTGTTCAGAAGAGAGATAGGAGTAGTCTGTGAGAAACTGATATTGTCTTAATAAGAGACTGTCCTTGCTCTTCCCAGCGCTTGTGAATCTACTACCTCATTCTCCTAAATCCTTATTCTCACAGAGCCTTCAATATCACTCTACACTCTAAAGGGACCAATATCCATCAGAACCCTCTCAGGTAAAAATTACGACAATATATGGTTAGCTCGTTCGAGATTCTGAACATAGTTAAAATAGAGTGTGGTTGATTGTCTTTGTGAAGTAGGGTATAATCTTTAAAAGTAATTACTTCCCCTAGACCAAGTATTTGGGCCGACCACACAATAATTAAGGCAGGTTTGTTTTTTCCACAGGAGCAGGCAGTTAGTGATACTAAAAGATTTGTCACCTTTGTATTCTCTGGCAGAGGGAATTGAAATTTTTTGGTTATATAATTGCTGGGTCTGCGTGATTGTTTTACAATCACTAAAGGTTTTGAAGCGTTTGAGTTGAGCTAAGCTAAAGACGGATTGTTCTGATTTTTTAAAAATTTGTAAGTTAACTACGTCTCATCTCAAAATTGTCTTCAGGGACGGAGTTTGTTGTTAGAGAATTAACATTTTCTGGGGGAAAAAAAAAATTTTTTTTTCCTTTTAAATTGTTTTAATATAAATCCTTCTCTACTGTTAGTAATAGGAGATTTTTTTTCTAGTGTAACTTACCAATTTAATTGGCATAGTTGCTTGCGTTACGAGTCTTAAGTGACAATAATAGCGGCGATAAGTTAACACACGAGGTCATTAAGTAAATTTTTTTTTACTTTGGTTTTTCTCGTAGCGGCTTTGATTTTTTTCCCTTCTTGTTCTTTCTTAATATTCTCTAATAGTAGAAGCATCCAGTTCTTCAATCATGGCAGAGAGAATTAGGATAAGATCCATTTTGAGACAGGAAGCGAAAGACTCAGGACTAGAGGGAGAAGCCGCGAACGTGTTTGTAAACACGGAACTTGACAGGTATGACGCGGAGCAACAGAGAGAAGAAGCTAGGAAGAAAGAAACGAAAGAGCGTCTATTGGAGCAGAAGAAAATTGAGGCAGAAATGGAAGCCCGCAGAGAGAGAGAAAGAGAGAGGGAAAGACAACATGAATTAGCACTCAAGGCTTTAGAGAGTCGGAGTGCCTCTACTTCAAATAATGGAGAGCCGTCTTCGCCCCAGTCTCAAACAATGGATCTCTCCAGCACTCAGTCTGCCCAATTAACTGCGATGTCTTTTGCTTTAGAGTCTTTTCCTAGCCCTAACGAAAAAATTGACAGCTACCTAGAAAAATTCGAAAGGCTCGCAAATCTGTATGGGTTAGAGAGTTCCCGCTGGGCACTTAAACTCTCAACGTCACTAAAAGCGAATGCTTATGACGTATACACAAAGCTGGGACCGAACCAACATAATTACGACATGCTTAAGAAGGCCTTGCTAGAGCGGTTTGAGATGACTGCCCGAAAGTTTCTGCAGATGTTCAGGAACAGCCGAAAAGAGAGCACGGAAACATTTCCCCAGTTCTCTTCACGTCTCACGGGCTATTTGATAAAGTGCATAGAATTATCTCAACTACCTCTTACATACGAGGGACTTCTAGAAATTGTTTTTTGTGGAGCAGATAAAATCCACTCTGTCGAATGACACTCGTAGATTTTTGGCCGAACAGGGGGCAGTCAGGCTTGAGGACATCCTCAATAAGGCCGAACGCTATAGCAATGCAATGGCCGACTTCCCAGCACTAAACGTAAATCCACAGATGAGCCATCTCGAAAACAAAATCTAGAGCAGTCATCCTATTCCCCCAATCCTTCTCAACATTATAACCAACGAGAAAGTAATAACCAGAGACCTCCCCAGGAAAAATCGAAATTCTACAAAACCCGATATCCCGAAAATAATACTTCTGATCATCCCACCAAGCCTACGTGGCAGCGCGGCCACCTAGGTCAAGGAAAAGGAAAGACACCTACAACAGGAACGTCTGATCAGGGCAAGCAGACCGGGCCTAACCGCGTTGGATGTTTGCATACAGCCTCGAAAGGTAGAGTCAATGTCAGTGATTCTCAACCTGAGGGGACCGACCCTCAACTCGAGGAACTGTAATTTTGAATGGTACCTCAACCACTTGTCTCTTTGACACTGGATTGAGTTTTAGTTGTATTGTTGCTAGACACCTAGTCAAACCAGGTCAGGAGACAGAGGAAACCGTCAAACTTAGTGGAGTTTTTAAGAGTGATGCGCCCAGGACGCTGCCTATCGCATTGGTAGAAATACACTCTGACTTTGTCAGAGGTGTTATTAAAGCGGCCATAATGGATGATCCGATCTACCCAGTTATCCTGGGATGTAGATATGTGTTTATTGGGAGACCAAAGGAGCCGATTGTGGCAGCGGTAACCACAAGAGGGCAAGCCAAGGAGAAGGAGCCTGCGCCAAATTTGTTGCCGAATGAACTGAAGGAGGCGCAACAAAAGGACCCTACTCTGGAGCCCTGCTTTAGAAAACTGCCCATGGCTAAGGACCCCAGACACAACGGAGACATCTTTTCTAAAGATGGCGTATTGTATCGTAGAACGGGCAACCTGGACACGGGGAATAACCAGCTCCTAGTACCGACGCAGTACAGAAGCCAGATCTTAGAAATGGGGCACTCTCTTCCCTCTAGCGGACATATGGGAAAAAACGCCACTATTCAGCGAATAAAAAACCACTATTGGTGGCCAGGAATGAACTCTGACATTATCAGGTACGTAAAATCCTGCGCCCAGTGCCAACGGGTAGCACCCAAGCACTTGACACCCCCAGTACCCATGGGGCAAATGCCAATAGTGGGTACTCCGTTTGAACGGGTTACTGTCGACATCATTGGACCCCTGGAAAGGACCAAAAGAAAGCACAGGTTCATCCTGACTTTAGTCGACACTTGCACAATGTATGCCGAAGCTGTACCGCTAACATGCATAGATTCCAAGCATGTCGCAGAAGCCCTCGTGCAAATTTTTACACTGTTGGGATTCCCTCAACAAGTTTTGACGGACAATGGATTCCAATTCCGTAGCCTGTTAATGGAGGAGATCTTTAAGATCTTGAGGGCCAAACATATCCACACAAGTCCCTACCATCCGGCCGGAAATGGGCTCGTGGAACGTTTTAATGGCACCCTCACCACCATGTTAAGTAAGCTGGGTCAGGAGAAACCGGAAGACTGGGACCTATATATATCGGCTGCCTTATTCGCCTACCGAGAGGTTCCCCAAGCGTCTACCGGATTCCCGGCTGCTACACTTTTATTTGGCAGACCTATAAAGGGGCCATTAGAAGCCTTACTTCGGTCCCTGACAGACCAAAAGGCTGACGAGACAGTCGTCTCTGCAAGCAAATATGTATCTGAGCTCAAGGAAAGGTTAAAGCTAGGATGGGATCTAGCCAACACCAACCTTAAGAAAGCCCGCGCTAAACATACTAAAAGATACAACAAAGCTGCAAAAGAGAGAGAACTACAACCAGGGGAGAAAGTTTTGCTGCTACTTCCAACCGGAAGCAATAAACTTCGCATCGGATGGCAAGGGCCGTTTACCGTCCTTAAAAAGATCTCACGTACTAATTACAAGATCTCCATTAAAGGAAAGGAGAAGGTCTTCCAAATAAATCTGCTCAAGAAATATCTGGAAAGACCAGTGCCATCCTCCGAGCATCTCCTGGCTGTCGCCATAGCAATGGAAGACGAGGAAGATGATGATGGTTGCATGGAGTACCCATTGCAACCAACAGAATCCTTTAAAGATGTCAAGTTCGGCGACAATCTCTCACCAGAACAACAAACAGAAACCAGGGCGCTACTACAGCAGTACAGTGCAGTCTTAACGGATGTACCCGGTCGAACAAATCTCATCGAATTTGACATGAAATTAACAAACGAGACCCCTGTTCGAACCAGAGTATACCCCATCCCGTACGCCAAAGCTGATGCACTTCGCGGAGAAATAGACAAGCTGCGTCAGGCAGGAATTATCAGCGAGTCTACATCTCCTTACAGTTCGAGTGTAGTGCTGTTGCAGAAGCCCAATAAGGAAGTTCGGCTGTGTATTGATTACCGGTTGCTAAACGCCGTAACGGAATTCCAGCCTGAACCGCTCCAAACTGTTTCTGAGTTGTTCACCAAGCTCAGCAAGGCAACGATTTTCTCCAAGATTGACCTCAGTAAAGGTTATTATCAAATACCAGTCAAGGAGGAAGTTAAACCTTTGCTAGCTTTCAGCACTAGTGAAGGACATTACACATTTAATGTGATGCCATTCGGATTGCATAACGCACCAGGAGTGTTTACCAGGATGATGAGAAAGCTTTTAAAACCCTTGCAAAGTCCCCACATCCATAATTTCATGGACGATGTGGTGAAGTGGGATGTTATAAATATTTATAGGGGACTTAGTGTACTGACTGAGATCAGCTGTGAAGGTATCTATATCTATTAAGAGTAGTGTATTATAGATAACCTTACTTGCTACCACATATCTCTATATCTCAGTCAGAATTATTCTGGAATAGTGTGATGCTACGTTATGTGTCTAGGGTATGAGTATGGTGAAGTGTAAGTCACAACAACAGACAGATAAACAATTTAATTTAATCCACTACTCTTGACAACACTGTGACACTCACATACATATAACACTCTATGAGAATATCTTACAGGAGACACTCGTAACTTTTCAAATAACAATATGTATTCATTTCTATCATAAAGGCATATGTGTGTCCTGATTCAAAGACAAAGGAACCAGGAATCACAATCAATGTTAATTACAAGTTATGTACAGAATGTATTAATATGAATCTGGTAGTGACATATAGTATTAAAAATATCCTATGTGTGTCAGTTGTGTAATAGTAGTATGAGGTAATACTGGTTTTGTTTTGTTCAAGCTTTGTTGGTAGTTGTCATCATGACTTCAATAGTTTGTCTTAAGGAAACTAGTATTGGAGATGTTCTCAGTTCCTGATATTAAGACAATTAAATTCCCCTCTTAATGTTAAATTTACAAAGTCATTTCAAGATGAGGGGACATAATGTTGAGCTCAGCTGGCCAATTCGCTTATCTGGCGTGATGGCGGCAGGAAAGGACTCCTCTGCTCGAATTCTCCTCTGGGTTCAGGAGACACCTCACTGATAGCTAAAAAGACCAAGGAGTATGCTGTCCGACTCAGGATTCAGCAAAGCTCTGACCAGGTGCTGCTCACTACCATCAAGACCACGGTCCCACAATTCATACGAATAAACACAGATACGTTGATTAGCAATGAATTCTGGCACAAACTGGCACAAATTCCCATCTGCTTATCTTCCAGGCTTTTATTTAGCAAAATATAAGCTGGCTTCAACGCACTGATGCTTTATCAAGCTTATTTAAACAAGTGGTTTCGAACTAACGCTCCCAAGTGTGTATATCAGCGAGTCTGACCAATGAGCCCCGTTTCGACAAGTGTTTGAAAAAATGTTACCCTTCCCCGTCTCCCTTGACAACGAAAGATAGTATTTATAGTCCGACCAATCGTGGTTAGGCTTTCATTTGTTGCGCTCCAATCAATTTGGAGTTTACATGGTAGGCTATTTCTGTAACGCAAAGTTTTTTCAAACACGTTATAAAAAAAAATCTTATGAGCAGAAATGATTTTATGCTGTCAGGCATCCCCAATATTTTATTTTGGTTATAATTTATTAATTCCTGGACTATTTGCGTAACGTTTTACATATTCTTTGTCAGCAAACCCTAAGGAACCCAAAAATACAAATTTAAAGGAGCTACGTGGCTGCATTCAAAATATGCAATTTCTTCTACCTCCTGTTTCGAAGATGTGCTGTCTGGGTACTGTTATGTTTTCAACCGTAAACCCATCTATTGTTATCTTTCCTAATAAGCGTTTTTTTATGATTTATAAACCTAACTCTGGGATGGTTAATGTATTTTATCACTGTCCGTCTGAAAAAAAGTTAGTGCTTGGCCTTACACGCGTGATGGCAGCATTTGTGTATCGCGCGAAGCGTGTTTAGTGTTCGGCTTTCTGCCTCTCCCTTCTCTTTTTATCCTTTAGTCCATCTGTTCGTTCGTTTTGGTAACGCAGTATAATTAATGTTAGGATTAATTTAGGTCATTACGCAGTCTGCCTCTCAATGTTTTTCCAACAAATACAGCACACGTTTCATTGAAGAAAGCGGGTATAATACAGTAAGCTTTTACCATCAGCGTGAAAGCGTTACAATTTGCAGACGAAGCAGAAAACAAGGGGGATTTCGAGTACCTTCTTTGTGACAGCACTGTTATTTTTCCATTGCTCTTCTCTTTATTAATTTTATTTGTTAGGCTTCATATTTACCTAATAATTTATATATGTGGATTAGAATATTTCATGACACCTCCCCTCTTAAAACAGACATTATATGTCAGTCCTTTATTCTATATACACATAGAGAAATTTATTATTATTTCTGGTGTTTACGGTGATTCTCATCACACGGATGGCGGCTTAAAAAATCCGCTCCCAAATTTGTTTTTCCAGATATATACTCAATGCTAAAATTATATGGAGCCAGAAGCAAAGACCATCGGAGTAACCTAGAGTTCTCATGCTTAGCCTGTGCTAAAAACGATAAAGGTTTGTGATCTGTTTGCAACTTAAATGCCTTCCCATATAGATAAATATTGAATTTCTTTATTGCCCATATTACTGCAAGACATTCTTTTTCGCTAGTTGAGTAGTTGATTTCAGCTTTATTCAACTTTCTGCTAGCATATGCCACTGGGCTTAATTCCCCATCCAATGCATCTGATTTCTGTAGAAGAGTTGCACCCAGCCCAATATTACTTGCATCCGTCCTTACTATGAATTCTTGACTTAAGTCAGGTAATTTCAAAATGGGTTTACTTGTGAGCTTTTCCTTCAATTCTTGGTAAGTCATTTCACATTGTGGTGTCCATGTAATGCGATCTGGATGTCCTTTACGTGTCAATTCAGTTAACGGTGCACATATGGAATTAAAGTCCTTGATATACTTCTGGTAGAAACCACATAATGAGACAAAGGATCTCACGTCCTTCTTGGTTTGTGGTCTCGGGGCTTTCTGTAGTTTCTCTAAATTCTTTGGGTCAGGGGTCATGTTTCCCTGATAAACTGTGTGTCCCAGAAATTCCAATTCTTTACATCCAACGCAACATTTAGTTGGTCGGGCTGTTAAATTTGCCTCCCTAAGTCGATTAAACAGCATGTTCAGAGAGTCAATGTGTTCCTCAAATGTTTCTGTTGCTATAAGGATATCATCCATAAAATTTGTTATACAGGGATTATTCAGAGGATCCAATAATTTTCTCATCATTCTAGAGAAGACACTAGGCGCATTCTTCAATCCAAATGGCAATCTATTAAACTCATAGTGTCCTTCTGAGGTACTAAAAGCTAGGTATGGTCTAACCTCAGGCTTTACTGGAATCTGATAATATCCTTTACTCAGATCCACTTTTGAGAAATATTTAGCTTTATTTAGCCTGGCAAACAGCTGATTTGTATCCGGCAATGGATCCACCTGTCCTTCTGTAATAGCATTCAGTCTCCTGTAATCTATACAGAGTCTATGTTCTCCAGAGGGCTTCCTTAAGAGTACAACACCGGAACTATACGAAGACTCACTGTGCGAAATAATTCCTTCCTTCAACAGATAGTCTATCTCTTCCTTCAAAGCTTTCTCCTTAGCAAACGGAATCGAATATGGTTTCATACAGACAGGTGTGGGGTCTATTAGTTTCATATCATATTCCAATAGGTTTGTATGCCCTGGTCGGTCTGTTAACACCTCTGCATGATTATTTAGAACCTGTTGCACTCTCTCTTTCTGAGTTTTCGTTAAATGTGTACTGATTTTCACCTGTGCTGCTGTCTCACAGGGGTGTAATGGATATTCAAATGATGAAAGTGGTTCCTTTTTCATCTCCATGGCGATGGACAAGGTCAACAAGTGTGTCTCTTCCTGATGTTCTCTTTCCAAATATTTCTTCAGGAGATTCACATGATAGATTTTTTCTTTCCCCTTCTTATCTATCTTATAATTTGTTCTAGACACCTTCTCTAAAACTGTATATGGACCCTGCCATCCAATTTGTAACTTATTCTGACTCTCAGGCAAAAGAAGCAGTACTTTCTCTCCCACAGCCAAATTTCTGTCTTTCGCCTTCCTGTTATAATAGGCAGCATGTTTCTTCCTGGCTTGTTTCAAATTTTCATTGGCAAGTTTCCAGCCAGTTTTTAACCGAGTGGTCAGCTCATTCACATATTGGTATGAAGATGTAATGTTTTCCTCTGCCTTTTCATCAGTCCACGTTCTTAACAAGGCTACATATGGACCTTTAATTGTGTGGACCTATTTGTCCATGCACCGGTATGGTCTCTTCCACTCGAAGCTTTATAGTGATGATTTTTCCTCCCAGAATTATCATTCACAAAACGACCGCTACCAATTTTTCTCTTGGGGCTGTCTCCCCTCTTAAAATTCTTGATGAGAGATTTCCTCTCTACATCCTCTTCCTCCAGTTTGTTTAAGTCCGATTGAGGGATTGTCGGCTTATCCTGGGGTAAGACATCTTTTTGCACTCGCCGCATAGTGGCCATTGTAAAACAGTTAAGTGAAGCTTGTCCGTGAAAAGGGGCTTCCCATTCCATTTGGTCCACTTTATCAAATCTATATCTCTTTTTAGTGTCAGGCCTAATTTTGCCCCGTGGCGTGTCCAGGTCCTGATCAATGTTCCCACTCGTGGGTGTTCCCTCATGTGCTATGCTACACCTTTCTACAAAATTCTCAATGTCCCATCTTGCTTTGGGCCAATAATAATTGTGAGCCACCTTTTGAATGATGGTACCTATCTTCTCATGGTCCCCATCTGGTTTCACATGTAGGCTCCTTATTAATTCTGTCCTGTATCTTTTTGGAAGAACCAGCTGTCCGTGACCATGGGATCTAGTTCCGGCCTTCCTATACATCAACTTGTTTTTCATGTAAAAATCTCCCTTGCCTGGAGTTGTATGACAAGTTGACAATTTTCTGTAACAAGGCTTGAGTGTTTTATCCCCAGCCTGTGCCTTCCTCATCTCTTCTGGAGTGGTATCCAACATAATATCCTCCTCCTGTCTTGAGGTCGACCTGACCTGAAGGGTTGCCATATACACAGGTTTCCTTCTACAACGGTCAGTGTCATGATTGTCCATCTGACAATTCTTACACCACCTTTTTCCTTGGTTGAAAGATTTTCTTTCATCATATTTCCTTTCATCGAATTGTGGGAATTTATTTTTATTTTCATACCGTGGCCTATCAAATTGGTGCTTACCTTTGTTTTGATCCTTAGGATCAAATTTATTAAAGTTCTGTGGTGCCCTAAAGTTATCCACTTGTTTCTTTTTATTACCTGTTACCTCTGCTTGAGCTGCTTGATACCTTTCAGCAACATTTAGCAACTCACCCAGCCTCTCTGCACCTTGTTCCATGAGAAACTTTCTCAGGTCTGGAGCCATGGACTCTCTTAGTTGCTCTATAAGGACCATTTCCTTAAGATCTTGGGTTTTCCCCAGAGAAGTCCATTTCTCCAAGTATGTCTCTATTCGTGCAGAGAACTGGTGATAGGTTTCACCTGACAGTAGTTTAGCATTCCTAAATTTTTTTCCTATAAAATTCTGCATTCTTTTCATACCTTAACAAAAGAGCCTGCTTTAGCATGTCATAATTTTCCTGATCACCTCTGCTCATTTTTGCAAAAACTTCATAAGCTGCCCCACGAAGTCCCTGAGATAACTTTAAGCTCCACCTTTCTCTCTCTAACCCATACGTGGTAGCTAATAGTTCATACCTATTTATATAGCTCTCAATATCATCGTCTTTCTCAACAAAATGATCTAAATGAAAGTTCATAGCTGAGGTTGAGGCTCCTTGAGTAACCGTAGCATCAGAGGCAAAGGGACTGGCACCATTTTCAGGAGCATGGCCTTGAAACTCAAACTCCCTTAGTCGTAACTCATGTTCCCTTTGTAATCTTTTCTCCTCCTTTTCTGCTTCCCTCTCTGCAGTCAATCTTCTTTCTTCTGCAGCTAATTTCTTCTCTTCTCTTTCTGCTTCCAATTTCTTAGCCTCTTTGTCAGCCTCAATCTGCAACCTCTTAGTCTCAGCCTCAGCTTGCAACCTCTTAGTCTCAGCCTCTAACTTTCTTTCGGCCTCTTTTTCTAATCTTCTTTCTTCGCGTTCAATAAATTTGTCACATTCCGTCGTGACATAGGCAACCATAACTTGCCCATCTAATCCTAACTCTTTTGCAGTCTGAACAGCGGCAGATCGAAATTTGGCCAGGTCCGCCATTGTCTATCAGGTAAATTTCTACAATGTCTAACCAACAATTCAAATTCTAAATATATATAATGGACAACACAGGCACCGTGAGCTCAACCTTATTTAATTCCACCCAAGGATACCTTTTAATTCTTATATTCCCTGAAGTGAATTACCCCCCATATTTTTAATAGGGAAAGATTCAAAATCCCAAGAGCGAGACCCCAATATATGTGGTGAAGTGGGATGTTATAAATATTTATAGGGGACTTAGTGTACTGACTGAGATCAGCTGTGAAGGTATCTATATCTATTAAGAGTAGTGTATTATAGATAACCTTACTTGCTACCACATATCTCTATATCTCAGTCAGAATTATTCTGGAATAGTGTGATGCTACGTTATGTGTCTAGGGTATGAGTATGGTGAAGTGTAAGTCACAACAACAGACAGATAAACAATTTAATTTAATCCACTACTCTTGACAACACTGTGACACTCACATACATATAACACTCTATGAGAATATCTTACAGGAGACACTCGTAACTTTTCAAATAACAATATGTATTCATTTCTATCATAAAGGCATATGTGTGTCCTGATTCAAAGACAAAGGAACCAGGAATCACAATCAATGTTAATTACAAGTTATGTACAGAATGTATTAATATGAATCTGGTAGTGACATATATTATTAAAAATATCCTATGTGTGTCAGTTGTGTAATAGTAGTATGAGGTAATACTGGTTTTGTTTTGTTCAAGCTTTGTTGGTAGTTGTCATCATGACTTCAATAGTTTGTCTTAAGGAAACTAGTATTGGAGATGTTCTCAGTTCCTGATATTAAGACAATTAAATTCCCCTCTTAATGTTAAATTTACAAAGTCATTTCAAGATGAGGGGACATAATGTTGAGCTCAGCTGGCCAATTCGCTTATCTGGCGTGATGGCGGCAGGAAAGGACTCCTCTGCTCGAATTCTCCTCTGGGTTCAGGAGACACCTCACTGATAGCTAAAAAGACCAAGGAGTATGCTGTCCGACTCAGGATTCAGCAAAGCTCTGACCAGGTGCTGCTCACTACCATCAAGACCACGGTCCCACAATTCATACGAATAAACACAGATACGTTGATTAGCAATGAATTCTGGCACAAACTGGCACAAATCATCTGCTTATCTTCCAGGCTTTTATTTAGCAAAATATAAGCTGGCTTCAACGCACTGATGCTTTATCAAGCTTATTTAAACAAGTGGTTTCGAACTAACGCTCCCAAGTGTGTATATCAGCGAGTCTGACCAATGAGCCCCGTTTCGACAAGTGTTTGAAAAAATGTTACCCTTCCCCGTCTCCCCTGACAACGAAAGATAGTATTTATAGTCCGACCAATCGTGGTTAGGCTTTCATTTGTTGCGCTCCAATCAATTTGGAGTTTACATGGTAGGCTATTTCTGTAACGTAAATTTTTTTCAAACACGTTATAAAAAAAAATCTTATGAGCAGAAATGATTTTATGCTGTCAGGCATCCCCAATATTTTATTTTGGTTATAATTTATTAATTCCTGGACTATTTGCGTAACGTTTTACATATTCTTTGTCAGCAAACCCTAAGGAACCCAAAAATACAAATTTAAAGGAGCTACGTGGCTGCATTCAAAATATGCAATTTCTTCTACCTCCTGTTTCGAAGATGTGCTGTCTGGGTACTGTTATGTTTTCAACCGTAAACCCATCTATTGTTATCTTTCCTAATAAGCGTTTTTTTATGATTTATAAACCTAACTCTGGGATGGTTAATGTATTTTATCACTGTCCGTCTGAAAAAAAGTTAGTGCATGTAGTCTTACACGCGTGATGGCAGCATTTGTGTATCGCGCGAAGCGTGTTTAGTGTTCGGCTTTCTGCCTCTCCCTTCTCTTTTTATCCTTTAGTCCATCTGTTCGTTCGTTTTGGTAACGCAGTATAATTAATGTTAGGATTAATTTAGGTCATTACGCAGTCTGCCTCTCAATGTTTTTCCAAGAAATACAGCACACGTTTCATTGAAGAAAGCGGGTATAATACAGTAAGCTTTTACCATCAGCGTGAAAGCGTTACAATTTGCAGACGAAGCAGAAAACAAGGGGGATTTCGAGTACCTTCTTTGTGACAGCACTGTTATTTTTCCATTGCTCTTCTCTTTATTAATTTTATTTGTTAGGCTTCATATTTACCTAATAATTTATATATGTGGATTAGAATATTTCATGACAGACGACATCTTAATCGCATCGGAATCCTACGAAGAACATATTGCTACAGTCGCTATGCTCCTTAGGAGACTACAGGAAACTGGTCTCACAGCCAGACCTAGCAAATGTCTCATCGCATTTGAAAAGCTGGACTTCCTGGGGCACACTATTTCTCACGGCTGTAGTTGGCCTATTAAGAAGAACGTGGAGAAAATAGTGGCAGCAAAAAGACCCCGAACAAAGAAAGACACCAGGTCATTCTTATCACTATGTGCTTAATATCAGAAATACATCCAGAACTTCAATGGACTGACAGCACCTCTGACTGACCTCACCAAGAAAGGTTGTCCTGATAAGGTCATGTGGAATCAAAAGTGCGAACATGCATACAGCACTTTGAAAGGACAGTTGTCGGCATACCCCATCCTAAGGTTACCTGACCTTAAGAAAACTTTCGTACTGAGAGTTGACGCATCAGGTCAGGGCATCGGGTCAACATTGCTGCAAGCCGAGGACAGTGACTCGAACATGCTATTCCCAGTAGCTTACGGCAGTCAGAAACTCAATAAAGCGGAACGCAACTACAGTGTCGTTGAAAGAGAAGGTCTCGCTCTGATTCATGGCATCAGACGCCATCATGAGTTTCTGTATGGTACTTCTTTCACGGTGCAAACAGACCATGCTCCATTAGCTTTCCTGGGTGCCAATAAGGAATTCAACGCAAGGATAATGCGTTGGGCCTTGTTATAGAGTGTTTATTCCTTCAAAGTGGAATATATTCCAGGAAAACAGAATATCGGAGCTGACTTCTTGAGTAGAAACTGGACTACGGAGGAAGATGAGAAAATCGACGATGCCAATCATCCAAAAGCTACCGATCAGGGCAGCTTCATTGTCATAAATGAAACATGAAAACGAGTTTCCATGTCTCAAAAGTGGGGTCGATTGTGACGTACGTCTAAGTATGACAAATGAATTTCCCTGACTCGATGGATTATAACAGAATATTGGCCTCTCATAACTTTAGAACCCCTGATCATCTGTTGTAACTTTAACCTGCATGCAGCATTTCCACGAGAATTTTACACGCTGGATCATTAATATGTAGCCTGCTATCTTCTGTGAACTTTTGAGATCGCATGGCCTTTGATGGGAGGTTAAATCACGCCCACGACCATCTCTGAGAACGATTTATAGCAATCTTTTCCTTAACGCCGGCCCAAAAGAGGACGTGGCCAGAGACTCACTCCTGTTTCTAGAGCAATTAACAGCAGTTCATTTTGTTACCTGGCTGTCGCCCCGCGTGGTGGGAGTTGCCAAAGCTTCTCAGAACAGCGGTACCATCAAAGACAGGCTGATCTTCAGAATTCAACGTGGAGCGGTATACGATCTAAAGAAATCAGGGAACTCTCAGCTAACGTAGTTAGTTTCTCGAGAAATTTTCGCACCCTCATGCGAGCCGCCTGAGACGAAGAAGATCGGTAGACCGGGGAAAAACGGAGGAAACACAGCGGTTAACACAACGGCGTTGTACCTCGGATTTTGCTATACTTCAAGAAAGGTGTGAAAATCCAACACGTCCCATTTAAGTTACATTCGAGATGTATAAATAAAGAACTCCGAAAACTGCATTTTATCGTTCGTTCTGACAGAATCCTAGTTTCACTAGCATATAGCCTAGTCGGATTCCTGCTAGATTTCATCTACCTTTGTTGACTATTGGAGTGTATTCTTTTCTGCACAGACGGTAATTTATACATTAGCTTCGAGTGATCAGTGGTCTAGTTATTTCATTTTATTTCACTGGATTGTGGTGTAAATTTAACCTTATTAAATAAACCCATTTCCAAAGTTCTAGTGCAAACTAAATGTTACATCTAAAAGTATTTCCTAATACAATTGACGCGTAAATTAATTTTGCAGACGTTAAAGGGAATTATAACTAGTAAATACAGTTAGTTCTGTATAGATAGATGTGCTTTTAATTATTTTTAACTCACGGGGAGTTTTCCTGTTTTGTTAATTGACGACGCTAATAAAGTAAATAGGCTAACTGAAATTTATCGCGTGTCAGATTAAAATATGATTTGTAATGCATTTCTTGTTTTGATTATCTTTCATTCAGAACGATCATTCAACTTGCATCCCAGCAATTATTAATTATATACAGAGTTCTGCCAACTCAATTCGATAACTCCAGTAACATATGAACTTTTTTTAAAGCTAAACTTGTGGCGACCTGTAATGGGACCCGCTCCTCTGAATTTAACTGAGAATAAATCCACCCAAGAAACGCTTTTAAAATACTAGTTCATATAGTCCTTAAAGTAAACTGGAAGCAGAACATATTTTATTCACTGCCCTATTTGTGAAGAAGAACATAGATCTACCTGAACACTGTCTGTCAAGTATATTCAGTGGATTTTACCCACCCCCGAAGAAGAACTTACCTCAGTGTTTTTAACTTGTGACAGTACGGAAAAAGAAAGTTATCTCCACCAGCTGTGCCAATTTTAGGAACCACACCATACCTCACGCCTAGCCAAGTGCCTGTGCCATTCATTAGGAACTTTATCTAAACCAACAGTAGCCTTTACGCTTCACCGTCTGGCGATTTTTTGAGACTATTTGTTACCTCGTTAAATCTGGGGCCTGACACGGAAGAAATAAGAAGACCAGTCTATTATTCCACGGTATTAGCTGCTGTGGTAAATAATTCCTAGAGTGCCAGAATTCACCATTTTGGTAAGTCTGCGTGTGTGTCTGTGGGATGACAAGCCCTAGTGTGTTTTTTGAATGAAAGGAGATTTAATCTTTTCTTTACCCTTTTAATTAGTTCGACCTAGTATTAAGGTGCATTATATTCCTTGTACGGGACTTCTCCTAGCGGGATTGTGAAACTGGATTCATTCCCCCCTCCCGTAAAATTTGTTGATTAAAGGGAGACATTTGAGAACTCTAGCTTTTCCTCTACACACCCCCCCTCCTTTCTGTAACCCCTTGCCTCAGAGTAATAAATTTACCAGTTGGTTAAATTGCCCATCTCTGACCCCCCCCCCCCCCCCCCCCTTTTTTTCTTGTCTTTTGGACCGGGTCTTGTCTGTTAATAAATACAAACGGGAAACGGTGGATGGGATATTTCTCCTCAAAAACCCCTCTTCCCTTGTCATCTTTGTATTCGGTAACCTTTGATTTTTGACTGTAAATGTATAATTATTTGTGACTGATTTATGATAATAAAGGTATTAAACTTTATTTGTATTGGTTGTCGGCTGGCCCAAAACTCCAAACATTTCCCATATTTTGTTATCGTAGTGTGTATTCATGTACGTTGTGCGTCAGAGAACTGACAAACAACTGTTTGTTCAGAAGAGAGATAGGAGTAGTCTGTGAGAAACAGATATTGTCGTAATAAGAGACTGTCCTTGCTCTTCCCAGCGCTTGTGAATCTACTACCTCATTCTCCTAAATCCTTATTCTCACAGAGCCTTCAAGATCATTCTACACTCTAAAGGGACCAATATCCATCAGAACCCTCTCAGGTAAAAATTACGACAGAGAGTGAAATGTTAGAGACTCCACAAATACTAGGTTGAGCTTCGAGAAGCGGGGTAATAAGTTCCCCTTCTTGCTGTTTCTTTTCAGTATTAAATAAAATGTATATAAGGAAGAAAAAAGAGGTGGAGGGGGGAGAGAGAGAGAGAGAGAGAGAGAGAGAGAGGAGATTTGTGATGAAAAAAGACGGGGGGGGGGGGGGGGGTAACAAAAATTGGGCGACGTCATATATGGACGACCACTTACTCTTTGTTAGCCACAAGTCACAAACAGGAATAAAAGATGTGGAATATAAACTGGATTTGTTGAAATTGTCAAAATTATGAAAATCAAAAGACGTGAAGCCCGTCACAAAAATCACAATCTGTGCTGAATATACACTAATGACCTATCTTGTCTGCAAGACGTACACTAATGTCCTATCTTGTCTGATAGACTTACACTAATGTCGTATCTTATCTGAGAGACTTACACTAATGTTCTATCTTGTCTAATAGACTTACACTAATGTCCTATCTTATCTGAGAGACTTACACTAATGTCCTATCTTGTCTAATAGACTTACACTAATGTCCTATCTTGTCTGGTAGACTTACACTATGTCCTATCTTGTCTGATAGACTTGCACTAATGTCCTACCTTGTCTGCAAGACGTACACTAATGACCTATCTTGTCTGGTAGACTTACACTAATGTCCTGTCTTGTCTGCAAGACGTAAACTAATGTCCTATCTTGTCTGATAGACTTACACTAATGTCCTATCTTGTCTGATAGACTTACACTAATGTTCTATCTTGTCTGCAAGACGTACACTAATGACCTATCTTGTCTGGTAGACTTCCACTAATGTCCTATCTTGTCTGATAGACTTACACTGATGTACTATCTTGTCTGGTAGACTTACACTAATGTCCTATCTTGTCTGGTAGACTTACACTAATAACCTATCTTGTCTGGTAGACTTACAGTAATGTACTATCTTGTCTGATAGACTTACACTAATGTCCTATCTTGTCTGCTAGACTAACACTAATGTACTTTTTTGCCTGCTAGACCTACAATAATGTCCTATCTTGTCTGGTAGACTTACACTAATGTCTTGTCTTGTCTTCTAGACTTACACTATTGTCCTGTCTTGCCCGGTAGACTTACACCTTTGTTCTGTCTTGTCTGGTAGACGTACACTAATGTCCTATCTTGTCTGCTAAACTTACACTAATGTCCTATCTTGTCTTCTAGACTTACACTAATGTTCTATCTTGTCTAGTAGACATACACGAATGTCCTATCTTGTCTGCTAGACTTATACTAATGTCCTATCTCGTCTGCTAGACTTACATTAATGTCCTACCTTGTCTGCTAGACTTACACTAAAGTCCTATCTCGTCTGCTAGAATTACATTAATGTCCTATCTTGTCTGCCAGATTTACACTAATGTCCTATTTGGTCTGCTAGACTTACACTAATGTCCTCTCTTGTCTGCTAGACTTACACTATTGTCCTGTCTTGTCTGCTAGACTTGCACTAATGTCATATCTTGTCTGCTAGACTTACACTAATGTCCTATCTTGTCTGCTAGACTTACACTAATGTCATATCTTGTCTGCTAGACTTACACTAATGTCCTCTCTTGTCTGCTAGACTTACACTAATGTCATATCTTGTCTTCTAGACTTACACTATTGTCCTGTCTTGTCCTGTAGACTTACACCTTTGTTCTGTCTTGTCTGGTAGACGTACACTAATGTCCTATCTTGTCTGCTAGACTTACACTATTGTCCTGTCTTGTCTCAATACTTCAATTTTTGGTAGAATACTTGTAAACATATTTTTAAAAATACGCCTCTCTGAAACGACTGACTGTCTGCTAACAACATACAACATCAGGTCACACTCCAGTGGATACCCGGGCACACAGACATACCAGGCAAGAAAAAGCATACAGACTAGCAAAACTAGAAGCAAGCATGGTTCAAACAAATACTCCAGCCAACACGCAGACAGGTCAACTAGTTCACCCTGAAACAACTTCCGAGATGATGGCTCAACCAATGGGCGAAAGGATCTAGAAATGTTGAGTCAGCTCTATTTTGAAGCCCGAAAACATGGGTGACAAAAACAGAACAACAAAAAAAGGCAAAACGTTACAATAGTTTATGAATAGTTGCTTGTGTTGAGCATAAGGATTGAAGAGGAACGACAAGATCACCAATATGGAAATGATGACTAGAAAAGTGACAATGGAACAAGAGACGAGACGATGGCGTTGCGGCAGGATAGAACACACGCACTGAAAAAAATAGTTCAATAGTATTCCAAGGCAGTCTGTTGTGAGCTGCGCACGGTGATTGCTAGATTTGGGTTTACCCGAACAGGTGTTGCTTCAGTCATCGTTGCGCAGGTCTACGTTTAAAATGTACAGTTGTTAGGGAATGATATCATGAGATGAAGCTATGGTCGGGCTGGCGTTTAAACCAATGTGTGTGGTGATTCCACATAGAAGTACCTGAATTATTCTAGGAACTGTGGCCGTTGATGATTTTAAAAATTTCGTTGATCGTATTTGGGTTCAGATAACAACCCTACAGCAGACCCACGGTTGTTTTACCAGTAACTTAAACATCATACTCTCTATCTCTCTCTCTCTCTCTCTCTCTCTCAGTCTATTTCTATCAGACGGTAACATGCTCAACACCAGAACGACTTGAACAGATGATGGTGATGTTTATTTATAAGAGAGATTCATGAGATGCTACTTGCATCTTAACATAAATCTTTTGACAACAACTATTTTCTTATGCCTTCCAATTGAACAATATACGCTGGCTGGTACCATTCAATGATATGACAATAGTTAACAATATTTGTTCAGTTATGTCTCTCCTTCTATCAGAAAGCTCCACTGTGGCTGTTTGACCTAGCCATTTGAGAACCCTTGTTGATTCGCCTTGTCCCCATCTATTACATACTTAAATGTTTATCTCGATTCTTTCTTTAACTGGTAAACCAGCAGCTAACATTTGACGTATCTAGATATAGACACTGGCCTGACCGCCAGGGATGTACATTTACCAAACGCTGCAGTCCTTTCTCTAGGCTGTCTGCTATAATTCCTTGCTTGTCTACTGTAGTTCACTTTATACTCGACTGTCTGTTGTAGTATACTTTACTAACAGTTCATCAATAGTTTAGCAAAACTCAACGTACCTGATAGTTCAAATACACATATTTTCTCTCACTAGAAACACTGACATCTTGTCCTCAGCATAACTAATACTGTCATACACAAACGTGGTAAATATCGAGATGGATGTCTGGATGATAGTTAAAGCTTTTCTGCCACCGCAGAAGCAACCAATATACATTGGTTTATCACCCGATGAAAACCTCCACTCGCTACCACATCTAGAAGCTAACTCTATCACATCTGGGAGCAAACTGATTTAATCTTAAACGTCGATTTGCAACGACGACTATTTTCTAACACTCCAGAACACGTTGTCTGACAAACAAATCACCACTCCATTCAAAACACGTGAATTACGATCACCTAGCCAATCTCACGGCATAAACAAAGGCATATATCCTGTAACCAAAGAAGGTATGTAAGACGTATTTTATCCCCCCCCCCCCCCCCCCATTTACATTCTATGTATTACTTCCGTTTGACTATAAATTACACTCAGCCAATCTCAATCGTAAAAATCAATCTCATAAATATAAATCTAACCGAATTTCCACTCTTAACCAACCTAACTGCTACAGAACTTTCAGGAACAAGAATTTTGGTACAAACATTGAACTTTGATAATGAACTTTCATACCTAAGAATAGTTCGTATAGATTTTATCTGTGGCTTCTACGTGCCGTGCCAGTATTCGTGCTCTGGATCGAAGGCGGTAATATTAGACGATCTTAATGAACATATGCAGGACATCTTTAATTAACGGTTAAGTGGACTATATTTAATAGAAATAGATGCCTGTATTGCATTGTGGAATTTATTGTTGATAGTCAAGTTCTGAATTACGTGTCAAACGTATCGTCCATCGCGTGTCGGTTGATTCCTCTATATTGTAAAACTTGTCCGTGCTGTTTTCTTGACAATATTCTGGTAAATTTGGTGCCATCAGTGGACAGGTTACCCAAAACAGTCCTTGTTCCAAAATCCCTTTGGTAAGAGGGATATAGAAAGACATAAAAACACATTGACAAGAGAATCAGAGATATATGCGAAAAGGATAAAGAAGAAATGGAAATATTTTGAGCTTTTGGCACGTGACATGAGGACCTAGCACAAATTTGTGAAGATATATGCTCCGTCAGGAGTTAAAGATTAATGGTGATGACGACCTAAAGGCAATACGTGAAAAGTACTTTATACAAAAATACTTCGTTATTGATTGTACGATACAGAGTTCTTCAGTGTTACATAAAACCATTCCTACCACACGGAGGTGAATCGTGGATAATTAATACACAAGCAAGAAAATTCGTGGACGCCTTAGAGATGTGGCTTTTCAGGTGATTTAAGAATCATCGATTTTTTTTTTTTTGTTAATTATTTTATTTTTAATGCTTTTAATGCCATGGGCAGCTAAAAAAGAATAAAGATGTTCTGAGAAAAGCAAGTGTGCAAACAAAAATCTACATTAATGAGCTGCCTACTTGTAGTCTTTAGATTCTCGACTCCGGCCTATCATTTTTGTGCTAGCATTTCTCCTTCTTGTCACATCTTCCATAGGTTTTTGTGCGTGCTGAATATTTATTATACATGTCGAAAATAGTTGCAGTAATGGTTGTGGCTAGTCACGTGTAGTTCCTGGGGGTATGTGAGGAGACATATAACGAATAAGTCTTCAGCTCCTTCAGGTATATCTCAAGACGAAAGAAATATGAAGATGGTTATGGGGCAGTCAACATAATCACCTCACAAACATCACTACGGAAACCACCACTTTAAGAACATTTGAATGTTTAGACGCAGGCTCCAGCAAAGAAACAAAGAGCAATGGTGGTTCCACGTTCAACAGTAGACTGGTAGTTGTTACGGCTGTGAAACTAATACTATCAGCAGGCCAGGAGTAACAAGAAAAGCTTTAGTTGGAGTGTACTTCATCTTGTAGATGCTGTAAAGAAATAGTATATACATAAAAAAGATAGCATGACTTGTTTTACCAGTGATTAAGTACCTACTCGTTGTCAGGTTTAGATAAACATTTTAAACTCAGTTTAGTTCAGTTTAACATGATTTAAATTTAACGCGTTCTTAATTAACTCGCTCAAATCAAAATTGAATGCTCGCTGATATTGACGTTATGGCAACTTATCGATGCTTCGCACTTCGCCCCTACTTTCGCGACGCACCACATTAATTATGAAGATTTTTCCAAAGCGAGATTTCCCGTGTCATATTTTTCTCATACTTGGTGGTTCCAAATGCCTCGGTTGCCTCGTCTGGTGTGTCCTGAACGGATTCCAACTTGAAACGACAGGACACTTTCACGAAAACATTCC
Source organism: Oreohelix idahoensis (assembly GCA_024509875.1). NCBI lineage: Eukaryota > Metazoa > Mollusca > Gastropoda > Stylommatophora > Oreohelicidae > Oreohelix > Oreohelix idahoensis. Next base: position 175,101 of record JAMPIV010004447.1, on the reverse strand, counting down.
AAATATAACATAAACAAACAGAAGGGGAATATAGCATTAACCCTTTAGCTCGCTATCTGAGAATCCAGTCTTTATTTGCCTTCTGTCTTATCAACGTTAGTCGAGCGGGGGTTAAGATATGTTTACGAAAAAGCCCGTGTTTAGTCACTGAAACATTTTGAGTTGAAGGATCAATATTCTACACGGTTCATGTTATCTGAACAAGTCATGATAAGGGGAGCATTAGAAAGTCCAGTAACAACTGGCTAAATAAACCAAAAGGAAAGAACAGAAATACAAAATATGTAAATACTAAAAATGCTGGTTATATAGCAGGGAAAACATCATTAGCAGACAAGATTGTTGTTGTTGTTTAACTTGGGTTGCTGAGTTTGGCTCTTTCAAAGTAAATGCCACATTGTATACTACTCATGTGTTCTGTAGCTGTCGAGTAATGCTGTAAAGAGTGGGTTTGTTGGAAAGCCAGGCAACAGCTGACTTCTTTATGTGGAGAGTCCTGGGCAGGGTTCCATTGACGCATGCTTAAGCGTGTTATTTTTTTCTCCTTTATTAGAATTATTTAAGTATGATCTTTTCTTTTGTGTGAATTGTTTCTTGTGACAGATTTTGTAAAGTGTTGTTTATTACACTTAAATATTTTCGAAATAATTTTGTTAGATATAATAAATATTTATTTATTTATTCCCCGTTGTCTTTATTTCCTTAATAAGTTTTACTGGTATTATTGTTAAATTATCGTTACTGTTATTTATTACTGTCATAATTTTACTTTGTTTTTGTAGTTGGAAACCCTGGGTACAACAAATGAACATGGAACTGGATCGTATCAATGTAGGAGAATTTCAATATATCTAGAATACAGTAAATCGGAAGTGGTGACATGTAAATGCTAGTATTTACCGGCACTCTTCATCTCATGTGTAACATTTGCTTGTAATGTGCAGTAGATAAATAAATAATACACAAAGGTATGTTTCATGCACTCGTGAGAAATAAAGAAGTACAAGACTAGACAACAGAAAAACAACAGAAGTTATAGGCTTACCGGGATGCGAACTCAGGACCTTCCGAACGACACCATCGCCTAGCTACGGGAGCAAATAGTAGCTATCCTCTCTGCCAACTGCTTGTAATGTGTCAGTCCTCGAGCCCCGCAAATTGCTTGCATTGTCAACCCTTTCGGAAATAAAGGCCTTTCTGTGTTTTTATTCCCATCCTCCAGTAATTTTCCTGTGTGTGTGTTTTTATTTATCAGTCCCCATTATTCCGCTTTGGAGTGTTAAATGGAAAAGATCATTCTAAAATGAGGTAACCAATCACAGCCAAGTTTCTACAAAATGGAATATCCAATCTCTGACAACCTTTCAAATATTCATTCTCATCAACTGCCACCTCCACATCGAAGGTCAGCTGCAGTAGATCTCCAATGTCTTCTGCTTCTCTTTTCGATGGGGCGCTCTCATATATCCATTCATGTCCTTCTCTTGATGTTATCTTCCTACTTACATAGCTGCCTTCTTCTTGCGCGTTTGCCTTCAACTCTGCCTTCCATTATGGAAAAACATCAAACCAAAAATATGTTTTGTCCCTACAGAGTGCACGACACAAACAAGAATAAAATTACTCTCTCTCTCTCATGTTTATGAGTAGTATCAGCAATTTAGCATATGTATTATGTTTTATTACATCATGAACTGAATACAAATTTATAATAACAAATAAGAAACAAATCAAAACCAAATTTGGAAATTTTCTGGGTCAAAATACAGGGTGTTTCAAAAAGAATATCGGTATGTTGAAGGTGTATAGTTTTGGTAATGGCAAACTTAAAAATGTTTGGTTTGCACCAAACGATAGGTAAACTGTCCGAGTTTGGACAGTTATCCGATAATAAAAAATGTTTTTCATTTCAGCCGCTAGACGGCGCAAGGAATGAAAATGGAAAAAATAACAAGGGATCAGTTGGAGCGAGTGTGGAGAGAATTGGACTACCGTTTAGATGTGTGCCGTGTAACACGAGGGAGAGAATTGGACTACCGTTTAGATGTGTGCCGTGTAACACGAGGGAGAGAATTGGACTACCGTTTAGATGTGTGCCGTGTAACATGAGGGAGAGAATTGGTCTACCGTTTAGATGTGTGCCGTGTAACATGAGGGAGAGAATTGGTCTACCGTTTAGATGTGTGCCGTGTAACACGAGGGAGAGAATTGGTCTACCGTTTAGATGTGTGCCGTGTAACATGAGGGAGAGAATTGGTCTACCGTTTAGATGTGTGCCGTGTAACACGAGGGAGAGAATTGGTCTACCGTTTAGATGTGTGCCGTGTAACATGAGGGAGAGAATTGGTCTACCGTTTAGATGTGTGCCGTGTAACATGAGGGAGAGAATTGGTCTACCGTTTAGATGTGTGCCGTGTAACATGAGGGAGAGAATTGGTCTACCGTTTAGATGTGTGCCGTGTAACACGAGGGAGAGAATTGGACTACCGTTTAGATGTGTGCCGTGTAACATGAGGGAGAGAATTGGTCTACCGTTTAGATGTGTGCCGTGTAACATGAGGGAGAGAATTGGTCTACCGTTTAGATGTGTGCCGTGTAACACGAGGGAGAGAATTGGACTACCGTTTAGATGTGTGCCGTGTAACATGAGGGAGAGAATTGGTCTACCGTTTAGATGTGTGCCGTGTAACATGAGGGAGAGAATTGGTCTACCGTTTAGATGTGTGCCGTGTAACATGAGGGAGAGAATTGGTCTACCGTTTAGATGTGTGCCGTGTAACACGAGGGAGAGAATTGGTCTACCGTTTAGATGTGTGCCGTGTAACACGAGGGAGAGAATTGGACTACCGTTTAGATGTGTGCCGTGTAACATGAGGGAGACAATTGGACTACCGTTTAGATGTGTGCCGTGTAACATGAGGGAGAGAATTGGACTACCGTTTAGATGTGTGCCGTGTAACATGAGGGAGAGAATTGGTCTACCGTTTAGATGTGTGCCGTGTAACATGAGGGAGAGAATTGGTCTACCGTTTAGATGTGTGCCGTGTAACACGAGGGAGAGAATTGGACTACCGTTTAGATGTGTGCCGTGTAACACGAGGGAGAGAATTGGTCTACCGTTTAGATGTGTGCCGTGTAACATGAGGGAGAGAATTGGTCTACCGTTTAGATGTGTGCCGTGTAACACGAGGGAGAGAATTGGACTACCGTTTAGATGTGTGCCGTGTAACACGAGGGAGAGAATTGGTCTACCGTTTAGATGTGTGCCGTGTAACATGAGGGAGAGAATTGGTCTACCGTTTAGATGTGTGCCGTGTAACATGAGGGAGAGAATTGGTCTACCGTTTAGATGTGTGCCGTGTAACATGAGGGAGAGAATTGGTCTACCGTTTAGATGTGTGCCGTGTAACATGAGGGAGAGAATTGGTCTACCGTTTAGATGTGTGCCGTGTAACATGAGGGAGAGAATTGGTCTACCGTTTAGATGTGTGCCGTGTAACATGAGGGAGAGAATTGGTCTACCGTTTAGATGTGTGCCGTGTAACATGAGGGAGAGAATTGGTCTACCGTTTAGATGTGTGCCGTGTAACATGAGGGAGAGAATTGGTCTACCGTTTAGATGTGTGTGCCGTGTAACATGAGGGAGAGAATTGGACTACCGTTTAGATGTGTGCCGTGTAACATGAGGGAGCGAATTGGCCTACCGCTTAGATGTGTGCCGTGTAACATGAGGGAGAGAATTGGACTGACTACCGTTTAGATGTGTGCCGTGTAACATGAGGGAGAGAATTGGTCTACCGTTTAGATGTGTGCCGTGTAACATGAGGGAGAGAATTGGTCTACCGTTTAGATGTGTGCCGTGTAACATGAGGTAGAGAATTGGTCTACCGTTTAGATGTGTGCCGTGTAACACGAGGGAGAGAATTGGTCTACCGTTTAGATGTGTGCCGTGTAACATGAGGGAGAGAATTGGACTACCGTTTAGATGTGTGCCGTGTAACATGAGGGAGAGAATTGGACTACCGTTTAGATGTGTGCCGTGTAACATGAGGGAGAGAATTGGACTACCGTTTAGATGTGTGCCGTGTAACATGAGGGAGAGAATTGGACTACCGTTTAGATGTGTGCCGTGTAACATGAGGGAGAGAATTGGTCTACCGTTTAGATGTGTGCCGTGTAACATGAGGGAGAGAATTGGACTACCGTTTAGATGTGTGCCGTGTAACATGAGGGAGAGAATTGGTCTACCGTTTAGATGTGTGCTGTGTAACACGAGGGAGAGAATTGGTCTACCGTTTAGATGTGTGCCGTGTAACATGAGGGAGAGAATTGGACTACCGTTTAGATGTGTGCCGTGTAACATGAGGGAGAGAATTGGACTACCGTTTAGATGTGTGCCGTGTAACATGAGGGAGAGAATTGGACTACCGTTTAGATGTGTGCCGTGTAACATGAGGGAGAGAATTGGTCTACCGTTTAGATGTGTGCCGTGTAACATGAGGGAGAGAATTGGACTACCGTTTAGATGTGTGCCGTGTAACATGAGGGAGAGAATTGGACTACCGTTTAGATGTGTGCCGTGTAACATGAGGGAGAGAATTGGACTACCGTTTAGATGTGTGCCGTGTAACATGAGGGAGAGAATTGGACTACCGTTTAGATGTGTGCCGTGTAACATGAGGGAGAGAATTGGACTACCGTTTAGATGTGTGCCGTGTAACATGAGGGAGAGAATTGGACTACCGTTTAGATGTGTGCCGTGTAACATGAGGGAGAGAATTGGTCTACCGTTTAGATGTGTGCCGTGTAACATGAGGGAGAGAATTGGTCTACCGTTTAGATGTGTGCCGTGTAACATGAGGGAGAGAATTGGACTACCGTTTAGATGTGTGCCGTGTAACATGAGGGAGAGAATTGGACTACCGTTTAGATGTGTGCCGTGTAACATGAGGGAGAGAATTGGACTACCGTTTAGATGTGTGCCGTGTAACATGAGGGAGAGAATTGGACTACCGTTTAGATGTGTGCCGTGTAACATGAGGGAGAGAATTGGACTACCGTTTAGATGTGTGCCGTGTAACATGAGGGAGAGAATTGGACTACCGTTTAGATGTGTGCCGTGTAACATGAGGGAGAGAATTGGTCTACCGTTTAGATGTGTGCCGTGTAACACGAGGGAGAGAATTGGTCTACCGTTTAGATGTGTGCCGTGTAACATGAGGGAGAGAATTGGACTACCGTTTAGATGTGTGCCGTGTAACATGAGGGAGAGAATTGGACTACCGTTTAGATGTGTGCCGTGTAACATGAGGGAGAGAATTGGACTACCGTTTAGATGTGTGCCGTGTAACATGAGGGAGAGAATTGGACTACCGTTTAGATGTGTGCCGTGTAACATGAGGGAGAGAATTGGACTACCGTTTAGATGTGTGCCGTGTAACATGAGGGAGAGAATTGGACTACCGTTTAGATGTGTGCCGTGTAACATGAGGGAGAGAATTGGACTACCGTTTAGATGTGTGCCGTGTAACATGAGGGAGAGAATTGGACTACCGTTTAGATGTGTGCCGTGTAACATGAGGGAGAGAATTGGACTACCGTTTAGATGTGTGCCGTGTAACATGAGGGAGAGAATTGGACTACCGTTTAGATGTGTGCCGTGTAACATGAGGGAGAGAATTGGTCTACCGTTTAGATGTGTGCCGTGTAACATGAGGGAGAGAATTGGTCTACCGTTTAGATGTGTGCCGTGTAACATGAGGGAGAGAATTGGTCTACCGTTTAGATGTGTGCCGTGTAACATGAGGGAGAGAATTGGTCTACCGTTTAGATGTGTGCCGTGTAACATGAGGGAGAGAATTGGTCTACCGTTTAGATGTGTGCCGTGTAACATGAGGGAGAGAATTGGTCTACCGTTTAGATGTGTGCCGTGTAACATGAGGGAGAGAATTGGACTACCGTTTAGATGTGTGCCGTGTAACATGAGGGAGAGAATTGGACTACCGTTTAGATGTGTGCCGTGTAACATGAGGGAGAGAATTGGACTACCGTTTAGATGTGTGCCGTGTAACATGAGGGAGAGAATTGGACTGCCGTTTAGATGTGTGCCGTGTAACATGAGGGAGAGAATTGGTCTACCGTTTAGATGTGTGCCGTGTAACATGAGGGAGAGAATTGGTCTACCGTTTAGATGTGTGCCGTGTAACATGAGGGAGAGAATTGGACTACCGTTTAGATGTGTGCCGTGTAACATGAGGGAGAGAATTGGTCTACCGTTTAGATGTGTGCCGTGTAACATGAGGGAGAGAATTGGACTACCGTTTAGATGTGTGCCGTGTAACATGAGGGAGAGAATTGGACTACCGTTTAGATGTGTGCCGTGTAACACGAGGGGCACACATTGAGGGATTGTAATGTAAGAGATTAAACTTTGACAGTTTTACTTTATTTTGGTGCAAACTATATTTTTTAAGTGTTCAATAACCAAAGTTATATGCATCTAAAATACCGATATTCTTTTTGAAACACCCTGTATGTAAAAAAAAAATGGTAATGTATGATCCATGACATTTCAAGCAACGAAAGAATATACCTTGTATAATCGAAAGAAGACAAGAGACGAGGAATAATTGCTTTTATAAGACATAAATAAAAAAAAGTGTTACAACCGGGTCAACATATAAACATCATACAAATAGTAACTAACAGTGTAAACAACAGAGAAATTTACTTCACTAAGTCACATTTACACATACATATTCGGACATTATGTCATGGATAATTTAAGGGACATAATTGTGAATGTAATAACAATAATTTGATAGGCAAGGGCAGCTTTATAACATTGAATAACAAGTCGGAATCACAGGAGAGTTACAAAGGTTACGTTTGGTGTCAAAAAGGTTAAGACTTTTGTCGAAAAAATTAAGATTATTGTCAAAAAGGTTATGATGACGATAACAATGAGACATTTTGGCGTCCGAGACATTTTTGCATCAGAGACATTAATCCTCACCTGTGTCAAGCTTTGTATTAATAACTGTTACAGCAAAATTAATATTAACAAAATAGTAACATAGTAACAAAACGAAAAACATGTGTAATTATGACAGTAACAGTAATATGGACTAAGACACTAACAGGGCTGGTAGTTACAACATTGGACTACAGAAGAACTCCCATTATCCGGACTATTTCGTGACAGTAGCTATTTAGCTAATCCGAATTTCGGATAAGTGAATTATGGTGGGGGGAAAAAAACGGAAAAAAAAATACAATTGCTTTGTTTGGCTTTAAAGGTCATCTTCATTGAACACGGATAACTCCATCAGTGCTCCGATCTCCTCCCTTAGATCATACAAGGAGTATCTCAACACAGTGCACGAACTCCGTAGCACTGGCGAGGATCACAATGTGTGTATACAGGAATCACACATTCTATAAATATTTTTGTAGCGGGTAGGTTTCCTAATTTTTTAAACGTTACCAGGGCAGCGGCTGTATGGCCTACTTTTTATGATTTCCAACTGCCGAGGGATTTTTAACATGTGCAACTTGCACCGAGACCTTCTATTTATTCGCCCTTATCCGAGAAGGCTAGGCATCCGATCTCACTACCCAGTTGATCGGGGGGGGGGGAGGAGAGTATTACACTATTAGGAACCATTGGATCTGAATAAAAACGTCCTTCAATTATATTCCCTGTGCTAGGAGCGAGCCCGGTATCTTTAGAATTAGAGGGAACACCATACCTCTGAGCCACTCCGACCCCCTGCTTTTGCTTAGTCTTTATTAAACATTACAGCTGTCTCACAGAACAATAATCTTGAAATTATTTATTTATCCGATCTTTGTTGACATGACCCATTTGTTTATTGTCGTTGTCAGCCTCTGCTCTTGTTTTTTTTTCTTCTTCTAGCACTACTGTTTTAACTTCCTAACTTAGAAACGAATTTAAGAATTCATTCACTGTTTTTAAATTAAGAATAAATGGCCGCCCCAATACCATATTTTTCGTTGATTTTCTTTCCGCATTTCCCCACCTTGAACAAATTAATTGATTTATTTCCATATTGTCCTACCAACGCGCATTCTGAGCATGCACATTTTCTAGGGTCCACAAACAATAGAATCGGTGCTGAAAATTACACTAAACACAACCCTGGCGTGACTACACTACATCTAGGAACAAACAGAATGGATTTAAATAACGGCCACGCGAGCTGAATCAGCGAATATTAGGGGTGCTCATGTCGTAAACCATACCCATGTCTCTTAGGTTTGGTCATTCCGTTAATTGGTCATTTGGATAATCAGGTTTTGGATAATCGGAGCTCTGCTGTATTTGTATTCTTTCTTTGTCTTTCTAGAAACCATCGGGAACTGTACAGGACAATGAGACAACAATAAAGTTGCAATGTATAATATTAACAGAAAGCAATAGTTGCACGAGACAGTGCGTGCCACATGTGTTGTGAAAGCCTATACTTCTCAAGGAGCAGTAAGATGATCAAGATAATATCCAAAAACAAAAATGTCATTTATGTCTTATTATATTTATTCCACGGGCTATCCATGAATATTTTAATTTGCCAGTTGCGTCTTTTCATGTTTTCTCCACGGGCGTCTAATTTCACTGACTTGTCATTCCACAATTGCCGGGACACTATGACCTCATGATTCACACAGCGTCGGCCTTAGGATGATGTGACAGTTGCGGCCGCACATGACGCCAGCTTGGGAGAGGCGCCGAAATGTATTTTAAAAACATTTAAATTTCACAATAACAAGAAACATAAAAAATTGATAAACATAAATATATCATGTTTTTGTAAATAAAAAACTATACTGAACATCATTTGCAGAAATCACAGTGTGATCCAACTAAACAGTATTAAATTGAGTCTCATAAAAGTACATACACCACAAGACCACATGCCAGCTTTAACAATCCCTGGCACCATTTCTGGTTACGTAATCATGATAAAAATAAACCCCAGGTGTTTATGACTAATTCTATGACAATAATATTATAATAAAACCATTAATATAATAAAAACATTTGCCTTCGGGCAATAATTTCCATTAACATTAATACAATGAGTGCAGCAAAATAAGCTAGCAATTCTAAAATTAAAACCCACTACAAACTACGAAACAAGTTCAATAATATTTTTTATATAATGTACTTCTCTTCAACGCTATGTGTGCGTAAATGTATGTACAATTTTACATTTATAAATATAATAATTTATTCGGGAATTTACCGGGGAAATTTTTTTTAAAGGCACAAAATTTGTGTATACACATTAATTTTACATCGACGACGAGTGTTATTTGAAAGAGAAATAATTTTGATCTTCCAACAACAATTCACAGAAAGAAAGCGTATCTGGTAACTCACATACAAAACCTGGTGAAAGACAGTCTGTTGACGCTATATCGTATTTAAAATGGAACATAAATAAAAATTAAAACTCAATAAAGACATTAAAAAACATTAAAGACATGAAGAGACATGAAGAGACATGAAGAGACATGAAGACACATGAAGAGACATGAAGAGACATGAAGACACATGAAGAGACATGAAGAGACATGAAGACACATGAAGAGACATGAAGAGACATGAAGAGACATGAAGAGACATGAAGAGACATGAAGGAATAACAAGAATTACGAAAGTATGAGGCTGGCAACCTCATCATGTATAATAAATTGCTACATGAACTACTACTACTACTACTACTACTACTACTACTACTACTACTACTACTACTACTACTACTACTACTACTACTACAGACACACGATCTTTAACACAACCTTCCTGCTAGCGGGACACCTTCATTGATGACTCTGTGCTATGTTAAGAGCGACAAGGAGATGACCAGGCTGAAAATGACGTAGGATAGCAACAAGATAACTGAACACAGCAGACGACACTTTATGTCACGTACGGGATCTGCTTGTGTTGGCGTCATTACTATGTTAATGAAAGACGACAGAAGACCAAAACAAGTCTTGCAGAAATTTATGTAACCCAGGCATCTCAGAAACTGAAATATTTTGGCCACATTAAACGCCATAGTGGCTTAGAGAGAGCAGTGATGGAGGGTATGGTACCTGAAAGGCGAGGCAGGGGCCGACCAAGACGACGGTGGACACAGGACATTGAAGACATCTTGAACATGACAATGGAGGAGGCAGGAGGGCTGGCTAGAGATCGAGAGTCTTTCAGGCGGGCTGTGATGAGAGCGACGTTCCGCAAAGGACATGCTACATCATGATGCATATCAATATAGAAGAGCTCGGGAGAGAATTGAACAGACAAATAAACGACAATGAAAAGTCTTAAGGCTGATGTTATGATGATGCAGACGATGCTGACGATACATTGAATAACTAGCAGATAATCAATTATTCCAAGGCGACTGACAGAAACGCAAAGAAAATCTCTACAGAACGTCAAAGATATTAAATGGCGGTAAAGAAGAATCGAATGGGCTACAACTAATTATGTATGACAGACCGGAGTTTAGAAAACACGATAGAGACATTCAAAACAGAGAAGTGGTGGACAACTACTGCATTGATGGAAAAGAACTGTGAGGAGTGTATGTGCTGAAGAAGGAAAGAGAAAAATAAGTGTGAAGAATAAGGAACTAACGAACGTATATTATTATTATTAATCATCGCATTCTTAAAAGAACATCTGAACGGGTGTGGTTACATCATCCGATTTGGAGCTGTAGGTGTGTAGATGATTATTGAACGATGATTCCTGGCACTGTTTGACCTTCGTGCTGACCTTCCAAGATAGACGCTTTCAATGGGTTTGATAACGGAAGTCCTCCCAATGCTCATCGTTCTTTTCATTGGCTGGCTTATACTTGAACTTTGACCTGATGACAGAAATGAACATCATGTTTAAAAATATTTCTTTTTTAAAAGCAGAACTCCTGAAAATAATCTACGAAATAATCTGACAGCTGATACAGAAGTCAAGCATTTTCATCGTCAAGGTTTAACTCCTCAAGAAGCATATGCCGCAAGTCTTCCTGTCCCGTGCCATCCCCTCTAGTCCTTTCTCTGTCTTCTTCAACCTCTTCATGCCTGTCTCCAGTACTCTTCTCCATGTTGTCCTTGGCATTCCTCTACCTCCCCTACCCTGAGGATTCCGGAACAAGGACGTCTTGTGGCCGTAGGGCCTACTACGTCGCTATAACTATTAGAATTATGGTAAAGTACTTAAGAATAACTAGTTAGTAAAAATAAACACTAGTCAAAAATCAATGACATCATCAGTCATGGCACTCATGAACCCATGATGTCATCAAACCTTGTGTGGCCTCCATACAAGTTATGCCGGAAGACATTTAGAATAGAGAGAACCTAGAACAATGGTTGTTCATAATTACTTAGTAACAATAATTTTAGACTAGAGGTTTCGTAGTTAGTTAGGTTAAAGATTATTTTAACAGTCAGCTGGGCCCCAAGACCAATCATAAGAAGGTTTCCGGTCTCTACTCAAATTAGATATAATTTCATCCGGCAAGCAATAGCACCGGACTAGTATATAGACTGATGCATCATAGTAACCAGTCAGAGCCTGAGACAGTAATCTCAGTGACCAGAGTCAAAACTACATAAGGCATTCTCACTTGAGGTGTGGAGCAACCTGGCGCATCCCCTATTGTGAGAACAAAAAGCCTTTGACTCCTACATTGTGACAAGTGCATAACCGTCCAGACACCCACTACCTGCCAGGGCCACCAGCGAACCAGCGCTGACTCCTGCCACGAATTGTATTGTGGTTTTATCCACAACAAGTGAGTCTCCAACTAGTTTTTTTTTCCAAAGTTTCGAATCGATATTTTATTTCGATAGGTTTCCACAGAATTCAGACATGCCTTATCACGACTTCTATAAGTAATAAGCCTTTGCCATCGAGGCTAAAGCTGGCAGTATTACCCCACCGGAAATGTGCTTGAGACGTTTATTTGCCAGCATAGAAATCAAATAAATACAGAAAATTTGATATATAACTATTTGGACTCATCTATTATTCTATACTTTGGAATAGCTGTTAACAATCAAACCTTTAATCAGGGTTCTGAAAACAATAAGCATTTACAAGTACTTTTAACTACCTGAGTTTTTCCTTACTTCTGCAAGTAACAACTCTGGTGTATAACCAGTCATCCACAGAAGTATTACCAGTAAAGAAAGTGTCACGGTTATATCCCTTTGACTAATTCAAGGGAAGTAATAATATTAAGCACCGTCACAGTCTATCAACATGTTTTTTAAGTGTGTGTTATATCCAATTCCATCGTCTTTTTCTCATCTCTCGTTCTCCATGGGAGCAGAAATACGACATTCTAAAAGCAAAAAGGAAGTATATTCTTATACAAAACGTTTAGATTGGATACCGCTTACCCACGCTGCCCCTTTGCTGACTGCCTGCCGACACGACAGAAGGTCCAGAACTGGCAGGTGTAACATTCGACTTCACAACAGGTTTAATTCCACCAGGACTTGAACTTTTCGGACCTGTGCTGGAAATCTTCTTCCTTACTGCTGTAGCTTTTTCTACGTAGGGGTTTGATGATTGTCTGGTGACTTGATTCTTGGTGTAACGTCTCATTATCTTGCTGTTGTTATCTGTCTGAGTACCTAGACTTCTTTGGTCATCATTTTTATCGTTGCCGTTATCAGTTCCTGCGAAAGTAAAGGATACGGAAGACAACTATTACATGATGATCACAATTACTATGTTGGTAGATGTCAGGAGGGAACCCGTCTTAACACCACTGCACGTGGCTTACATGACATGAAGGAAGCTTAGGCATTAAGCGTAATCATGCAATTGTGGGTTCTGAAGCTTTTTCTTTTTCATGATAAGATTGTTTGCTCCATCCACATTCTCACCTTGATCGCTTAAGTAAATGTATACACCAGACATGGTCTTTTATATTTCGACATGAGCACTAATATAACCGAGGGACCTTGTGTCCAAGCTGAACGGGACGCGCCTCGGCTAAACAAGGCAAAACTTATATTAATTTTTTTTAGTTGGTCGCCTCTTGCGACATGCTTAGCTGGATTAGTGGGACTATCATTTCATTGTTCCCTCAGAAATGGTGAGAACCACACAGATTTTTATATTTTAGATGCATATAAAAAGTAAGTGGTGGAAGCAGGGCCGGATTAAGGCCTTGCACGGCCTTAAGCACTGAAAGTAGTATGATAACCCAGCTTTTGAACAAAATGCGAAACTAAAATAGAAATAACATTAAGGCAGAAAATATTATTTATTCATTGAATTAAAATAATTGTCATATTAAATGTAATAAAATAGCTTGTTTCTCGGTTTTCTGATTGTCAAATCCATGATAAGTTAAAAAAATGTAACAAACGGTAACAAATTGTACATTTTTAGTACAGTAATAAATTCCGGCACAGCTGTATTTTACATGTCCTCACACAGCGCTGTTGTCATACAATTACAGATATCGTTGTTGTCATACAATTACAGACAGCGTTGTTGCCATACAATTACAGACAGCGCTGTTGTCATACAATTACAGACACCCTTGGGCTGGACAATGAACACCTGAACATCTAAACAGAAAAGAAATACTTGTGTTATCTTAAAATTATTCGAACAGGCAGATCGAAGTGGTCACATGATACTTTCAATTTTATAATTACCAATTAATTTGCTTTGTTTTTCTTTTTTGGTGCCCTTGGTGGCCTAGCGCTGACATAGTGTGCTTCAGTGATAATCCAGCCCTGGCCGGGTGGATACATTATAACGTATTACGTGGAAACATTAGAATATGTTCAATCAATCAATCTCCTTTAGCTACCAAACGAGCAGAGACCTTTAGTAAACACATGCCATGTCATTCTGCCACGTGTTATCGCCTAAATTCTTTTCAATCTCCTCATCATGTTGTTTTTCTGTCTCCTGCTCTCTTCTCCATGTGTCCGTTAGTCTACATTTAACTGTCTCTTTTCCTGTCGATCACAACAACAAATAATTATTGCCTTGTAACGCTATCAACGTGTTTTCTCAATATATGTCCTATCCATCGCCAGCATCTTCTTATCTCTTGTTCTTCTGCTACTAGTCTGGTCCGTGTCATCAGTTCCACACTAGTGATCTTGTCATACCATTTCAGTCCTTCTATTCTACACAAGCACCCGTTTATAAAAGTCTGTAGCTTTTTGGTTGTTGTTTTTGTTGTTCTCCATGTCTCAGAGCCATACAATAGAATTGACTTTAGATTTGAGTTGAGATTCGTATTTGTTTTGAGCTTGATTCTTTTGATGCCCATATATTTTCCAATGCAGTGAAAACTCCTCGAATCTGTTGCATTCTTATTTTGCTATTATTATCTGTCCCTCCAACTTTGTCTATACTGCTGCCAAGGTATATGTATGATTCTACACCTTGTAATAGTGTTTTTCCCGGTATAAAATTGTTATCATGTCCTGCCTTAAATCTCTTAACCTTTGTTTTCTCAATGTGTATTTTCAGACCCACTTACTGTGACCTCTCATCAAGTATTTTCATTTTGTCTTGAATATGATTAAAAGTATGGGACAGAAGTGTCAGGTCATCTGCAAAATCTAGATCATCAAGTTGTTTAGCCATAACCACTGGATTCCATTTCATTTGGCAAAGGTCGATGTTTTCATAACCCATTATGTAGCCAATAGGAAGAAAATTGTGACAAGAGTCATCCAGTTAAACTCTCCAGTTCTTATCTCAAACGGTTCTGTAAGTCGTCATTCTTGAAGAATTCTGCAGGTCATGTATTCGTGTTCTATTTATTAAGTTCTTGATCTTCAGAGGGAGAGGGGGGGGGGGGCGGCTAAATAATGCCTCATTAGTTCCAAAAGAGATTCCATGTCAACAGTGGGAAATGCCTGTCCATAGACCACAAATCCAGCTGAGTTCAGTTCAGTTCCAAGCTGACTGTCTGCAGACCCAAATAGAACAGTCCCAACTAAGATGGTTTGGCCATGTCTGCAGAATGGGAGAAGATCGGCTACCACGACAAGCATGGGAAACAAAGAGCCAGGGATCCAGACCTCCAGGACGACCCAGAGTCCGCTGGGAGGACAACATTAGACAATCTTTGAAGGACCGAGGACTAGAATGGAACCAGGCAAGGAAGAAGACAGCTGATAGAATGGTCTGGCGCTCTCTCTTCCAAACCTCTACACCTCACGGTAGAAGGGGAACGACTAAGTAAGTAAGTAAGTCCAAGCTGACTGGGAGGAGTTTGATACCGTTTTTTTCGGCATGATAAATTCTCGCAACATCGTTTTGTTTCAATGTCTGTTTTATAACGCAAGGGCAACAAATGCTTGGAATTTATAGTCACTTTTCTCGGTAAGCATTTGTCTTCTCGCGTTGGTATCGAATGCAGTTAAGTTTGAGCTGTGGTCATTTTTGCGCTGGACTGCGCATGACTTGTCTTGTTGTTTGGTCGATCGGTTTCCGCCCACGACTAGTGGAGTGAGCGATTTGGAATGGCGAAAGAGATGCCTCGTTGAAGAGGGGATCTCCGCTATTTTTTGTTCTGTCAGGGATGTGTAGTCCTCTTAATGGATATTTCGTTTATTCGAGATAATACCTCTAGTGTTTTCCCACATGTCGGGAGGCGTGATATTTCTGTGTATTTCATGAAAGCAAGGTAAATTAACATTTTCATTAACTCTATCGATTTTTGGGTCGTGAGCGATTTCGATTCATAGCCTGTCTCCGAAAGTCGTCGCCACGAGATGTTTTTTCCCAGCTCACATGTCGCTGCATTGTACTGCATCGGTTGATGCATGTACCAAGGACCATTACTTGCTACTTTGTTAAATGAATTAGGTTTGGAAAACCTTTATTATCTAGAGGATATTTTTGTGGACATTATTTATACTTCGGCAGACGTGTCTGTCTTGCTGAAGTCAAACTAAGGAGAGTGAACTGATCTCATACATCTGGTTATCTCCTGGCTGTTATAGAAAAGGATGGAGTTTTCCACCTGACTACATTTACAGCACTATGAAATATAACATGCATCTGACTCATCATTGTAATGCTGTCTACCGTCTATTGCTGTATTGAATGTTGCTGTGATAATGACTGTTTGATGTGCCTACACATTTGCGTAACCATTTTGTCACTGTGGCGTCCACAATAAATAATGAAGAAAAACGTCAACGGCTGTTTCAAGACTCATTGACTTTATACGTCGTGAGTTTACTGACGTCCTATGTGGATTGCCCTGTTATTGTTGTATGAACATTGTTTTGACTGAACACATCTACACACTACACAAAACCAGACATGCGGATACCATCCATCATCATATGGCATCACGCATCACACTCCCATGCCCAATCCTCCTTAGTCGTTTCTTACGACACGCATAGTAGGTTACAGCATAACTATTCTTTTCTCCCTTTTCAGGCCTCTGTATTTGTTATGTGGATAAAATTAAGATGTGTTCTTTGCATTCCTAGAATTCTTCTGAAAAAGCATATCACAAGATTTTCATGTTTGTGTAATATTGCTAATGACTTGCTTCCATAAAACAGGACTGTCCCTATGTAACCAAGTGAATAACTTTTTCTTACTTATACTGACGAAGAATTGTTGCATAAAATACTTTACATGTTGTCAAAAATCTGCTTTTTGCTTTGAATATTCGGCTCTACACCTCCGAAATCATCTTACATTAACATTTTTAAAAATGTATATATTTTTGCCTCGTTTTCGCGTCGCGCGCCCCGATCAACTGAGACACAGGATCCGTCGCTTATATTAGGGCGCATGTATAAATATAAAAGACTTTGTAATCTGGTTATTGATGATGAGATGTTAACCTGGCTAGATATTTGTCAATGGAAGTCAGAAATAGAGTACTTTAGTGTTATATTGAACCAATCCTGACATATAGGAGTGAGTCATGGACAGTTAATAAACAAGTAGGGAAAGCACTTTAGGCTACAGAGATGTGGTGTTACAGAAGAATGTTAAAAATACCATGGACAGCTAAAGAGAGTAATGAAGATGTCCTGAAAGAGGCCAATGTGCTAAGGAAACTTCTTACTTTTATTAGAAGGCTGGACTCGTCTGTCTTTGGGCACGTTATGAGAAAAAGGAAGTTGGAATATATTGTAACAACAGGAAAGATTCAGGAAAAATTGATGGGGGAAGACAAAGGCAGACAATACTAGATAGTCTGTGTTGGAAGCTGCTCTGGGGTACAGGGAAGATTACATTTAGTAATCACGTTTGTAATTCTGTACCACAGAGCACTCCTATAAAACGTAGTGTGAATGATTGGGCGCATTGCGAAGAATGACGCTGTAGGGGTTGCTCTGCGTTCGTATATGTTAGCCTTTGAATCAGATAGACGTGTTTTCCTTTAAAGCAGATGTGTTTATAACCAGTGAATTCGGGGAATAGGAAATTGTTTAAAGCCAGAGAACGTGAGATTCTTGGTAGTAGCCAGTGAGGTTGATAGATGTATTGTTGACCAGTGGAATTGATGGTCACTGATTTCAGCCTTCAACTGACTGTAAGTGTTTGACGGCCATGTGAATATGGGCCTTTATTAAACGTGTTTTAGTGGACGTGAGATAATGTGTATCTGCTAAGGATCGGCAGATGATCCTGGAACTGTATATATGCAAAGATGTACGGCTGATGTCCACGGGGGTAAAGGAAAAGTAGTTTCTGTTGAGAGATTGGGAAATCTCTGATACTTGAAGCATATCTGGACGTGGCGTGCCTGAGTAAAGTCGTGTATATACTGTTGGACTGTCTTCATATACTTGTGCATCAATGAAAATAAATGTAATGGACCGTTGACCGCTACTTCAGCCTTGTCAATCCAGTTGACCGTTGACTTGTTCACGCTCTTGTTCCTACCCTAGTTGTTTCAGCCACTGGACTAGAGCAAGCTGTTGAATAATTATAGAATTATATATTCGATAACATTAACAACGAGAGACATGAACCCGGAGCCGAACCAAAGAAGAGTATAGCCATAGCCCAACAGTGGCCTCTCCCGGTGTCTCTCAACAGTCTGACATCATGGCATATGTCACAAGATGGATTTTGGTGCGTCCTCTTTCCGATCTCTCTTTCATTACGGCAGTATCAGTTACATTTTTGTACTGATTTTATTGTGATATTTTCGAGTCGCACCCTTTTCTTTCTGTTTGCTATATAGCGGAGAGTTTGTTTGTTCAAACATTTGACACTCCTTGTGGATGACAATACTGAACCTTTGCAGGAGCGGCTGAGAGAATATTATCGACAACCATGTTGGTTAATATTGGCAGCGGCCGACATCAGACATCAGCTTAACACTAAATTGCTCAGCGAATGTGTTTAATTGCTGAAAAGGCTAGACCTCACTCGTCGCAAAGCTGGTAACATGGGAGACACCTTATGGATAGACAGGACCGACAAGATTGTTTTAGATAAAGTAATAATATGTTATATCTTACACCCATCGTCACGTGAGTTTACCGGTGCGTTTGTGAGTTGGTACACAGGGCAATCGGATGTTTACAGCCCATTTTCAGAAAAGTAATGTTTAAAATTTTGGACTAGGTGAGTCATGCAAAATATTCAAATCAGATTGGCTGATCATTTGAGATCCATAACAAACAGAGCGGGGTAGGACAGTAAATATAACCTGACGCTTCAGTCAGTCTAATTTACTGTGCGATTCGCGCTTGCCAAAAACACCAGAATTGCCGTTAGTTATATTTCAGAATTTCCATTTATCAGACCGGACTTTGTGGAACAATCTTGAAGGACTTACATAGCCCAGGAAAACCATTATAATAAGGAAGGCTGAGGAAACTGACACACACGGAGTCAGAGAGGGAATTAAAGTTAAAATTAACGACCCCAAGTACACGTAAAATAAGGCATCTGCCAGTGCCTTTTATTAATCTGAGCAAAACGTCTGTGAGCCAGATTTGGCGTAAGTTGTCATTTTACATTCTATATTTCTCATTACTAACATGTGAACTAATATGTATACATTACCATGTGAATTTTAATGTGTGAAAATCGCTAGTGAATGTCCAAGTCATTTGAGGCTGGCAAGCTCAGCGTATAGAATGATGATTCATGAACCACCACTGCACAGGCGGGTGATTGCTTTATCGCTAGGTTCTTAAAGAGAACTAAAAGCAGAAGGTAATACAAAGTTCCATATGGAACAGGTAGGAAAAGATGAAAGAAATGATGTACATTCTAATTATAATTCTTACAGTTTCAAACCAGTGTAAATGTCTATGTAAAAATTTTCATTTTAAAATTAATGAAAGTTTCAAACTTTTCAAATCAGTGTAAACATAAATGAAAACATATTCTATTTATATTGTGAACACTTGTCAATCAGTGGAGATGTAAATGTAAACAGACTCTATCTGTATTATTAACCTTTTCATTTAAATATAAAAATAAAGCTAAAGTTATTCTATTTAAATGTAAAGAAAGTTTTATCTCGAGGGATTAAATTTAATTCTCATCGAGGGTAAATTCTGAGTTAAATGGGATAGTGGAATAGAAGAAATGGGACACATAAGTATGTGTCGGGAAACGGAATACTCAGAAGAGCGTTTCGTTTCTATTCTTCTACCAAAGTTATTGGTGGTACCAACAGAAAGTACTATCTGTGGAACAAGAAGGGACAAGTGGCCTACGCTTTAAGACGAGGTTCCAACTTTAGTAGACTCTCCCTGACATTTTTGGGAAACGAGCTACACCCGACAACCTAAACCAGCGACGAGCGTGAGCAGTGTAAAAAGAACCAACCCATCAGAAGGAGCAGAACCGCCATTGGCAGCTAAGTTCAATATATATGCTGCCACTTGAACTTCTTGGAAAAAATTACCTCCCATCACGACCGTGATGATAACGTTTTCTTGATCCATAACTATTCAAATTATTTTGAAACTGTTAAAACTGAAGTGATTTTTAAATTTTGTTATTTGTAATTATACAAATTTAACTTCGATTTAATCATTTTAAAGTTAGTGCATGTTTGTCTCAGTCAATTTACTAAACACACTCTACATAGAGCTATACCAGAATAATAAGAATTCCACTGAGTAAATCAGAGGTGGGGGCTTAACGAACTAAGATTAATCATTGCCTAATTCTTCACAAAAGTTGTTGGCAGATTCTAGAATTAATGTGCTCAGCCAAAGCAGCATTGTTTTCGCTTATCTGAATATCTTGTGATACCCCCTTGAGATAGAAGTGTCATTACCCTTCTACTTACAAATCTGCGAAGAGTAATGTTGTGCAAAGGTAGACACCTTTGAAGCCCATATTAGATACTCTTAAGTTTTGGCCACTGTTGAACCACTACTGCAAAGCAGGGGAGGCAATACCGTCACAGCATAGAAAGAAGTCAGTAACTTAACTGATGAACAGTACTGGGGCTAGCAGGTTGTGAAGAGACATTGTTATTATCTTCGCTACCGGGCATGGTAAAATAAGAAGAAAGGGAAGAAGAAAGATGAAGAAAGAAGAAGAAAGAAGAAGAAGAAGAAGAAGAAGAAGAAGAAGAAGAAGAAGAAGAAGAAGAAGAAGAAGAAGAAGAAGAGGAAAAAGAAGAAGGAGAAGAAAAAGAAGCAGAACAAGAAGATGGTATCTGAATCTACGACCACGTATCAAAACAAATACAAGAATCACAGTAAGAATAATTTACCGTTTGTCAGTTGGTTGTGACGGTCACTGTCATCAGCGTGGTGGTTCCCATTTGTGTATTCCTTGTCGCTTCCGACCAACGAACCTTCATTGTGTGTATCGTCATCTTTGTCTTTTGGTAGGGAATTCAGTTCAATGATAGTTCTGGATTGGATCGACAAAAACAAATATGCAAATTGTCCATATCTTTATGGATATGATTAGTGTGATAACAGAAATTATAGAAAATCTGGTAAATGGAACGAAAGAATGACCCAAAGAGAAAGAAAGAAAGAAAGACAGAGAGAAAGAGAGGGAGATAGATATATAGAAATAGAGAAAGAGAGAGAGAGAGAGAGAGAGAGAGAGAGAGAGACAGAACGAAGGAACGAACGAACTTTATTTTCAAAGGGTTAAGAATTGTGCATGCAGCCCTTTCTAACATTTTGCCTGTCCTCTCTCTCCTTCTCTCTCTCTCTCTTTCTTTCTCTCTCTCTATCTCTCTCTCACACTCATCCTGAATACTGTATACTTTCATTGCCACATGTTAATTTAAGCATTAATTTAAAGGCATGCAACATTATAAAAGTAATATAACAGCATACATTTAAAATATCCAATCGTATTCAAAATTAAGTGTGTTTTTAAAAAAAAACGTAATTTGAAAAAAACACACACACACACACACACAAAATCCTAACTCTCCATTAATGGAACTGAAGAGATAAAGGATTGGAGAAGGAGCGGTCGAATTAAGTTAGATGGAATAACTAGTAGCAGAAAGTAACATGAAAAAGTGGAAAACGTTAGATAAGATAAGCTGGACATGATAAAATGGTCTCTACAACCTCATTCATCTACGGCAGTATGTGCTATGACACTGTCGTAGCCTACCATACAAAACTTCAAAAAGACACAGAAATAGACTCGGAGTGTTATTATCACGTGTAGTTTCAATGTACTACCGTACGTCACGTTTGCGAGAGTACAGCAGCAAGGAATCAACGCACGCTGTTACGGTATAAGCGCGGTTATTTAAGGTTGGGCGGTAATAAAACCTCTTTCATATAGGTCGTGTCGTTAAAAATGTTAACGCCTGTGTTTGCTCCCTGACCCTCTCTCTTTCCTTCCTGTGTAGTCACGACCAACAATCGCGCGGCACAGGTAGACCGCAGATAGATTTGAGATGTGCCGCCTGATATTTACAAGTTTAACTTTTTTTTCTTTCTAATTCTTTAATGAATTTTTTCGCTTTTAAAGGAAAATTAATTTAATGTTTTTTTTTTAAATGGCGCGTCCCATTGAAAAATATAAAACAAATAAAGAGATCCTAGAAAACTTTAAAATGAAAAGAGAAACATACAAAACTAGTGTAAAAGCCCGTCATAAGACGGGAATTAAATTCAAAAGCACCAATTCCTAATGGCAATTTTACTTATTCAAAAGTATTTTTAAAAAACCACTGTGCATCACCACAGTACACGAACTACGTAGCAGCAGCGAGGATCCCAATGTGTGTATACGGGATCACACATTCTATAACTATATTTTTGTGCACACCGTCATTTGCGCATTGTTCTTTGGTAAGTGTTACTATTTTCAGGAGAGAACATATAATGGAAACAATACAATTAGTGCCTAACTTTCAACCAAAGTTGCATCCCTTAGCGTTAGTGACAGAAAAAGCTGGGATTTTATATATATCTTGATGAAGGAAATCAAAATTAGACAGCTAATCTATTTTGCCTCATCAAAAGACGTAAGACCTTAATGAAAACCTTAATATAAGGAAGATTTGAAGGCAAATGCGCAAGACGGAGACAACGCTATAAGTGGGAAGATAACATCAACAGATGGACAGGAAAGAGTCTATTAGAGTGCACCACCAAGACAAGAGTCAGAAGACGTTGGAGATCCATTACAGCCGACTGTCGCTGTGAAGATGGCACCTGATGATGATGACTTTTAATAAAATGACTACTAACATGTAGTCTTCGTTTCCGGCTCTGAACATTATTACTAGTTCTGAAATATTATATGTTTGTTTGAATTTGTTTTTATTAATGTAATATCTTCTTCCTGGCCCCAACACATACCTTGTTTTGTTGTGTCTTCAATTAATAAAGATTTTTCTTTGCCTTAATGCTTTTTTCATCTAACACATTGTCGTAATTTTTATCTGAGAGGGTGCTGATGCATATTGGTCCCTTTAGAGTGTAAAGTGATATTGAAGGCTCTGTGAGAATAAGGATTTAGGTGAATGAGGTAGTAGATTCACAAGCGCTGGGAAGGAGCAAGGACAGTCTCTTATTACGACAATATCTGTTTTCTCACAGACTACTCCTATCTCTCTTCTGCACAAACAATTGTGTCAGTTCCAGTCGCTCAGGCGCGCTCACCGATTTGGTGATTCTGTCGCTCAACGTACATGAATACAAACTACACAGATGGAAATGTTTGGAGTTTTAGGCCAACCGATAACCAACACAAATAAATATTCATACCTTTATTATCATAAAGGACTCACACAAAATTGTACATTTACAGTCAAAAATCAAAAAGTTACAGAATACAAATATAACTAGGGAAGAGGGGCTTTTGAGGAGAAATATCCCATCCACCGTTTCCCGTTTATATCTACTAACAAACAAAACCCGGTCCCAAAGACAAGAAAGGGGGTGGGGGGTGATCAGAGATAGGCAATTTAACCCACTGGTAAATTTATTGCTCTGAGGCAAGGGGTTACAGAAAAAGGGGGGGGGGGGGGGGTGGAGGAAAGCTAGAGTTCTCAATTGTCTCCCTTTAAATCAACAAATTTTACGGGAGGGGGGAATGAACACAGTTACCCAATCCCACTAGGAGAGATCCCGTACGAGGAATATAATGCACCTTAGTATAAGGTCGAACTAATTAAAAGGGTAAAGAAAAGATCAATCTCCTTTCATTCAAAAAAACACACTAGGGCTGGCCATCCCAACAAACACACACGCAGACTTACCGAAAGGTGAATTCTGGCACTTCATAGGAAATACATCACAAAAAAAACAGCACTAAACCTTGGCTTAGGTAAAAGTAATTTCTTCCGTGTACAGCCCCAGATTTTGCGGGTTGTTTAAGTTAACAAAGTGTCCCGAAATCGCTGGACGTTGAAGTTTAACGGTACTGTTTATTTATTAGATAAAGTTCCTAAAGAAAGGCACAGGCACTTGGCTAAGCGTGAGGTATGGTGTGGTTCCAAAATTGGCACAGCTGGCGGAGATAACTTCCTTTTTCCGTAATGTCACAAGTTAAGAAAACACTGAGGTAAGTTCTTCTTCGGGGGGGGGGGGGGGGGGGGGGGGGGAAAAACATCTAGAATTATGGGGGGGAGGGGGGGGGGGGGGGGGGGGTTTTTTTTTAGGGCGGGTTTATGGGGGGGGGGGGGGGGGTGGGCGGGGGGCGGGGGTGAGGGGGTGGGTTTAAAATCCACTGAATATGCGTGACAGACAGTGTTCAGGTATCGATGCTTTTTCTTCACAAATAGGGGCAGTGAATAAAATATGTTCTGCTTCCAGTTTCCTTTAAGGACTCTATATGAACTAGTATTTTTAAAGTGTTTCTTGAATGGCTTTTTTTCTCAGTTACGTTCAGAGGAGCGGGGCCCATTACAGGTCGCCACAAGTTTAGCTTTAAAAAAGTTCATATGTTACTGGAGTTATCAAATTGAGTTTGGCAGAACTCTGTATATAGTTAATAATTGCTGGGATGCAGGTTGAATGATCGTTCTGAATGAAAGATAATCAAAACAAGAAATGCATTACAAATCATATTATAATCTGACGCGATAAATTACAGTTAGCCTATTTACTTATTAGCGTCGTCAATTAACAAATCAGGAAAACTTCCCGTGAGTTAAAAATAATTAAAAGCACATCTATCTATACAGAACTAAACTGTATTAAAGTTATAATTCTCTTTAACGTCTGCAAAATAAATTTACGCGTCAATTGTATTAGGAAATACTTTTAGCTGTAACATTAGTTTGCACTAGAACTTTGAAAATGGGTTTATTTAATAAGGTTAAATTTACACCACAATCCATTGAAATCAATAGAAATAACTCGACCAATGATCACTCGAAGCTAATGTATAAATTACCGTCTGCACAGAAAGAATACACTCCAATAGTCACGAAGGTAGATGAAATCCAGCAGGAATCCGACTATGCTAGTGCATCTAGGATTCTGTCAGAGCGAACGATAAAATGCAGTTTATCTGAGTTCTCTATTTATACTTCTCGAATGTAACTTGAATGGGGCGTGTTAAATTTTCGCACCTTTCTTGATCTTGAGCAAAATTCGGGGTACCTCGCCGATGTGTTAAACGTTGCGATTCCTACGTTTTCCCCGGTCTACCGATTTTCTTCCGTCTCAGGCTGCTCGCATAAGAGTGCGAAAATTTCCCGAGAAGCTAACTCTGTGAGCTGCAAGTCCCTGATTCTTTAGATCGCGGCCGCTCCACGTTGAATTCTGAAGATCAGCCTGTTCTTTGATGGTACCGCTGCATGCCGGTAAAAGTTACAACAGATGATCAGGGGTTCTAAAGTTATGAGAGGCCAATATTCTGTTATCATCCATCGAGTCAGGGAAATTCATTTGTCATACTTAGACGTACGTCACACACATATTTTGAGTAACTTTATTATTTACAGTTCAAGAAGTGGTCAAGTAGATGCAAGGGAAACTTGTATTTATTAGACCACCGCCTCACTGAACAATTATAAATAGATCTTCGCTTACCAAAGTGTGCCAACGGAGTGGTTTAGAACAGTGGTTCTCAACGTAGGCCATAAGGCCCGCCACATGGGGCCATGCCTTATTTCTATGGGCCACAGTAAGATGGAAAAGTACCTTTTATCCAGCTAACAGCGACTATGAGGGGGGTCACATAAGTAAATGAGGCTCAGACGGGGGAGGGGGGGTCACATAAGTAAATGAGGCTCAGACGGGGGGGGAGGGGCCAAGAACAAAACAGGATTGAGAAACCCTGGTCAAGAATGTCGAGAGCTAAAACATTTATAAAAAAATCAATTCCTCTTCATGTCCTCTATTCATCAGCATCAGCCATCAGCACCAGCCATCAGCACCAACCATCATCACCAACCATCAGCACCAGCCATCAGTACCAACCATCAGCACCAGCCATTAGCACCAACCATCAGCACCAACCATCAGCACCAACCATTAGCACCAACCATCATCACCAGCCATCAGCACCAACCATCAGCACCAACCATCAGCACCAACCATCAGCACCAACCATCAGCACCAGCCATCAGCACCAACCATCAGCACCAACCATCAGCACCAACCATCAGCACCAACCATCAGCACCAGCCATCAGCACCAACCATCAGCACCAACCATCAGCACCAACCATCAGCACCAACCATCAGCACCAGCCATCAGCACCAACCATCAGCACCAACCATCAGCACCAACCATCAGCACCAACCATCAGCACCAACAATCAGCACCAGCCATCAGCACCAACCATCATCACCAGCCATCATCACCAACCATCATCACCAACCATCAGCACTAACCATCAGCACCAACCATCAGCACCAACCATCAGCACCAGCCAGCAGCTCACAACGGAATACCTACCGTCAACAAAATGTTGCCAAGGTAACCTGTCCTGTTCCACGTCTTTTGTTTATCCCTTTCATTTCTGTTTTCAGTTTTCTTCTTCGTGTCTTTTGTGTGTGTCTCTCTACCTAACTGACCTCTCTGACCTCTCTGCCTCTCTACCCCTCTGACCTCTCTGACCTCTCTACCTATCTGACCTCTCTACCTCTCTGACCTCTCTACCTCTCTGACCCTAGAGATTGAAGAACAAAGACTTACTTGTAAAGCCACTACTAGTTTTCTCATGTGTGTCCCATGCATTCCCATCGTCTGCTTTGGTTGATCTGTCCATATTTCTTGAAATTCTTGCGGGTTAAAGCTTTATTTTTCAGGACGGGGTAGCCTTCCCGTGCTCAAACCTGCTAATTCGCCTTTGCTCACTTTTTGGGGCCTCGGAAACACACGGGGCGATATCCTAGCTTATTATCATCATGGTCGCATCCCGAAAGATATCTTCTACGGACAACTGGCAGATGGCAAAAGATCAGTCGGGCGACCTCAGCTGAGATTCAAAGATGTGTGCAAAAGAGACATGAGGGCACTGGACATGAATCCGGCAACCTGGGAGGATGAAGCTCCCAATCGCACCAGGTGGCGATGCTATATACGGTGCCACATCATATTGGGTGAAAAAAAGCTTTCACAGCAAGCAGAAGAGAAGAGAAAACGTCAGAAGGAACACACCAAGAAAATAAGCAGCTGAGGGCTGTCACCTCAATGGCGCATTCCCATAGTCAGTTGTTACTGAAGGGGCTATTATTATCAGTATCATCATTTCCCCTCCCTTTCCTTATCGAGCCGCCACTGAAGCTCGCCTTAATGGATACCTGTACCAAAGCGGTGTTAAGTCATAGTCTGTTAGTAGGAGTTAAGTGTTAAAGACTTGTATGTACGGGTCGGATTTTTGTACACACGCTTGTAAGCATGCTTTTGTGATGAGATTTTTTTTTAGCTGTGGGCTTTGTAGTGGATTTTGATGGTATTGTATGCTGGTGTTATCACCTAGTGTGATGCGTGAGGTCAGCTGTGAAGGCTCCTGAGATAATTGTAACTGTGAATATACAGAAGGCCCTTTCGTGCTACCACTTTATGACCTCACACATATCTTTTTTTTTACTAATGAATGTGGCTACGTTAAAATCTAGGGTACTGAATGCAATGTGTTGTATGGACATATACACACACCCACAGATATTAATTAAGTCTAATACTATCAATAAAATTTATAACACAATGAACTAAATTCAGCTGGTTAAATTTAGAATAGAAAATCTTTTTTTAAATTTATTTGTTCTGAACCAAGGTTTTATTTTGGCCAGAACTTATGCAAAGATTTTGAAATTTATGAATGAATGGCATGAATAAATGGCATGTTAAATGAAAGATGTTTACATATGCAATCTTCAAGATTAATTATAGTATTACTGTTCGTAATGTTAATTTTTCTGGGAAAACTCTGAATGGATGTGCTGTTGGGGTGGCTTCATCCCTCCCTGTTTATGCCTACACAGCATTGTCCATTAATGATGGAAGGAAATGGGATGCTTCAGTAGTAAATTCTCTTGGGTGCTAGTTTTATGAAGTTGGTGTAAGTTCAGCAGGCCAGCTAGCCCACTTAACTTTGCCAGATTTGTTCTGGTGCTGGAATATGATGGCCCCACCTCTCCGTGCTTGAGCAATACACAGATGTTCTGTCGAAATGTACCCTGCACGGGTCCTCACTTCAATTATTAATCAGCATTTGACACCACCTTAGTGTCAAGATCGAACTCACAGCTCAGATTATGAATAAAGAACACAGAAATGCTAGCAAAACTCAGCTGAGCTGCTGGCTATAGTATGGCGTCCCTGAACTTATTTCAATTTATTTCATTTGGAAATCACCACACTTGAAATTTACTGTGTCTATCACTGGACAACTATTGAGGAATGGCAAAAAAGCTCGTCTAAGCGCGGATAATATGATTGTCTGTGGCCAATCAATGCCTTGGTTTTTTTTTTAAATTCAAATTTCCTACACTAAAGTCATTTCAGTCATGCTTCAGTCAAGTATGGATTTTTATCTGTTAGTCTGTCCGTCTCTACTTGCGTTTTCACAAAACGTACTTGATTTTTGAACCAACCTTTCTCTCCCCTCCAAAATTTTGTCGTTAAAAGTTATTTTTAGACACAGCTTCCACCAATATCCCTTCTCTTCCATGCTAAGTAGATTTGAACACCTGCGTCTCGAGGTCGCGATTTTTTGTGCAAATAGCGACACTTTTGATTCAATGCAGTCTTTCGCTGTTGTGAACAACACTGTCTTTTGTCATTATTTTCATTATTATCTATCCGTCTGTAAAATTAAAAACATATTATTTCACTGCTCAGAATGGGCCATCCGGCCAGCTAATTTTTATATTCCTAACATTAATATTAAGAAAAAATTACTTTTTAAATTTTGTAATATTTCAAGCATCTGCGTTTAGCCGCTGAATTCAAATCAAAGGCTTGGTATCGCAAAAGCGTCCAATAAATGACTGTGGCGTATCATATCCAAGGTCCCTTCTGTCGAATTCCTTACTTTATGTCAACTTGGGGGGGGGGGGGGGGACGTGACTTTTCCTCCTTGCCCCACCAATTTGCGTCCATTAACCTCGCTAGTTCAAGTACGCGTTCAGTCAGATTTTTGTCTTTTGATCCTCGTTCCGTTTTGCCTTCAAGTCTAACACCTGATGACCCGCGGCGCGGGCGATCATGTATTCCAGCAGCTTACGCATTGGTTTTTATCCTTACATTTTATCCTTTGGAGATATTTTT
The DNA here is from genome assembly GCA_024509875.1 of Oreohelix idahoensis. Classification (NCBI taxonomy): domain Eukaryota; kingdom Metazoa; phylum Mollusca; class Gastropoda; order Stylommatophora; family Oreohelicidae; genus Oreohelix; species Oreohelix idahoensis. The sequence goes on along the minus strand of JAMPIV010004447.1, from coordinate 145,899 downwards.
ACGTTGTATCACTTGTTAATTTTATGACACATCTCCCCACTTGAAAACATGCCTACGGCAAGTTCCAAAACCAGTGATACACATAGATAAAATCTCTCCTCCCGTCTGCCATTACTCTAATTTTGATCACAGGGGTGCCGACTGAGGAAATCTGCACCGACATTCAATTTGCCTGGGATATATTGGATACTAAACTGATAAGGTTGAAGTAATAAAGACCACCTCAGCAATCTTGCGTTTTCATGCTTAGCCTGAGATAAGAATACGAGAGGCTGATGATCCGTCTCCACCACAAAAGTCCTACCATACAGATAGATTTGAAACTTCTTTATTGCCCAGATTAACGCTAAACATTCTTTTTCGCTTGTGGAATATCCTTGTTCCGCCTTATTCAATTTGCGGCTTGCATAAGCGACTGGTTTCAGTTCCCCATCAGGTGAAGATGATCTTTGCAACAAAGCCCCTCCGAGTCCTACATTACTTGCATCGGTTCTTAAGACAAAGTCCTGTGTCAAATCAGGCAGTTTGAGAATAGGCTTGCTAGTGAGTTTTTCCTTTAACTCTTGGAACGCTAGTTCACATTGTGCAGTCCAAATAATTTTATCTGGAAGTCCCTTGCGAGTCAGATCAGTCAGAGGAGCACAAATAGCGTTAAAATTTTTGATGTATTTTTGATAAAATCCGCATAACGACACGAATGATCGCACGTCCTTTTTTGTTTGTGGTCTAGGTGCTCTCTGCAGTTTTTCCAAGTTCTTAGGATCAGGGGTCATGTTACCCTGATATACAGTGTGTCCCAAGAATTCCAACTCTTTGCATCCAATACAACATTTTGTTGGCCTAGCAGTTAAGTTCGCCTCCCGAAGTCTATTAAATAACATTTCTAGAGCTTCAATGTGTTCTTCAAATGTCTCTGTGGCGACGAGAATATCATCCATGAAATTCGTGATACATGGGTTATTCAGGGGATCCAACAATTTGCGCATCATCCTTGAAAACACACTCGGAGCATTTTTCAGTCCGAATGGTAGCATATTGAATTCATAATGTCCATCCGAAGTGCTAAAAGCCAAATAAGGTCTCACTTCAGGCTTCACTGGGATCTGGTAATAGCCTTTACTAAGATCCACCTTTGAAAAGTATTTTGCCTTGTTCAGTCTGGCAAATAACTGTTTTGTGTCTGGTAATGGATCCACTTGTCCTTCTGTGACAGCATTCAGTTTCCTGTAATCTATGCACAGTCTGTGTTCCCCAGACGGTTTTTCTCAACAAAACGACACTAGAACTAAAAGATGATTCACTGTGCGAAATAATCCCCTCCTTCAGCAAATAATCTATTTCTTCCTTCAATGCCTTCTCCTTCGCGAACGGAATAGAATAGGCTCTCATACAGATTGGGTTTGAGTCTACCAGTTTCATGTCATACTGTAGCAAATTTGTATGGCCTGGTTTATCTGTTAATACATCTGTATGTTCCTCCAGAACCTGTTGAACTCTCTCCCTCTGGTTTTTAGTCAGGTGCTTACTGACTTTTACCTGTGCTGCTGTTTCACAAGGATGTAATGGGTATTCATGTGAGGTGAGTGGTTCCTTTTGCATCTGGGTTGCAATAGCCAAGGTCAATAAGGGGGTGCTTTCCTGGAGTGGTCTGTCCAGATACTTCTTTAATAAGTTTACATGATAAACTTTCTCCTTCCCCTTTTTGTCAATTTTATAGTTTGTTCTAGACACCTTCTCTAGAACCGTATATGGACCTTGCCAACCAATTTGTAATTTATTCTGGCTACCGGGTAGTAGAAGAAGCACCTTCTCTCCCACAGCTAGTTCTCGGTCCTTTGCCTTCCTATTAAAATATGCTGCATGTTTCTTCCTGGCTTGTTTCAAATTATCATTTGCCAGTTTCCATCCAGCTTTCAAACGAGTGGTCAGTTCGTTCACGTATTGATAAGATGAGGTAACAGGTTCTTCCGCCTTCTCATCCGTCCAGGTCCTTAATAAAGCTTCTAAAGGACCTTTTATTGGCCTCCCAAATAGCAGAGTTGCGGGAACCATCCCGGTTGAACTATGTGGTACCTCCCGATACGCAAACAATGCGGCGGGCAGGAATTGATCCCACAGATCCGGTTTTTCGTGTGCCAGCTTTCTCAGGATATAAATGAGAGTCCCGTTGAACCTCTCTACCTGGCCGTTCCCTTGTGGATGGTACGGACTACAATGAAAGTGTCTGGCTTGAAATAGTTTAAAAACTTCTTCCGTTAGTTTCCCCTTGAACTGAGATCCATTATCCGTCAAGATTTGATGCGGGAATCCTAATCGGGTAAATATTGTAAGTAGTGCCTCTGCTACATGTTTTGAATCAATTGATGGCAGGGCTACCGCCTCTCCCCACATAGAACAAGTGTCCACCAGAGTAAGGATGTAACTGTTCCTCCTCTTGGTCCGAGTGAGAGGTCCCACAATATCCACTGCAACCCTCTCAAAAGGTGTTCCCACTATGGGCATTTCCCCTAGAGTTGCAGGAGCAGTCCAGTGCTTTGGAGCTACCCTTTGACATTCAGGGCAGGATTTGACATATCTTTTTATATCCTCCGTTATCCCTGGCCAGAAGTAATGACAAGCTATACGCTGTCCTGTGGCGCTGATCCCCATGTGACCACTGAAGGGAATCGCATGCCCGAGTTCCATCACTTTATCTCTATATGAAGTGGGAAGAACCAGCTGGTTGTGACCATTTATTCCAGTTCCGGCCTTCCTGTATAATAGTTTGTTCTTCATGAAATATTCTCCCTTGCTCGGAGGTGTGTGGCATTTGGGCAATTTTTTAAAACATGGCTTGAGTGTCCTATCCTCAGCCTGCGCCTTCCTCATCTCCTCTGGATGAGCATTTATAGGTTCACCTTCTTCCTCCTTCTTCTGACCTGGTCTGCACTGTCGCCATGATCACAGGTTTCTCGGGATTCCCCAAGAAGACGTATCTACACCCCAATATCAGAGGGTAGATTGGTTCATCTATCACTGCTGCTCTGATTTCTCCTTCCACATAGCGAGTTTTCACCGTTATCCTTGCGATGGGAAGTGTCATGAGTGGTATGTCCTTGGTCGCCCCTTGTATTTCCACTGTTTCTGTGGTATACTGACTTGGGTCCACTAGGCTAGACTTCACAACTGAATCATAATCCAAACCTGTATCATAAAGGCACCTTATGGTGGCCCCATTACAAATAACATCCTCACAAACTGGGGGGTGATAAGGTTCCTGTTGTCCATTAGGATTAACCTTTAATCTTTGCGTCCCCGACTTCATTGCAGCAATGTTTGAAGGTTTCCTTCTACAAAATTCGGTGTTATGGTTATCCTTCTTGCACCATTTACACCATCTTTTTCCTTGGTTCAACGGTTTTCTTTCATTGAACTTTTGGTCATTGAACTGTGAGTTTCTGTCGCGATAGTCATTTCTTGGCCGCTCAAAGTTTGTCCTACTTTTATTTCCCTGCTCTCTATTATCAAATTTATTAAATTGCTGTGGAGCTTTAAAAATATCTATGTGCTTCTTTTTAGCACCACTTACCTCTGCCTGGGCTGCCTGATACCTCTCAGCGACATTTAAAACCTCTCCCAACTTCTCTGCACCTTGTTCCATGAGAAATTTTCTCATGTCTGGAGCCATGGACTCTCTCAATTGCTCAATCATGATCATTTCTTTAAGATCTTGGGTCTTCCCCAGAGCAGTCCATTTCTCCAAATAGGTTTCCAGTCTAGCAGAGAATTGGTGGTATGTCTCCCCAGGCAACAGTTTGGCATTTCTAAATTTCTTACGATAAAATTCACCATTCTTCTCGTACCTTAATAACAAAGCCTGCTTTAACATGTCATAATTGTCTTGGTCTTCCCTGTTCATTTTAGCAAAGACTTCATAAGAAGTACCTCTCAGTCTTTGTGATAGCTTTAAACTCCACCTCTCTCTCTCTCTAACCCATATGTAGTAGCTAATAACTCAAAACGTCCTAGGTACCCCTCTATGTCATCGTCTTTTTCAACAAAATGGTCTAAATGAAACCCCATAGCTGAGTTTGAGGCTCCCAGACTGGGCGTAGCATCTGAGGCAAAAGGGCTGGCACCATTTTCAGGAGCCTGGCCTTGTAATTCCAGCTCCCTTAGTCGTAATTCGTGCTCCCTTTGCAACCTTCTATCTTCTGCCTCCCTTTCGGCCTTTTTATCTTCTGCCTCCCTTTCGGCCTTTTTATCTTCTGCCTCCCTTTCGGCCTTTTTATCTTCTGCCTCCCTTTGCTGTCGTTTGTCTTCTGCCTCAATCTGCAGCCTCTTAATTTCTCTATCCGCCTCTAACCTCTTCTCTTCAGCCAACCTTTCAGACTCTAATTTTCTTTCAGCCTCTTTTTCTAATCTCCTTTCTTCCCGTTCAATACATTTATCACATTCAGCCGTTACGTATTGAATTAAAATTTGACCATCCATTCCCATCTCCTTTGCGGTCAGCACAGCAGCTGATCTAAATTTTGCTAGCTCCGCCATACTTTCTAAACAATATAATAATATACAAAATAAATCTCTAACCAGTAAATACACTAAGTACTTCTTATGACTATAGTCTAACTAATTCTAACTAACCAGTTAACTAATTAATTATTACTGGCTGTGAAGATTCACCAACTTCTAATTGCCCTTTTAATTTAAAGGGACACTTTTAATTTTAAGGGAATTTTACAATTTTGTTATTTCTCCCACCAGGAGATCCTTATATTACTGTTTATGCTAAATATCCCTGGACAAGACCCCAATATATGTAGTGGATTTTGATGGTATTGTATGGTGGTGTTATCACCTAGTGTGATGCGTGAGGTCAGCTGTGAAGGCTCCTGAGATAATTGTAACTGTGAATATACAGAAGGCCCTTTCGTGCTACCACTTTATGACCTCGCACATATCTTTTTTTTACTAATGAATGTGGCTACGTTAAAATCTAGGGTACTGAATGCAATGTGTTGTATGGACATATACACACACCCACAGATATTAATTAAGTCTAATACTATCAATAAAATTTATAACACAATGAACTAAATTCAGCTGGTTAAATTTAGAATAGAAAATCTTTTTTTAAATTTATTTGTTCTGAACCAAGGTTTTATTTTGGCCAGAACTTATGCAAAGATTTTGAAATTTATGAATGAATGGCATGAATAAATGGCATGTTAAATGAAAGATGTTTACATATGCAATCTTCAAGATTAATTATAGTATTACTGTTCGTAATGTTAATTTTTCTGGGAAAACTCTGAATGGATGTGCTGTTGGGGTGGCTTCATCCCTCCCTGTTTATGCCTACACAGCATTTGTCCATTAATGATGGAAGGAAATGGGATGCTTCAGTAGTAAATTCTCTTGGGTGCTAGTTCTATGAAGTTGGTGTAAGTTCAGCAGGCCAGCTAGCCCACTTAACTTTGCCAGATTTGTTCTGGTGCTGGAATATGATGGCCCCACCTCTCCGTGCTTGAGCAATACACAGATGTTCTGTCGAAATGTACCCTGCACGGGTCCTCACTTCAATTATTAATCAGCATTTGACACCACCTTAGTGTCAAGATCGAACTCACAGCTCAGATTATGAATAAAGAACACAGAAATGCTAGCAAAACTCAGCTGAGCTGCTGGCTATAGTATGGCGTCCCTGAACTTATTTCAATTTATTTCATTTGGAAATCACCACACTTGAAATTTACTGTGTCTATCACTGGACAACTATTGAGGAATGACAAAAAAACTCGTCTAAGCGCGGATAATATGATTGTCTGTGGCCAATCAATGCCTTGGTTTTTTTTAAATTCAAATTTCCTACACTAAAGTCATTTCAGTCATGCTTCAGTCAAGTATGGATTTTTATCTGTTAGTCTGTCCGTCTCTACTTGCGTTTTCACAAAACGTACTTGATTTTTGAACCAACCTTTCTCTCCCCTCCAAAATTTTGTTGTTAAAAGTTATTTTTAGACACAGCTTCCACCAATATCCCTTCTCTTCCATGCTAAGTAGATTTGAACACCTGCGTCTCGAGGTCGCGATTTTTTGTGCAAATAGCGACACTTTTGATTCAATGCAGTCTTTCGCTGTTGTGAACAACACTGTCTTTTGTCATTATTTTCATTATTATCTATCCGTCTGTAAAATTAAAAACATATTATTTCACTGCTCAGAATGGGCCATCCGGCCAGCTAATTTTTATATTCCTAACATTAATATTAAGAAAAAATTACTTTTTAAATTTTGTAATATTTCAAGCATCTGCGTTTAGCCGCTGAATTCAAATCAAAGGCTTGGTATCGCAAAAGCGTCCAATAAATGACTGTGGCGTATCATATCCAAGGTCCCTTCTGTCGAATTCCTTACTTTATGTCAACTTGGGGGGGGGGGGGGGGGGGGGGGGACGTGACTTTTCCTCCTTGCCCCACCAATTTGCGTCCATTAACCTCGCTAGTTCAAGTACGCGTTCAGTCAGATTTTTGTCTTTTGATCCTCGTTCCGTTTTGCCTTCAAGTCTAACACCTGATGACCCGCGGCGCGGGCGATCATGTATTCCAGCAGCTTACGCATTGGTTTTTATCCTTACATTTTATCCTTTGGAGATATTTTAACGTTGTATCACTTGTTAATTTTATGACAGGCTTTATGCTCAGTAATTTTTGAACACAGCTCTTCTGGCTAGTTGTTAGTTTGTTTTTAAAAATAGGATAAAGAAAGTTTTCGAATGTTCTTAGTTAGGTTTTTGGGGAAGAGACGGTTTAGCTGAGCTGTGATCTCACGCGGTTACTTCGCGCCTGAGTTATTTTTACTGTGCTGTTTTGAGCAGCTGTAATTTCGTGACAGTGTTTTCTGGCAGAGCTTCGAGATGGTCGTTCCCATTTCGTTAGTGTGTTCCAGCATATTTTTTGTGAAAGGGAGAATTTAATTGAGATTGAAAATATTTTCAGGCCATGGATTGTAGGCCATTATATACATTCTTATTTCCGATTATGGATTTTGAAGTTCGATAGATTATTAAAGGGAATGTTCTTTCTCCCAGGAGATGTATTATTCAGGCCTTGGAGTATGTTGATTCAGGCTATATTATTGTAAACTGTGAGGTATACGATCCCTTTCTTGTATGGATATTTTCGCCATGATGTTTATGATTATGAGCTGCTGTGCTCTGCAGCCTTTGTGCTTGGGATTTTTTGTACCAGTAACTAAGTCGTACGAATTTTCTTACTGATGTCTGAGGATTTACTATGGGCTGTTATATATGATTATATACCTTTGGATTTTTTGCACGCTGTTATGGACTTATTTACATGTTACTTTATGATGTGCTATGAAGTGTCGTCCCATGATGTCTACGTTACCGTATTGTCAATAAAACTGTACAACGTTAAAACTAGTTTCAAGATCTAGCGTTACTGTGGTGTGGGTGATTGGCACTGAAAGTACCCATGGCATTTGCGTATGTTTATACACTACCTTCGTATTTACAACAGCGGTCATGTACTTCAGCTGTGGTGATTTCGTAGAAATTTGTTTTAAATGATGAAATTGCTAGTCCCACGCACAACCTTATGTTGGTGGCCTGTTACGACATATCTGAGAGGACTGTAGACACATTCTTTCGTTGTCTCCCCCAGAGAGCCTGGAAACTGCACACGACAAATGTTCGTGCACAATTAAAATAATCCTAGTTAACTAGGAAAGAGTCTGTCAGAGTGCACCATCAAGACAAGAGACAGAAGACGTTGGAGATCCATTACAGCCAACCTTCGTTGTGGAGATGGCAACTGATGATGATGATGAGTTAACTAAAACTATACAGGATGTCTGGTAACAGTTTAAACCTAGATGGGGAAAAAGGTATTGTTGTAAATATGTGAGGAATGCAGTCTTGGAAGGACAAAGTGACAAATGTTGATGTGCTGTGCTCGAGCTGGTCTTAAAATCATATATCCACTTCTTAATAAGCGCAGATAACGATGGATTTGCCATATCCACCGCATGGAAGATGGTCGCATCCCCAAATATATTTTCTACGGACAATTGGCAGATGGTAATAGAAGAACCGGGGGGGGGGGCGCAGCTGAGGTTCAAAGATGTGTGCAAGAGAGACATGAAGGTGCTGGACATCAATCTTGCAACTTCGGAGTATTAAGCTGCTGATCGCTCCAAATGGCGATGCTCTCTACGGCACCTCCGATGGGGTGGAAAGAAGCTCTCACAACAAGCAGAAGAGAAAGGAACCCGTCGAAAGGAACACCAGGCCAAACAAAATCATTTGCAGGCTATCACCTCAAGGTCGTTTCATCACCAAAGTCAGTTATGACTGGAGGAGGCTACATGCATGCAGTCGGCTTTTGTTTTTTAAATGCGTATTATGAAGACGTAATTTAATATTTATTGTGACAACCGGCAATTTAAATAGGATAAGATGGCGACGACGACAAAGAGACAAGAAATCGGACAGTTGGGACAACACCGTATGGGAGAAAGTCGATAACACGGTGATACAATACACCTGGGACGGAAGGTGAGCAGATGCGCGCTTGCTTGCGTGAGATGATAGTCACTTGAGGATTATGTTACTAGAGCTGTGAAACTATTCTTCTTAATACGCTTTTGCTCAAGTTGACGATACTTGCACGTCTCGAGTACATGTTCCAGTCAATATATTTATGTCCTCCCCTGCATATCTTTATTTTTTTTCTCTTGAATATCTTCATTTTTTCACCTATCTTTACTGGTTTTACTGTATCTCTTTATCTTTTCACCTGTGTTTCTAAGGTTTTTCACCTGTTTCTTAACCTATTATTCTCTATACCCTGAACTGCAACCTGTAAATCTTTATCTTTTCTGCATATCTATTCATTGCTCATTTCTTTACCTTACCTGTTTTTCTGCTCAGCAAAGCATCTTTACCTATTGTTTATGTCTTTTCCCACTCACTCCTTTATCTTTATCTGTTAGGTGAATGTTGTCCTGTTAGAACGTATACCTTTTGGTTTTCATAAATGGGTGCTTGAGTAGAATAGAAGGATTGAAATGGTATGACAAGATCACTAATGTGGAACTGATGACAAGAATCAGACAAATGTCTGTCGAACTGATGACAAGAACTAGACAAGTGTCTGTGGAACTGATGACAAGAACTAGACAAATGTCTGTCGAACTGATGACAAGAACTAGACAAGTGTCTGTGGAACTGATGAAAAGAACCAGACATGTGTCTGTGGAACAAGAGATGAGAAGAAGACGCACATAATAGATAGGACAGACATTAAGAAAACCTATTAATAACCTTGCCAGACAGTCCTTGTTGTGGAATCCCCATGGTAACAGAAACAGGTGTAGACAGGAAACCACATGAGCAAGAGACAGAAATAACAATGATGAGACAGATGTGGAAAGAGTTGCTTGTGATAGCACGTGACAGGAAGACTTTACATACGTTTGTTGAAGACCTATGCTTCGTGGGAAGCTGATAATGATGATGAAGATGTATACGTTCACCTTTTTTCTAGCTCAACTGTGCAACATCCCCTGTTTTGCTGTTTATCTTATCTCACATTTTCCGAAGTTAAAGACACTAGCATCGCGTGCATACCTGTTGCCATGTGTAACCCTCCGTCTGTGAAAAACCTCCGCACTAATTCCTGCAGACTTCTCAACTGGGGATGTGCAGTCTTCAGACCCTGGGAGCGGATCTTGTTTTGACGATTGTAAAGACATGGCCGAGGTGATAGACTCAGAGTCATATTCCTCGTCATAAGGAGCAGTCTGAAACGATACATGGTCAATTTATAATTGATCTGACGTCATTCATTTAATCATGTATTCATTACCTCTTAGCTCAATGAGGAGCATTAAACTCTTAACAAATTCATGCCAACCCTTCCTGTACTGTGCCAACCCTTCCTGTACTGTGCATCCATTCAAAGATTGTCCACGTCTTCTTTTATCCTCTTTATGTCTGCCCCTTTACAGGTCCATTTACATCCTGTGCTTTCTGGTCTTTTCTACCTCTCTTAACAAGAGATTTCAGAACAAGCATTGCCTTGTCATTCTTTTAACAGGTTTCTTGAATATGCGACGTATTTATCTACAACGTCTTCTTCTCATCTCTTGTTCCACTGGCACTTGTCTGTCATTTGCCTTGAGTTCTTACATTGGCATTTCGTTAAACCATTTAATTACGTCAAAATTGTAGATTAGGTCAAGGGATAGCCTAATCATTTGACTACCATGGACACTTTCTTTTATTTTCGACATTAACCTATGCAATATGAAGTATCTAATAGAACATAAATGAACAGATCCCAAGTCTTCAGGCTAATGGTTTGTCCCCTCAGGAGACGAGGACCACTGGTGCATTGCGCCTCCGTGAATGAAAACCGCTCAAAACATACTATATTCTCTTTTACTGGTTTTCACTGTACAAATTTGTTTTACACATAATATTTATAACGTTCTTGTGTGTTGTAGCAACTTTAAACTTTGTTTTATACATAATGTTTATAAAGTTTGTGTGTGCTGTAGCAACTTTAAACTTTGTTTTATCCATGATGTTTATAAAGTTCTTGTGTGTTGTAGGAACTTTAAACTTTGTTTTATACATAATGTTTATAAAGTTCTTGTGTGTTGTAGCAACGTTAAACTTTCCTTTATACATAGTGTTAATAACGTTATTGTGTGTTGTAGCAACTTTAAACTTTGTTTTATACATCATGTTTATAGAGTATTTGTCTTTGTAACAAATACTACTTTGTTTTATACTGTGATGATATACATTGATACACCTATAAAATTTATAGTATTTATAAGTCAAAGTAATGTAGAAATAAAAGTAGTGGAGTTGTGACGCTTCTTCTTCGCCCACGCCAGCAATCGTATGGATTTTAGCAGGCCGTCTTGTAGAATAAATAGTACTATCGTTTTCTAATGCCTTGGAAAACTATTTATAACATTTTGAGACGAAAGGTTTATTCGTCCAGAAGGAATGCGAGAGAGAGAGAGAGAAGGAAAAATGATACTTTTGGCACGTGTTGGTTTGAACCACAAAATTGTCAGCGAGCGAGCGATATCGCTAGCGGCAGATTTAAAAATACAACGAAAAGCCAATATTTGTTCGTTTGACAGTCACGCAGTTTGACATATATAACCACACACACAGCACTGTGTCTGCCAAGTAGCATAATTTTCTGACGTAACCAACTTGTTGTTTCGGTTTGCACAACGGGAAAGAGGGGGAAAGATGGTGGATTTATATAAAAGTAGAAATTGCCAAATAATATGGAAATCTTTATTACTGGGATTAGGACCATAAAACTTAGTTGGTTTGATAGAATATGATCTTCTGATTAATAATATGTTTTATTCTCCAAAAACGCCCAATTAATAGTAGAGATATTGACAAAATACTATATTAGTTCGTACGGACTGACAAGCAGACCCTCGTTTTTGCATTCACTATCTGTGACAATTTTTTGCACGCGGTGTTGAAAGGAAGCAGAAGAGGGAGGGTCAAAGTCCAAGGGGGGAACTTTAGGAGGGAGAGGCAAATGTATTAGGCCAAAAAGCAAGTCTATTTTTAACTAACGCCAAGATCGGGACGGACCGACAGACAGAGGTACCCCGAAATTGGGCTGTAATTTTGGCTTTATTTTCAAATTGAAGTCAGAATTGGGAATCGTCCGATCCCATTGGCCAGCTTAGCTAATATTGAGAAAAAAAAAGTTGAAGGCTTGACGCCATTTGAATTATTACTGTCCATTGAACAGGACGATTGAAAGTCTGTGAAGTGGGACTTGCCTTGATAAATATATATTAAAGTAAAAGTAAAAGGCGTCATAGTCCAGCCAGTAGCACGTCTGAAGTTGTGCCAATTCAACGTACCTGTGTTGTCATTGAATTTATGGGTTTTTGTCTGGCACTAGACCAGTGGCAGATTTCTGAGTGAAGTGTTTGAGAAGACTGTGTATTCCAGTAGTGATAGGTGTACACGCTGTCTACCCTATTACTTTTGGACAAGTACAACAGTGGCCGTTGGCCGGAAAGACAACTATCTTCTATCTTCAAGGGCCAGATAAGTACAACAAACCTGGCCCGAGGAAAATTCATCAACTATTCCACCAGATAATAACTGAACTGTATTAGTAATAAAGACTTTTCCACCAATAAATATGTATAAAGAGAAAAGAAACGTTAGGAAGACAGACCGGGTATGATGTGAACACCCCGACCCGCCATCCAGTATAAATTAAGAATTGATATAGGTTTAGTAACATCATTATTATATTCTGAAGTATGTGCTTGGACAGTTTGTCCTTTTTGTTTGATTGAATTGAATATCTAGATGTATATATAACAAATCATCTACACCTGAACACAAATGACGTCATGAGGCAAAATAGTTTCATTTTAACAATGACAGGAAAATTGACAGCGTATATAGTTTTTTTTTCATTTCTTGTCTGCTTTTTCTAAATGTGCCAACAAATTTCCAATTGTCATGAATAATTTATTTATGATCAGAAGCAACTGACATTTTCCTACATTATGTAAAGATGGATGTACTTTAACACAAAAGTGGTTGTATGAGTTCTACTACTTTAAAATGTTATTTCAAATTTGTTTAGGGCCCACTCCCTTGCATGAATCAAACGTGGATCTGCCTTGACTTTAGTCTCGTCAAATTCAGAGTCGGAGTGGGGACATTTTTTACCGATTCCGACTCCACTAAAGAATGACCTACTCCACTAAAGAATGACCGACTCCACTAAAGAATGACCTACTCTAATAAAGAAGGACCGACTCCACTAAAGAATGACCTACTCCACGACTCCGTCTCTACAGCCCTGTGTTGTTGTTGTTGTTGATCTAGCAGCATATGGGCTCCCGCTCTTCGATCCAATCTTGACATATTGTGATGAATTTACCGTGATACAACGTTAAAATATATCCAATTATAAAGAGAACATTGTAGGGATAAAAATAATGCGTAAGATACTAGGAGACATAATCGCCCATGCCCGCATTTCCTACCGCCATTCAAACTAACTAGTTAGACGTGCAGATGAAACGGTACCCTTGTAGACGGGAGGATAACGGAGATATAAAAAAAAGGAAAAATATGACTGAACACGTGTTTGAACCTAATGGGCAAAAAGACGCAAGTTGTAGTTTAAGTAATAAAAGAGGGAAAAAAAATCACGCCACTAGTTAACACAATGTAAGGAAATTGATAGAAAAAGACCTTAGCTCTTATTCGAAACAGTCATTTCTTGGACGTTTTACGATACTTGGTTGTTTTATTTGAATTCAGCGGCAAACGCCGTGGAGAACGTGCAACAACAAATTTCAAAAACTAACCTTGAGAAAAAATATGTTTTTTCTTAATAATAAAGTTATGAATATAAAACCTAGCTAGTATGATAGCCCATCTTAAGCAGAGAGATAATATACTTTCATTTATACAGACGGACAGATAACATGGAAGATATTGACGAAAGACCGTATTGTTCACATCAGACTAGCGACAGTATTGTTGTGCACACTTTCACTAAAGCCTCAAAATTGCGTCCTTGAGATACGGAAATGCTAAAATCTAGCTGTAATGAACGAGAGGGGGAAGGTTGGAGAATTGTGGCTAAAAATAACTTAGGAGGCAGATTTGTGTAGGGGTTTGCGTGTAGTTGGTCCAAGAAACAAGTGTGTTTTTGTGAAAAACCAAGTAGAGACAGACGGACCAACAGATAATAATACATACGTGACTGAGATCTGACTGAAATTTGACTTTTGGTTTGAAGATTTGGAAAAGTTAGGGGGGAAGTCTGTGATTGGACAAATGTATTCATATTAGCGGGATAGAGACGCGCATTTTTGCCATTTGATAATAGTCTGTCCAGTAACCCAGTCAGTTATTTCCAGTGGTGTTTTCCCAGAAGATATTATATTCAATTTAGTGGGACGCCATACTATAGCCAGCAGCTCAGCTGAATTTTGCTAGAATTAACTGTGTTCTCAATTCTGAATTCTGGTAAGAATGAAAGCATTTATCTTGTATATTTTAATATTTTGAGTGATTGATACTGCCATATCATATAAAATGATTACGACAAGTAAGTGCTCGCTGGTCCCCAGCCCAAGTTTCAGGGTCTAGAGACAAACAAAATATATGGATGACGCCTAACTAAGACTATGGAAGGCGGAATCTATTATTGAGATCAGTGGGAACATATTACCTATCTTATTGAAGAAAAGAGGAAACTATTGAACATATCTCAGATGCAATGCAGTCTTGGGGAAACTGGTACTATATGAAAACAAAAGCCCTGGGTAAGATGTGCTACGTTGGTCAGAGAGATCTGACCCATTCTGTGTAATGTTGATGTGTTGTGCTGTGTGTAAGAGTGGTGCAGTGGATAGAGTACTGACACATAGCACAAATTTTGTTTCAGAATTGTGAGTTTCTGTTGTGGCACTAAAGCTAGTAGTGCCACAACTTAAGCAAGAATACACAAGCAGATGTGTGTGCCGCCTAACATTTGTGTCGGTGCAGCCTAGCATTGTATTCCAGCTACAGAGAGGAGTGGGCCACAGGAAGCGAGTATCAGATCTTCACAGACAAGATGAGTGAATACGTGGCCTGCTGAAGATTCACCAGTATTTAAAACCACCACAAATATTTCCCTATCAAAAATATACTGAATTCTTGGGAAATATAACATTAAACTACAGTCTATAAGTCAATGGACAAAGCTTGTTGTAGTCACAGAGTGGGGAGTGATGACATCACCCCAACAGCACATCCAGTAATAGTTCTCCCAGAGACAATAGAGATATTATTAATATTAACCAGTCTTATCAAATACCTATGTACACAAATTCAATTTTATTATGCCATATATTTATGCATTCCATTTATAACTCCATAACGTTTCATATGTGCTGACCAAAATAAAACATTGGTTCAGAACTAATAAATTTAGAGAAAATTGTTAAAATCAAAACTAAAACAGTCTGAGTTAGTTCAGTGTGTTATAGATTTTATTAATATTATTAGACATATTAATTACCTGTGTGTGTTTGTATAGTATATTACAACACATTACATTTCAGTACCCTAGACTTTTTAACGTAGCTACATTCATGATAGTAAAAGAGATATGTTTGAGGTCGTAAGTGGTAGTAAGAAGGGCCTTCTGTAATTCACATAAACATTTATCTCAGGAGCCTTCACAGCTGACCTCATACATTACACTAGATATCCTAACCACCATACAATATCATCAAAAACCACTACAAATATTGGGGTCTTGTCCGGGGATATTTAGTTAATCATAGATATTGGGATCTCCTGGTGGGAGAATTAAACCAGTGGGGACAGATTGTATAAATTTAAAAAGTGTCCCTTAAAATAATAAGGGGAAAATAAAAGTTGGTGAATCTTCACAGCCAGTGGTAATTAGTTGATTGATTAATTAGAATTACCTTGGCCATTTTAAATAATTAGAATTACCTTGGTCATTAATTAATTAGAATTACCTTAGTCATTATATAATTAGAATTACCTTAGTCATTATATAATTAGATTTACCTTGGTCATTGTTAATTTGTATGATGGCTGACCTAGCAAAATTTAGATCGGCTGCTGTGCTAACGGCGAGGGAGATGAATATGGAGGGTCAGGTTTTAATTCAGTATGTAACTTCTGAATGTGACAAGTATATTGAAAGGGAAGATAGGAGGTTAGCTGAAGAGAGGAGGTTACAAATTGAGGCTGATAAAGAACTTAAGAGGTTGCAGATTGAGGCAGAAGAAAAACGACAGCAAAGGGAGGCAGAAGAAAAAAGGCCGAAAGGGAGGCAGAAGAAAAAAAGGCCGAAAGGGAAGCAGAAGATAGAAGATTGCAAAGGGAGCACGAATTACGACTAAGGGAGCTGGAATTACAAGGCCATGCTCCTGAAAATGGTGCCAGCCCTTTTGCCTCAGATGCTACGCCTAGTCAGGTAGCCTCAACCTCAGCTATGGGGTTTCATTTAGACCATTTTGTTGAGAAAGACGATGAAATCGAAGGGTACCTCAGTAGATTTGAATTATTAGCTACTACATATGGGTTAGAGAGAGAGAGGTGGAGTCTAAAGTTATCACAGGGACTGAGAGGTACTTCTTATGAAGTCTTTGCTAAAATGAATAGAGAAGACCAAGACAATTATGACATGCTAAAGCAGGCTTTGTTATTAATATATGAAAAGAATGGTGAATTCTATCGTAAGAAGTTTAGAAATGCCAAGCTGTTGTCTGGGGAGACATACCACCAATTCTCTGCCAGACTGGAAACCTATTTGGAGAAATGGACTGCTCTGGGGAAGACCCAAGATCTTAAAGAAATGATCATGATTGAGCAATTGAGAGAGTCCATGGCTCCAGACTTGAGAAAATTTCTCATGGAACAAGGTGCAGAGAGGTTGGGGGAGGTTTTAAATGTCGCTGAGAGGTATCAGGCAGCCCAGGCAGAGGTAAGTGGCACTAAAAAGAAGCACATAGAAAATTGTAAAGCTCCACAGCAATTTAGTAGATTTGATAACAGAGAACAAGGTAATAAAGGCAGGACAAACTTTGATAGGCCACCAAATGACTATCGTGACAGAAACTCACAGTTCAATGACCCAAAATATAACGAAAGAAACCCGATTAACCCACGAAAAAGACGGGGCAAATGGTGTAAGAAAGACAACCATAACACCGAATTTTGTAAAAGGAAACCTTCAAACATTGCTGCAATGAAGTCGGGGACTCAAAGATTAAAGGTTAATCCTAATGGACAGCAGGAACCTTGTCACCCCCCAGTTTGTGAGGATGTTATTTGTAATGGGGTCACCATAAGGTGCCATTATGATACAGGTTTGGATTATGATTCAGTTGTGAAGTCTAGCCTAGTGGACCCAAGTCAGTATACCACAGAAACAGTGGAAATACAAGGGGCGACTAAGGACATACCACTCATGACACTTCCCATCGCAAGGATAACGGTGAAAACTCGCTATGTGGAAGGAGAAATCAGAGCAGCAGTGATAGATGAACCAATCTACCCTCTGATATTGGGGTGTAGGTACGTCTTCTTGGGGAATCCCGAGAGACCTGTGATCATGGCGACAGTGCAGACCAGGTCACAGAAAAAGGAGGAAGAAGGTGAACCTATAAATGCTCATCCAGAGGAGATGAGGAAGGCGCAGGCTGAGGATAGGACACTCAAGCCATGTTTTAAAAAAAATTGCCCAAATGCCACACACCTCCAAGCAAGGGAGAGTACTTTATGAAGAACAAACTATTATACAGGAAGGCCGGAACTGGAACAAATGGTCACAACCAGCTGGTTCTTCCCACTTCATATAGGTATAAAGTGATGGAACTCGGGCATGCGATTCCCTTCAGTGGTCACATGGGGATCAGCGCCACAGGACAGCGTATAGCTTGTCATTACTTCTGGCCAGGGATAACGGAGGATATAAAAAGATATGTCAAATCCTGTCCAGAATGTCAAAGGGTAGCTCCAAAGCATTGGACTGCTCCTGCAACTCTAGGGGAAATGCCCATAGTGGGAACACCTTTTGAGAGGGTTGCAGTGGATATTGTGGGACCTCTCACTCGGACCAAGAGGAGGAACAGTTACATCCTTACTCTGGTGGACACTTGTTCTATGTGGGGAGAGGCGGTAGCCCTGCCATCAATTGATTCAAAACATGTAGCAGAGGCACTACTTACAATATTCACCCGATTAGGATTCCCGCATCAAATCTTGACTGATAATGGCTCACAGTTCAAGGGAAACTAACGGAAGAAGTTTTTAAGCTATTTCAAGCCAGACACTTTCATTGTAGTCCGTACCATCCACAAGGGAACGGCCAGGTAGAGAGGTTCAATGGGACTCTCATTTCTATCCTGAGGAAGCTGGCACACGAAAAAACCGGATCTGTGGGATCAATTCCTGCCCGCCGCGTTGTTTGCGTATCGGGAGGTACCACATAGTTCAACCGGGATGGCTCCCGCAACTCTGCTATTTGGGAGGCCAATAAAAGGTCCATTAGAAGCTTTATTAAGAACCTGGACAGATGAGAAGGCAGAAGAGACTGTTACCTCATCGTATCAATATGTGAACGAACTGACCACTCGTCTGAAAGCTGGATGGAAACTGGCAAATGATAATTTGAGACAAGCCAGGAAGAAACATGCAGCATATTTTAATAGGAAGGCAAAGGACAGAGTACTAGCTGTGGGAGAGAAGGTGCTTCTTCTACTACCCGGCAGCCAGAATAAATTACAAATTGGATGGCAAGGTCCATATACGGTTCTAGAGAAGGTGTCTAGAACAAACTATAAAATTGGCAAAAAGGGGAAGGAGAAAGTTTATCATGTAAACCTTTTAAAGAAGTATCTGGACAGACCACTCCAGGAAAGCACCCCCTTACTGACCTTGGCTATTGCAACCCAGATGCAAAAAGAACCACTCACCTCACATGAATACCCATTACATCCTTGTGAAACAGCTGCACAAGTAAAAGTCAGTAAGCACCTGACTAAAAATCAGAGGGAGAGAGTTCAACAGGTTCTGGAGGAACATACAGATGTATTAACAGATAAACCAGGACATACAAATTTGCTACAGTATGACATGAATCTGGTAGACTCAAACCCAATCTGTATGAGAGCCTATTCTATTCCGTTCGCGAAGGAGAAGGCATTGAAGGAAGAAATAGATTATTTGTTGAAGGAGGGGATTATTTCACACAGTGAATCTTCTTTTAGCTCCAGTGTAGTTTTGTTGAGGAAACCGTCTGGGGAACATAGACTGTGCATAGATTACAGGAAACTGAATGCTGTCACAGAAGGACAAGTGGATCCATTACCAGACACAAAACAGTTATTTGCCAGATTAAACAAGGCAAAATACTTTTCGAAGGTGGATCTTAGTAAAGGCTATTACCAGATTCCAGTGAAGCCTGAAGTTAGACCTTATTTAGCTTTTAGCACCTCGGAAGGACATTATGAATTCAACATGCTACCATTCGGACTGAAAAATGCTCCGAGTGTATTTTCAAGGATGATGCGCAAATTGTTGGATCCCCTGAATAATCCATGTATCACGAATTTCATGGATGATATTCTCGTCGCCACAGAGACATTTGAAGAACACATTAACTCTCTGAAAATGTTATTTGATAGGCTTAGGGAGGCGAACTTAACTGCTAGACCAATAAAATGTTGTATTGGATGCAAAGAGTTGGAATTCTTGGGACACACTGTATATCAGGGTAACATGATCCCTGACCCCAAGAACTTAGAAAAACTGCAGAGAGCACCTAGACCACAAACAAAAAAGGACGTGCGATCATTCGTGTCGTTATGTGGATTTTACCAAAAATATATCAAAAATTTTAACTCTATATGTGCTCCTCTGACTGATCTGACTCGCAAGGGACATCCAGATAAAATTGTTTGGACTGCGCAATGTGAATTGCCTTTCCAAGAGTTAAAGGAAAAACTCACTAGCAAGCCTATTCTCAAATTGCCTGATTTGACACAGGACTTTGTGGTGAGAACGGATGCAAGTAATGTAGGCCTGGGGGCGGCTCTGTTGCAATGGTCATCTTCACCCGATGGGGAACTGAACCCAGTCGCTTATGCAAGCCGCAAATTGAATAAAGCGGAGCAAGGATATTCAACATGCGAAAAAGATTGTTTAGCGTTAATCTGGGCAATAAAAAAGTTCCAAATCCATCTGTATGGTAGGACTTTTGTGGTCCAGACGGATCATCAGCCCCTGGTGTTCTTATCTCAGGCTAAGCATGAAAATGCAAGATTGTTGAGATGGTCATTATTGTTACAACCTTATCAGTTTATTATCGAATACATCCCGGGGTCATTGAATGTCGGTGCAGATTTCCTCAGTCGGCACCCCTGTGATCAAAATTAGAGTAGTTGGTAGGCGTGAGGAGTAATTTTATCTATGTGTCTCACTGGTTTTGGAACTTGCCGTAGTGCATGTTCTCAAGTGGGGAGATGTGTGATGAATTTACCGTGATACAACGTTAAAATATCTCCAATTATAAAGAGAACATTGTAGGGATAAGAATAATGCGTAAGATACTAGGAGACATGCTCGCCCATGCCCGCATTTCCTACCGCCATTCAAACTAACTAGTTAGACGTGCAGATGAAACGGTACCCTTGTAGACGGGAGGATAACGGAGATATAAAAAAAAGGAAAAATATGACTGAACACGTGTTTGAACCTAATGGGCAAAAAGACGCAAGTTGTAGTTTAAGTAATAAAAGAGGAAAAAATATCACGCCACTAGTTAACACAATGTAAGGAAATTGATAGAAAAAGACCTTAGCTCTTATTCGAAACAGTCATTTCTTGGGCGTTTTACGATACTTGGTTGTTTTATTTGAATTCAGCGGCAAACGCCGTGGAGAACGTGCAACAACAAATTTCAAAAACTAACCTTGAGAAAAAATATGTTTTTTCTTAATAATAAAGTTATGAATATAAAACCTAGCTAGTATGATGGCCCATCTTAAGCAGAGAAATAATATACTTTCATTTATACAGACGGACAGATAACATGGAAGATATTGACGAAAGACCGTATTGTTCACATCAGACTAGCGACAGTATTGTTGTGCACACTTTCACTAAAGCCTCAAAATTGCGTCCTTGAGATACGGAAATGCTAAAATCTAGCTGTAATGAACAAGAGGGAGAAGGTTGGAGAATTGTGGCTAAAAATAACTTAGGAGGCAGATTTGTGTAGGGGTTTGTGTGTAGTTGGTCCAAGAAACAAGTGTGTTTTTGTGAAAAACCAAGTAGAGACAGACGGACCAACAGACAATAATACATACGTGACTGAGATCTGACTGAAATTTGACTTTTGGTTTGAAGATTTGGAAAAGTTAGGGGGGAAGTCTGTGATTGGACAAATGTATTCATATTAGCGGGATAGAGACGCGCATTTTTGCCATTTGATAATAGTCTGTCCAGTAACCCAGTCAGTTATTTCCAGTGGTGTTTTCCCAGAAGATATTATATTCAATTTAGTGGGACGCCATACTATAGCCAGCAGCTCAGCTGAATTTTGCTAGCATTAACTGTGTTCTCAATTCTGAATTCTGGTAAGAATGAAAGCATTTATCTTGTATATTTTAATATTTTGAGTGATTGATACTGCCATATCATATAAAATGATTACGACAAGTAAGTGCTCGCTCTAGGTCCCCAGCCCAAGTTCAGGGTCTAGAGACAAACAAAATATATGGACGCCTAACTAAGACTATGGAAGGCGGATCTATTATTGAGATCAGTGGGAACATATTACCTATCTTATTGAAGAAAAGAGGAAACTATTGAACATATCTCAGATGCAATGCAGTCTTGGGGAACTGGTACTAAATGAAAACAACTGGGTAAGATGTGCTACGTTGGTCAGAGAGATCTGACCCATTCTGTGTAATGTTGATGTGTTGTGCTGTGTGTAAGAGTGGTGCAGTGGATAGACTACTGACACATAGCACAAATTTTGTTTCAGAATTGTGAGTTTCTGTTGTGGCACTAAAGCTAGTGCCACATACTTAAGCAAGAATACACAAGCAGATGTGTGTGCCGCCTAACATTTGTGTCGGTGCAGCCTAGCATTGTATTCCAGCTACAGAGAGGAGTGGGCCACAGGAAGCGAGTATCAGATCTTCACAGACAAGATGAGTGAATACGTGGCCTGCTGAAGATTCACCAGTATTTAAAACCACCACAAATATTTCCCTATCAAACATATACTGAATTCTTGGGAAATATAACATTAAACTACAGTCTATAAGTCAATGGACAAAGCTTGTTGTAGTCACAGAGTGGGAGTGATGACATCACCCCAACAGCACATCCAGTAATAGTTCTCCCAGAGACAATAGAGATATTATTAATATTAACCAGTCTTATCAAATACCTATGTACACAAATTCCATTTTATTATGCCATATATTTATGCATTCCATTTATAACTCCATAACATTTCATATGTTCTGACCAAAATAAAACATTGGTTCAGAACTAATAAATTTAGAGAAAATTGTTAAAATCAAAACTAAAACAGTCTGAGTTAGTTCAGTGTGTTATAGATTTTATTAATATTATTAGACTTATTAATTAGCTGTGTGTGTTTGTATAGTATATTACAACACATTACATTTCAGTACCCTAGACTTTTTAACGTAGCTACATTCATGATAGTAAAAGAGATATGTTTGAGGTCGTAAGTGGTAGTAAGAAGGGCCTTCTGTAATTCACATAAACATTTATCTCAGGAGCCTTCACAGCTGACCTCATACATTACACTAGATAACCTAACCACCATACAATACCATCAAAAACCACTACACATATGTACAGATATTAAGGGTGATTGTCAAGTTACGTCTTTTTAAATCGTAATATCCTCAACTGTATCAACTGGAAATACATGAAACAAATATCGAAACAGTCGGCAGTAAATGCCATTTGATAAATAAGTTTTATTTTTCAATTTGTTTACTCGTACAGAAACAAAATAAAATTAAATAACCAATAAAATGACGTTATAATACACAGCTAAAATTACCGCCCATTATAAAATAGTGTGTTGACAAGACCGGATCTTACACTGAGTTGTAATTTTGACGTGACGTATTATTTCATGTGTTAAAATAACAGTTAATTCACTTTACTATGATTTTTGTTTCATGTTAATTAGTTGGAAAGAAGTGAAGAAATAACAGTTTAAAATTAGGAAGTTATTTTTCTATCCCACTGAACACAAAGATTAACGTGTTTGCTAGTTGTCGTTTCGTTCCATATAATGTGTTTCATCTGGCCTCGGAGGAAGAAGCATTTTCTGAAAACCATCGAATGCTGGGCACTCAAAGAGGTGGTGGTCAACACTTTCATAGGGGTAAGCACACAGCTGGCACTGAATCCATGAAGTGTGTAGGACTGAATTCTGTTCATGTGATTGTTATTTGATGGTTGTAGTTGTTAACTAGGACTGTTGAGCTGAGCGTGTCGCTCTTTCGCAGCTAATGCCAAGTTGAAGGATTCTCATGTGTTCTGTAGCTGTTGAGTGGTGCAGTATAATTGAAGGATTCTTATGTGTTCTGTAGCTGTTGAGTGGTGCTGCATAGTTGAAGGATTCTCGTGTGTTTTGTAGCTGTTGAGTGGTGCTGTATAGAGTGTTGGCAATTGTTGGGGAGCCCAGCAAATGCTGTCGTCTTTCTATGGAGAATCCTGGGCAAGTGAGCAGCACTTGCTGAACTGTCTCATACGAATGGGTACAGTTGCGGTATTTAGGCTCACATATGAGTTTTAATTTATTTAAGTGCATGTTGAGTCTGGTATGTTCTGTCCTTAACTGGAGGATTCTAAACTGATCCATACATCGAAGGTTTTTGATGTCATGTTTGATAAAATTAATCATTCCTTTATACACGGTACATTCAGAAGTCCCTTTCGCCCGTCGGTTCAGCCATTGATCTTTGAAGTTGTTTTGGATAATTAGGTCCATAATGTTAAGTCCTGTATGTTGTGCTCGGAGCCAAACAAAAAACGCTCTGATACCACCCTTGTAAAGTAGTTTATGTTGTCATTGAAATCAGGACTGGCCATAAGTCTGAAGACCAGTGTCCAGGTTTATCTCATGGTCTGTCTGTTCAGACATGTTTGTTAGTAAAACGTGCCAGTTTGTCTTACATTATTCTCTAAAGCATCGCCTTGTAATGACCACCTGGCTAACGTCATATTATAGTCCGTTCGGAAATTCGTGCCCACAGAAAGCGTCAATTTTCTCCAAAACTGTTTGTTGTATGGACATGAATTTTTGCATGCAGTCTTATATTTTCCATGCAGTTAAGATTTTGCGATCATTACATCCACAGCTGTCGCGAAATTTGCAAAACGGCGATTTTCTTTGATCTTCTTGGAACATTTGTTGATAAATTGCCTAATGATCTGCCCGTAACATTCTTAATGTGTGATTGGTTCACGTGATTTTGATACGAGGAATGATGTTCTTAATAACAAGATATTCAGAATAAGCGAGAACAATACTGCTTTGGATGAGTATGTTAACTCTGTTATACTGCCGATGCTTATGTGAAGGATTTAAGCACTTATTAATTTCAGCTCGTTTAAGCCCCCCCCCCCCCCCCCCCCCCCCCCCCGATTTACTCCGTGGAATTCTATTATTCTAGTATAGCTCTGTTTAGAGTGTGTGTAGTAAGTTGACTGAGACAAACATGCAGTAACTTTAAAATGATTAAATCGAAATTAAATTTGTATCATTAGAAATAACAAAATGTAATAATCACTTAATTTTTAACAGTTGAAAATAATTTAAATAGTTATGGATCAAGAACAGTTATCATCACGGTCGTTATGGATTGTGAAATGTTATAAGTTTAAGTGGCAGCATATATTTGAACTTAGCTGCCAATGACGGTTCTGTTCCTTTTTATGGGTTGGTTCTTTTCACGCTACTCACGCTCGTCCCTGATCAAGGTTGTCGGGTGTAGCTCGTTTCCCAGAAATGTCAAGGAGAGTTTACCACGTGGGTCCTTCGTCTTAAAGCTTAAGACATTGTTCCCTTCTTGTTCCAGAGATAGTACTTTCTGCTGGTGCCACCAATAACTATGGTAAAAGAATATAACGAAACGCTCTTCTGAGTGTGGCGTTTTCCATCCCATAGTTATGGGTTCCTATCTTCCCATACCACCATCCCAATTACTCAGACTTTACCCTCGATGAGAATTAAATTTAATCCCACGGGATAAAACTTTCTTACATTTAAATGGAATAGCTTTTATAGTTACTTTATTTTTAAATTAAAAGGTTAATAATACAATAGAGTCTGTTTACATATTCATCTCCACTGATTGAAAAGTGTTCACAATATAAATTGAATATGTTTTCATTTATGTTTACACTGACAGAAAAGTTTGAAACTTCCTTTAACTTTAAAATGAATATTTTCACATAGACATTTACATTGGTTTAAAGCTAGAAAACTTACATTACTTTTAAAGGGACTATCTTTATAGGGACATTTACACTGCTTTCAAAATGTAAGTATTATACTTAGAATGTACATCATTTCTTTCATCTTTCCCTCCCTGCTCCGTATCGAGCCTGGAACTACTTTATACTTTTAGTTGTCTTTACGAAACTAGCAGTAAAACAATCACCAGCCCTTGCAGTGGTGGTTCATGAATCATCATTCCAGATACTGAGGTTGCCAGCCTCAAATGACTCAGACATCCACTAGCGAGTTTCATATATTAAAATTCACATGGTATTATATACATATATAGTAGTTCACATGTTAGTAATAAAATATGAAATGTAAATCACAACTTACGCCAATCCTGGCTCACAGACCTTTTGCTTAGATGAATAAAAGAGACTTGAATCGGCCTCTTACACGCGTCTGGGGTGTCGTTAATTTAATAAATTCCCTCTCTGACTTCGTGTATTGTCCTTCAGTTTCCTCAGTCCCGGTTTTCTTATTTAATATGAAAGAGATTTCCTGGGCTAGGAAAGTCTGTACAAAATTCTCCAATAAAAGGTGTCCTGTGTGTTATGAAGGAATTCTGAATTCTAATTCTTCAGTCTAGCAAGGTCAGGTATCTTGGCGAGCGATTTCTCAAGTGAAATAGCTTGACAAAAATTATCAGATTATATTATCTGCCTTCCCACGCCTTTGTTATGCGCGCCTCAAAGGGTCAGATAATCTGATTTGAATATGTTGCATGACTCAGCTAATGCAAAATTTCAAACATTACTTTTCTGAAAATGGGCTGTGCACATCCGCTTGCCCTTGGGTACAAACTTACGAACATGTCGGTAACCTCATATAACAACGTGGGACCTAAGACGCGTGAACAGTGAGGAATTCAGTTAGCGACCCATGGCTAAACTGCTTGATTCAGATTCAGCGAACCAGAGCTGACCAAGACCCTACTTCACCTCCAATTGGTGGTCCTGGAAACCGGCTGCATCACTAAAATCTGGATGAGTGAGTAGGGATCGAAGAGGGAAGGCTAACCCGGTCCCAACAATGCTGTGCTGAAGTCGGAAAGTTGCAAATATCGCAGCTTCGCTGTAAGCGGACACAACGCAACCAACTTCCTTTTCAGGATGAACAAAGAAGAATATAATAACGTGTTCCCAATGTAACATAATTACTTTTATCATAATGTAATCTCTTATCTGTGTCTTATCCATCAGTTTTCTCCCCGTATTCTAAGCTTTGGTGATGCGCGCACCCGTGTCTTATCAGTGATTAAGCACTGCGCTGAGGCGATTTACGTGTTAATCTGTATACTTATATCGCTGCGCCCACGATAGCCAACATGGTTAGGTCGCTGCCACTTCTTGCTGACTAACAACCAGACATGTCTACTTATCCATGAGAAGAGTGTAAAAGGAAAATACATAATATCTGGACGCGTCCCGGACTTACTTTTTAGCGGCATCGTATTTTAGAGTTTGTTTGACCACGAGTCAAAAGCCCGACACTCAGTTTGAGAAAGAGCGGCAAAACGTCCCGGGTCTTTGACACGGGAAACTGTTCCTAAAGAGTTTCCTGTGCTGTGATGGCCAGGAAAGTCTGGGACTCTCTAGCGTAATCCTCTTTTCCCTGTTGCGCCAAATTCTTTGTAGCAGGTCTCCTAGAGAAGTCTCTGAGTAGGTATTACGTGTTATTTTTCTGCTCCCCTATGCGGGTGTTCAAATCACGCTGAACGCCGGTGGCAAATTCTCACTATATATATAGGCAGTCTTGGCTGGCTCTCCTTGCTTCATTCCTAAAATTCATGCCGGGAGATAGTAGCAGACTTAACTCAAGCTTGCCTGCTTTTGATTAT
Source organism: Oreohelix idahoensis (assembly GCA_024509875.1). NCBI lineage: Eukaryota > Metazoa > Mollusca > Gastropoda > Stylommatophora > Oreohelicidae > Oreohelix > Oreohelix idahoensis. Next base: position 118,926 of record JAMPIV010004447.1, on the reverse strand, counting down.
AAGAGTGAGAGATTCTGACAGTTGCGGTAAGCATGTTTAGAAATAGGTACTTAGTAAAAATGTTGTGCTTGGGATATGCGATACATCAGCCTTCATAAAGGTTTGTTTAATGTGATAATTACATTGATCATTTAACCAGAGATCTAAAGCTATAGCCAGTTTTAATGTGATTGTATACTACTACTAGTTATAAGAGCCAAATGGTTGTGGGACTTGATGTCTGATATAGTACTTAAAAGATTAATCGGCTTATGTATATATATATATATATATATATATATATATATATATATATATATATATATATATATATATATATATATATATATATATATAGTGCAGCAGTGTCCCGTCTACCCTGCTTTCTCATCTTAGGTTTATAATCTTTCCGACGCAAAAACATGCAATTCGCTGACGAAATTCACTGACTGTAGACTCACCTTTGAAGCCACGCTTATTTCTTCTGTTTACAGGCTGACAAGCGTTTACCTACGTTCGTACAGGCTAATATGACAGCCAGCGAAAGCATAATTCGCCTATCATAAATTACCACGCGTGCTGATTTGGCAATTAGCATTGTTGACAGACAGGAGCCCGCGGATAGATAATTGGTTTCTTTGATCAGGGGGAAACGCGAGCAGGAGTTCGGCCGCTAACGGTTTGATGTCCATGATTTCAGGGGACCTAAGCCAAGGCAAAAGAGGAGATAAGAAGAGTTCCCGTCCACATTCGTTGGTCCGTGATTCCAGGAGGTAATTATCTCATCTATAGCAGAGAGACGAGATCACAGAGGGTCGGTTTGCTTAGCGACGTCTATGTTCTTGGTCGGCATCGGTGAACAGAAAATCTTCATCTCGGGAGTCGAACGAGTTGAATTTCCTGATTTGGCCGAAGGCGCGATTTCTGGCACCGTTAGTGAAATAACAGCTTTTCTGTATATATACTCTGTCCTTCCAAAGTCAGTTTATCTAGTCGCTTCAGAATATTTGGAAATATCTAGCTCGCCATTCTAGAGCCATTGTAACAAGTGGATTTTTAGATTCCGTGGAGATTGTTTCATTTTTCTGATTTGCGGTAATATATATTAGCATTTAAGTGATTTAATGTGTTAAGTTCCTCATTATAATTCACTGGGATTTTTCTAAGTGCTAAAGATGGCGTATTAAATAACATATACCGTAAAATCTCGCGTATAATACGCAAAATTTTTACTCATTTTTGCCCGCTAAAACTCGGGTGCGTATTATACGCGAGTACTAAAAAATACGTAATTTTCGATGTCGAAAGTAACCTACATTGGAAAGTCTGTCACGTTTTTGTCACAATTTGTTAGTGAAAATGGCGCAAAATTGAATGTGCCATGTGTTTTCTTATGTGTCAGACATTGTTGCAAAACGCATTTCGCACTCTTGGTCTTCAATCTGTTTTGATATTAAGCTTGGTTGTGAAGTTTGTCATTTGATTATTTTGAGCCCTAAAAATGAATTAGAGAAAATGTTGTACTGCAGCAGAAAAGCTCTTAGTGGTAAAATATGCAGAATCTAACGGCAATCGGGCAGCAAGTCGACATTTTTCCATTAACGGGGTCAACATTCGATTATGGCGAAAAAACAAAGAGGCGCTGCAAGTGTTGCCTAGTAAGAAAAAGGCGAATCGTGGGTCACCATCAGATCTTCCAGACCTAGAAAAAAACATTATTGGAGTGGGTAGTGGATAGAAGGCAACAAGGCATCGGTGTTTCATGCATTGAAATCCGACTTAAAGCTCTGGAACTTAAAAAATCTCGTACAGGCACAACAGCATTTAAAGCGTCATATGGATGGGCAGTTTGTTTTATGAAGCGACATGGTCTTTCAGTTCGTCGAAGAACTACTATCGCGCAGCATCTTCCATCTTCTTTCAGTTTTTTAACAAATGTTTCATGAAATAAAATCTTGAAAAATTATGATGCGTATTATACACGAATTTCCATTTTACCAGAAAATTTTGGGCTAAATCAAGCATGCGTATTATACACGAGTGCGTATTATACGCGAGATTTTACGGTAGCTAATTTTTTCCAGCTTTAATGTAAAGTTAATCACTCGCTATTACGCAGAAAGAGATGTTTTAATTGACCAATAAATACGCTAGGCGACTGACTATTGACGGAATATAAATTTACTTCTAATTCATTACGTGTAATTGTGTAAGTGACTAGTGTAATATCATGTGGCGAAACAAATAGCTAGTAATGACAAGCGATATTCTTAAAGCAGTCATAATTAAATTAACACTGATATTGTGCGCTGAGAGCTTCATCGAGGGGGAGGAGGGGAAAAGGCGCATACCTTAAACCCAATCCGTCCCAGGTGAGCGAAGCGTGATAAGATAGGCTAAAAGACGTGTGCTTTTAATTTAATTAAATGACGGAGTGGATAAGAGATCTTAACCTTACGCGTGACAGGATAGGATACTGATATTGTGATTTAATGTTTTGGTTTCTCCTAAATCTAGTACTGATCACAAACCAGCATGCCAACGGTCTAAATACAACCAGTAACAATTCTTAGTCTTTATCGGGTCTTCGATGTTGACCTGTGCGGTCCTCTTGCTTCATCCAGGAAGAGAGTCCAAACTTACAGACATTAAGAATTAATTATAACCGGAAATACCAACTAACCAGATTTTTTTCCATTTTCAATTTTATGAGCTCGCTGTGGCAAAATATATATACATAACATTGTTCCCAACTACTGACCATTGTGTTGTCAAGTGGATTTATCCAGAAAGATTTACCCAGCAGACATTTTCTTTTACTATTGGAAGTACTAACTGCTGTCCACTGTGAACACTAGATCGTGGTAAATATTTTGCTACCTGAACTATCTGACGTGACATTAGCATATCCAATAATCATTACCAAAGTGAGCGTTTCCCCATTAGGAGGATTAATTATTCGTGGAGGAACTGGGGCTCACTTCGGCGAAGCACAACACTGGATTTTGTTACATGTGCCCTGATGATTATGTTCAAGATGTTGTTAAACAACTAGTAGGTAAGCGAGATTGAATAAGGCCACAGATTGACAGAGTGTGAGTAAGAGGAGTAAATATCTTTGTTTGTATAATCATTGTACCCACTTTTTTTGTTGTTGCTAATACTGTTATTTTACAGGATAGATTAATTAGGAACTCTGTTCTTTACTTTATCGTTTATTTCTATACCCTATCGTTAATCTTTTGACTTTTTGGGGTTATTAACTTCTTACGGTGTATTTTCTCAACAAAGGGGATGACACTTATGGGGTTATTTTCCAAATTCTGCAACCTATGATTTCATTGATATATGTTTGGTGTTGTGAGTTGTTTATATGATAATAAACTTAATAAAACTTAATTACTTGTGTTGGTCAGCTCAGCCCATACCCATACTCCATTTACAATAGTTTTTCACGTTTGTGTGTGTTGTTGTCACATACCTGTGTGTGTGTGTGTGTGTGTATAGTTAAAAATATATGTTAAATGTATGGAGAGTAGGATTGTCTGTTAACAAATTACCGTCGTAAAGATAGGCTGGACTAGGGTATCTTCTCAACCCAGTGACAGATTCTACCCTTAAACTATTTACTCGTGAAATCTATCTTAATTCCCACTTAATTACCACTTTGCCTGTTCTATTCAGACGTACCTAATCTAACTTAAATACCTATTAAATTTACGACTATATATATATATATATATATATATATATATATATATATATATATATATATATATATATATATATATATATATATATATATATATATATATATATATATATATATATATATATATATATATATATATATATATACCAACGGGCTGATCACCCGTTTGCCAGTTACTTCGATTACGGAAACAACAGCAAATGGATTGATTTGCCGTTGCCCTAAAGACGCCAATAGGCGTGATGGGAAACAATGGCAAAGAAAACCTATCTGCTGTTGCCCTAAGACGCCACTAGGCGTAATGGCCACTGACTGCTTTGACGGTCGGTGGCTAAGGACGGAAGAAGAAGAAGATATATATATATAGCTATATAACGGAATGTTAGAGAGAGGGAAATCTTTAACACACATGAAAGGTTAACCTGGCGGTTTGTGTACATAATTTTTATTCGCAACGTGTACTTTGCATCTAAGTGCGTACTTGGGTATTAATGGGTATTTTTAATGCAATTTGTATTCTTAACTCTTCCATCAATGGTACTTATACCTTGTAGCGGTATGGCAGCTTGTGTACCCTGACAATCCCCAGAGCTATGTCAGTGGGAATTTTACTCCTGGTAGGTTCAACCAAGCTGGACTGGTCTGTGTGGGTAGGGGTCAGACAAAAGCTGGTACTCTGGTCCTCCAGGTTGTGGGTTTTAGCACAGGGCCGACACCCCTATCTATGTAAAAAATCTGACATGTTGCGGAATCAACAATAAATGGAAAAACTTTGCTGCGGGATGGACATCCGGAGTCTCAGGCTCGTATGACTGACAGTGGTGAAAGCCGAAAGGAAGCCACTAGCATGAAAACGAATGCCCTGACCGCAAAACACGAAACCAGAATTGGTTTTTGGAACGTCAGAACTATGAATGAGGCAGGAAAGCTGAGACAAATCACAGCAGAGATGAGGAACAACAAGATACATATCCTGGGAATAAGTGAGAGCAGATGGACATGTAAGGGGAGAATAAAAACAGCTACAGAGGAAACGGTACTTTATTCTGGCAGAGAGGATGGTCAGCACAACGAAGGTGTAGCCATTATCCTGAAGACAGGAATGGAAAGGTCTTTACTGGAATGGAAACCCATCAACAACAGACTGATAAGAGCAAGACTGAGAGGGAGGTTCACCAACACCACAATTATACAATGCTATGCACCAACAAACGACAGCGATGAAGAGATCAAGGACGTGTTCTACCAACAGGTACAAAAAGAAGTGGAAACTACACCCAGGTACGATCTCATTATAGTAATGGGAGACCTAAATGCGAAAGTGGGAGCACACAATAATTATAACGAAAGAGTAATGGGGAAATGCGGCAGTGGAATAGCAAATGAGAATGGGGACAAATTAATAAGCTTCTGCAGTATTAACAACCTGGTCATTGGAGGAACACTTTTTCCACACAAGGAAGTGCACAAGTTAACATGGGAATCACTAAACGGACGAGACAGAAACCAGATAGATCACATAATGATCAATGGCAGATGGAGACATGCACTACAAGACGTGAAAGTAAGAAGAGGCGCAGATGTGGGAAGTGATCATCACCTAGTAGTAGCAAGACTGAAAGTGAAACTCAGAGCTGCTGGACCAGTTGGAGTCAAACAGAAAAGATACAACATCACGAAACTGAAGGATCCCCTCACCAGAAAAGATTTCGTGGTCGACGTAAAGAGAAGATATGAGATTATCAAAAGCCATGAAAGAACAGAGACCGATGATGTTGACCAGAGATTCAACACCATCTCAACAATATACAAGGAAAGCAGAAAGTCATGCTTGGGTTTCCAGGAAAGAAAGAGCCAAGGCTGGATAACACCAGATACGCTAAACACCATAGCGAAGAGAAAGGAAATGAAAAGAAAGAAAACAGAAGATAAGTCTCCCAGGTTAAAGGCAATATATAGTGAACAGTACAGTCAGCTGGACAAGGAAGTTAAACGTCAAACCCGTGCTAACAAAAGGACATTTCTTGATGACCTTGCAAGACAAGCAGAAGAGGCAGCACTGAGAAATGAACAAAGCACAGTATACAAAATAACTAAAATCATCAGTGGAAAACGAGGTGCAAACAATATTACATTAGTAAGAGATAAGCACGGAAATCTCATCACTACAGTAGAGGGACAGGAAACAAGATGGGCAGAGCATTTCAAAGAAACTCTGAATATGGAACCACCAGAGATACAGTTGAATGTTCCTGAGGCTGAAAATGATCTAGATTATTCTAGATGTTAATACAGACATTCCACGAAAAGAAGAAATCATCACAGCAATCAAAGGGTTAAAGAATGGAAAAGCTCCTGGTCATGATAACTTAAATGCAGAGCTATTTAAGACAGACCCAGAGCTAGCAGCAGAACTATTAGAACCGCTATTTGCACAAGTCTGGAAAACAGGGACAACACCAACAGAGTGGAGAAAAGGAATAATTGTCGAATTGCCCAAGTAGGGAGATCTTGCAGACTGCAATAATTGGAGAGGAATAACTCTTCTCTCAGTTCCCAGTAAAATACTAGGCAGGATAATTATACAGAGAATCTCAAAAGCAGTAGACCACAAACTGAGGAAAGAACAAGCAGGATTTAGACAGAACAGAAGATGTGTAGACCATATATTTACCCTCAGGAACATTATAGAGCAGTGCTCAGAATGGCAAAGACAGCTTTACATTAATTTCGTTGATTTTGAAAAGGCTTTTGACAGTATACATAGGGACAGTTTATGGAAAATACTGAGGGCTTATGGAATTCCAAGCTGCACAGCGTCAATTATAAAAGGCCTTTATGCCAACTTTACGTGTAGCATTGGGCAGAGCAACCTAACCTTTGAAGTGAAGACAGGAGTATGACAGGGATGCCCCTTATCAACCACTCTATTTTTAACAGTCATAGACTGGCTGATGCGCCAGACAACAGAGGGCAATCCAAAAGGAATAAGATGGACTAAATTTTCTACATTGGAAGATCTGGAATATGCAGATGACAATGCACTGCTAGCACATTCATATCAACACATCCAGGAAAAAACGGATAGACTTAATAAGTATAGGCAGCAGGTGGGCTTGAACATCAACCTAAAGACGACAGAGGTTATGACGCTCAATGTGAGCAACCCTGAGCCCATATCAGTAAGGAATCAGCAACTGGAACGGACAGATGCCTTCACATACCTAGGATGCATAGTAACACCAGACGGCGGAGCAAGCAAAGACATCAACAACAGAATGAACAAAGCAAGAAAAGCCTTTTTTAGCCTAAACAACATCTGGAAGTCCTCTCAGTACATCACAAGCACAAAATAAGGATTATATCAGAGCTGTGTACTTTCTGTGCTTCTTTATGGCGCGGAGAGCTGGAGAGTTACAGAGAAGGAAATGTCGAAATTGTCCTCTTTTCACACAACATGCCTAAGAAAAATTCTCCGAATCTTTTGGCCGAATACCATCACCAACCAAGATCTGCTTACTCGGAGCAAGCAAGAGGACATGCACACCATCATAGCTGGCAGACGCTGGAGCTGGGTTGGCCATGACCTCAGAAGAGACCCCGATGCCATCACAAGAACAGCTATGCTATGGACCCCTGAAGGAAAACGAAAGAGAGGCCGACCAAAAACAACTTGGCGGAGGACTGTGGAGGCTGAGATGCAAAGAATGAACCAGAGTTGGGGCACTGTACGAAGGATGGCCGCCGACCGAGCAAAGGGGAATCAATTTGTTGTTGCCCTACAAGACGCCACCAGGCGTAATGGCCACTGACTGCTTTGACGGTCGTCGGCTAAGGATCAGAGAAGACGTATTGTTAACTAGCACATACTTATATTTGTCGTCATATGCTGTATGTAATGTTTAAATGTGTCGAACGCCCTATTACCAGTTTAGACTGGTCGGCGAATTGTGTAGAGGCAGGTGGGTTAGCCGACCTGACTGATTTTAAGGTCACGTCTCGCCAAGAGGGAGAGGGAAGGGCAGTTTGTAAACATGACTGAAACCATTCCAGCGTTAGATGCCGGTCTCCGGGTTGTGTAGTGTTGTGCAAAAACTACCATAGACCAGCCCTGCGCTTATTGTTAATCGGACGGTGAGCGGGGGCGAGTAAGAAAACTGCAGCGCAGTTCAGCCTTGTTCAGATTAATAGAAGGGGATGCATGTATGCTTTTCCTGTATCTAGTTAAGATATTTTTATTGTTGTGACTTGTAATATTTATGTTTATTTAGCACGATGATATATGAGTTGTTAGTTCAGGCCCTATGATGAACCCTTAGGCCTGATTACCTTCCTGGAGGAAGGGTCGCACAATGTATCGACTTTTTACAACTGGGTTGCACGTAACTACATTCGTGCCCAGTTCATCACCTTACTACGGGCACATTGATGAGTGGCCTTTGCTTGGAGTACAAATACTTCGCCCACCACCTAACAAGAGGAGCGCTCATGTTCCGTTTGCACCAGTTCTTTTTACCAAGCTAATAAGAGGAGCGCTCATGCTCCGTTTGCACCAGCGTTCTTTACCGGGCTAATAAGAGGATCGCCCATGCTCCGTTCGCACCAGTTCTTTTTACCAAGCTACGTCGTCCCTTAAATAAAGTTCGTTCGTTCGTTCTCTCTTAGACGAACCTATGTTCCTATTTCTCAACACTTTGAAAACAAAGTTCGTTCGCTCTCTCGCTGGCTCTCTCTCTCTCTCTCTCTCTCGCTTTCTCTCTCTCTCTCTCTCTCTCTCGCTTTCTCTATCTCTCTCTCTTAGACGGGCCTAAGCTCCTTTCTCTCAACACTTTGAAAATAAAGTTCGTTCGCTCTCTTTCAGTCCCTATTCATACAATCGTAGACTTTTCGAATACTTTATTAGTTTTGATTACATGCCCCCTTAATCAGATTATCTTTTCTTATAATATCAATTGTAGGTTCTAATGACGATGTTTGTACTTTTCTACATATTTTATGTCATGTTTTTAAGTAGTTAATGTTAATATGAGTGTGCTATTTTATTTTACTTTGCAACGTTGAATTCCTTGACATTGATATGTAAAATGCATATGGGAATAAATGAATTCAGTATGAAAGGTGAGAGAAAGGAAGGGCAGAATGTCAGACGGGCCTGCGTGCCCAATTCTCAACCCTTTGAAAATAAAGTTCGTTCGTTCGTTCGTTCAGTGAGGACCGCTACAGTAGTAGTGGGCCATTACACAAAAGGTGGGTTATTCCTCATCAGTAGATTTATCTTGAGTGTTGCCATCGCAACCCCCGATGTCCTGGATTTACAGCAGAGTGCAGTCAATTCACGGATTAAATCAGCAATTACCCTGGAGAAGATAGGGTCAAAATGTCTCCATCGGCTAACCGTGATCCTAGTGAAGCATCAACGCGCGCGTGCCAACGAAGAAGGATTTTGGGGTAGAGTGCACTCAAAGTAATTGAGGGGAGGGTAGATAGTTTAAGAACTTGTGTAACTAAGCATCGAGTGAAGTGATTAGCAGTGTTGCTGACAGGGACAAGTCAGCGGGATTGTGTTTGTGCAGGTACAGTTCTTTATTTCAGGTTTTGTTCCAGCAAAGGATTATTAATTTTATATCCACCCCAAAACTGTGGGAGCGTGGAACCTATGGGTTTTTTTTTCCGGGAGTAGTTCTCAACATTTTTTCTACTAACCTTTGGTTTGAGTGTCTCGTACATTTGATACCTGCTTATTACTGAAGTTTTTTTGTTGTCGTGATTGATTTAATGCTTATTTTACCAGAGTTTTTTCTGTTGTTAATAATAATAATAATAATAATAATAATAATAATAATAATAATATATATATATATTCTTTTTACGGATTAGATTTCCCTTCCTGTCTGTACATGTACTATTAAACTTGTACTCGTAATGTTGTATGTGGATACACTGTAGTGTAATACAACCTTATCTCCTAAGTAGACCAAGAGGCAGTGTGGCAGTAGTTGAATAAAAGGTCACTGAGTGGCGAGGGGAGAGTCATTATAGGTTCTCACCCTCGATAACTGTAAGTCAATCTATCCACTATTAACACCATTTCTCGTCTATCATCTCAGATCTCGTCTTGTCTCTGACCTTCCCTACTTCCCACTCCTCCCCCTCCTCCTTCCTCCCCCTCCTCCTTCCCCCTCCTCCTTCCCTACTTCCTCCTCCTCCTCCCCTCCTCCTCTTTTCCAACTTGGTTCTCGTCAGATAGATATTTACATAACCCTCTCGTGACAGTACCACAAATGCACCGATACTGCCGGAGTGAAACAAAGATGGATAGGGGCTGCCCCGTTCTGTCACAGGGATGTATTTTTTTGTTTTGTTTTTGCCGTCCCAGTCAAAGGGAAATAATGAAACTACAAAAATAAATTGAAAATGTGTAATTGTATGAACTTTTATAGAGTCAAAGGTAGTCACATGGCTGATACAGCCATAGGGGTGAAGTGTTAGAGACTTTACCATGCTAGGTCCAGCATCGAGAGGTGGGGTGATCAGTTCCCTTCCTCGCTACCTTTTCCTTATCTAACCCAAAGTCAGGTACCCATTTATAGCTAGGTAGACTGGAACGTTTCGGTACCGCGATTGGAACCCGGCACCTCTGCCGCTAAAGACCAACGCTCTAACCACTCTGCCAAGCGGACGCTCTTTTATTGGGTTTCTGCCATTATTATTACAAATCATAATAAGTCTATAATTTCTTGTTTTGAATTTTATTTTTTTAAAATTAATTATATGCAGTTATTTGGCATTTTATTGTGTTTATTCCACATATTACTTTAAAATATAACACGTGTATTATTACCTGCTTTCAAGTGAAATTTTTAAAACCCGTAAATGCATTCTATTCCTAATATTAGTTACATGTGACTTATTGGCAAACATGAAACTATTTTGATATCAATTACATTTACCGCTTTGGAAGTATTTGCGCAATCTGGTGGAATTAAATTAGTATTATTACTAGGTATTTTCTCATGTATGTATGTGTTTAATATTTTATTTTTAAACATCGATTTTGATGGCTGGGTAAAACTTAGAAAACAAGTGTGAATGATTGAGCCAAAGTCAAACAATTAACGTCAAAGTTTATTTCCTTCCAGTCTGTAACGGTCAGTAATACTGATGGAACCTTTCGTAACACCGGACGGAAAAGGAATAGAAGAAAACAGAAAAGTGAAGAAAATACAGCATTAGCTAAGCGCTGGCATTTTGTGACAAAATTGAAACCTAGTATCGTCACGCTCCAGTCTACCCAGATGTAAATGGGTACCTTACTCTGCTTGTGAGTTAAGGAAAACAAAGGCAGCGAGGAAGGGAAATGGTCAACCCTTCTCATAAAAAACTGGACCTAATATAGTAAAATCTCTAACACTTCACACCTATATGACGTATCTGAACCGTGACTACCTTTAGCCACATTATTTAGTTTGATTACAGAACGTTTGGCCAATAGAAAATTTGTAAATTCTTACCTGAATACCAACGTTAAACGCTTCCGGTTGCCCATCAAGATTACTGCTGGCTAATTCCCGTACCAGCACTTCTGGCTCGTGCACGACAACAGGTCGACTGTATAAGAATTCGTCCTCTTCGTTGTTTTCGCTGTCAGAGACAGGCCTGGAACTAACATTACTCCTTAGAGAAGATCCGTACTGTTCTCTTGGCAGTGCTGTACCATTAGTCACCGATCTACCAACAAAAGCAACTACGTTTGACGCATTTGATTTGACATACCTCTCCTGAACTAACCTGGATTTTCCATCTGAAGGCATTCTTGCACTTTGGCGCAGTGTCCAGTTGGCTGTTTCGCTTCTCAAATTTTTCAGCAGGACATTTTTGTGATCTTTAAAAGCTTTAGACACATCCTGTAGGTCTTTTTCTTCTTGGCTGGAACACGCCATCACGCTGAACTTGTTATTAGAATCCACGTAAATAATTATAAGACATTTTGATTGCTGATGATTCACGAAAATGTCTCGAAGTGAATCAAAAGATACTTGGTCCGTCTTTCTCGATTTTCCTTCTGCAGATGGAAGCAGTTCTAATGTCAAGCCATCAGACGTTAGTCGCAATATGCAGGGTCGAGAAGGTTTGGATGCAACATCGTTACCAACAGATTTAATAAGATTGTCGCTCACTCTATACCCAGCTTTCCATATGCCATGGAAGAGCACTTGTTTCTCTGCGAGTACACCAGGCTCCATTCTCTCAAGGTCACTTCACACTTAAATATGCCCTTGTATTGACAAAGAAAAATTAAGTAAGTTTTGGACGTCTAGAAAAAAAAATTAAGAACTTGTTTTTTTGTCGGGCACAACTTTATGCACAAGTATAAGCTGAGAAGTGAGCAGTAGACTGTGAAATAGATACATTCACTTCCCTACGATAATTCCACAGAGAAAATTGTAATTATTTGTTAGCCACAATCAGATAATTTGTTTTGTGTACTTATGTCAGTTGTCCAGCACGGCTCATTTCATGAAACTCAAAGCTGTAGCTGTTTCTGGACTGGCGCTGGAATAGACAAGGAAAATTAGAGTTAGTGTGGTGTAAATTGTAAGCTCATGATTGGTGGTTCTCAGACCGCAGTGATATGCTCATGATTGGTGGTTCTATGACCGCAGTGATAAGCTCATGATTGGTGGTTCTATGACCGCAGTGATAAGCTCATGATTGGTGGTTCTATGACCGCAGTGATAAGCTCATGATTGGTGGTTCTATGACCGCAGTGATAAGCTCATGATTGGTGGTTCTATGACCGCAGTGATAAGCTCATGATTGGTGGTCCTATGACCGCAGTGATAAGCTCATGATTGGTGGTTCTATGATTGAAGTGATAAGCTCATGATTGGTGGTTCTATGACCGTAGTGATAAGCTCGTGATTGGTGGTTCTATGACCGCAGTGATAAGCTCATGATTGGTGGTTCTATGAACGCAGTGATAAGCTCATGATTGGTGGTTCTATGAGCGCAGGGATGACAGTGTGATGGTGAGTAACAATTGGTAATAGACATAAAAGCGGTACAAAAGGCATGGACAGATGCTGAAAGGATGGCACAACACAAGATGTCTTGACATGAGCTTGGTGAAGGCAATTAAGTAAATAAATGTGGCTAGTTGTTTTACACGATGTGGATGCCACTTGTACGACATGCCAAAGGGTACTGTAGTACCAGTATTTTGGCAACTACATGGTGATATATATATATATCTAGGTTTTTTATGTATCCTTTGAAAGTATGACCTGCCTTGATTCGAACATATTTGTAATATTTTATGTTCAAGTCAGAAATACCTCAACTGAAAAGTATTTTTTCAGCAAAAATAAAAAAAGTAAAAAAAATAGCGTTTTACAAATATGCCTCATAAAACATGAAACCAAAGTCAGACATGAAAAGAGAATTCTGAATTTCGTTTGTACAGTACATATCAAATAAACGTACTTTCAAAACATGAAAACTTTGATTTTGACACCTTTGACGGCGAATTCCCATAAAAAATGTGTTTTAACACCAGAGAATGCAAATGCCTCTAAGGTTTTGGTTTGACACCTTTACGAGCTAATCCCTAACAAGATTGTGTTTGTTCACCTTTGAGTACAAATGTCTATCAGGCTTTGGATTTGACACCTTTGATGGTAAATCCGAATGACGTTTTGGATTTGACACCTTTGATGGCAAGCCTAATCGCCAGGAGCTCAGTGATGGTGGATCAAAGACACGATGACAAGCCTTGTCATACTTTGGTTGTGACACCTTTGAGGGCTAACCCCCTATCAAGCTTTGGTTGCGACACCTATGAGGGCAAACCCCCTATCAAGCTTTGGTTGTGACACCTATGAGGGCAAACCCCCTAACAAGCTTTGGTTGTGACACCTATGAGGGCAAACCCCCTATCAAGCTTTGATTTTGACACCATTGAGAACAAATCCCTATCAAGCTTTGGTTTTGACACCTCTGAGGGCAAGCCTTAGCACACTTTGATTTTGACACACTCAAGTTAAACCCCAATAAAACGCTGACATCTTTGAACACAAACCCATATCAAACTTTGGTTTTGACACCTTAGAGGTTATCACTCACCAGCGCGGGCTTTTAACCTTGTTAAACAAGCAGCAAATTCTACAGTAGACCACGGTCACATATAGACAACGGATCGGGGTTAAGAAATGTCAATGAAAAACAGCGTGATAATACATTCAGAATCTGAAGATTAAATGGACAGGTTTGGAAAAGAATCTTTATTAATCTTATCTACCAGGTTTTAACAGCTTAAGCAGTATTTAACACCAAAACATGTCAATGTCTTTTCCCTCCTACTAACACAAGAATAAAATGACTAACTTTTAATAATTAATTAATAATTAACTGTTTTTTTTCTTTTCTTTTGTTTATTTTAAATAGAGTTTTGCCTCGTTCCTGCCGGGCACGCATACTTCAACCTAGGCACACGGTCTGTTGGTTATATTGGGGCACATGTCAAAATATAAAAGACCTTGTGGCCTGGATGTTAACTGCAGAAGAACACATAATTATTTATATTCTCAATAAAAAATTATGTTTTTCCTTAATAACAGAACAAATGTGTTTCTTTTCCACTTAGCAGATGAACAAACGAGTGTTTTTCTTTCAATAAGGGAAGAACTCATGCGTATCCTTCCCTCTTAATAACGGAAGAACACATAATTGTTTCTTTTCCTCGCATTAACAGCACAAATAAGTGCTTTTCTCTAAATAACTCGAAAAAAAATCTTTTTTTTTTTTTAAATAATGAAAAATCAAATAATTGTTTTTCCTATTGATAACAGAAAAAGAAAAAAGTCTTATTTTACTAATAACAGAGAACAGAGATGTGTAACGAATGGGTAAATAACTGTGAATATAACAATTATTAATTAACCTAATACCAGCAAGGTGACCACTGGAAAATAATAAAGAATCTGACAAGAAGTTACTGTAGAATAACTCTCTGAACTTTTCTGAACACGACAAAAACTAATTACAAGGCAACACTGAATTCCCTACCATAATACCCGCCGTAAGTACGTCGGTGGGTCAGTTACATTTTGCACACCGTCATTTGCGCACTTTTTCTTTTTTCGAGCGAGTATATTAACTTTCACCCTCAGCTAAGGGGGTGCAACTGTGGTTGAAAGTTAGACAATAATTGTATTCTACTTCTTCTTCTTCTTCTTCGATCCTTAACCACCGACCGTCAAAGCAGTCAGTGGCCATCACGCCTAGTGGCGTCTTGTAGGGCAACAACAAATTGATTCCACTTTGCACGGTCGGTGGCCATCCTTCGTACAGTGCCCCATCTCTGGTTCATTCTTTGCATCTCAGCCTCCACAGTCCTCCGCCAAGTTGTTTTTGGTCGGCCTCTCTTTCGTTTTCCTTCAGGGGTCCATAGCATAGCTGTTCTTGTGATGGCATCGGGGTCTCTTCTGAGGTCATGGCCAACCCAGCTCCAGCGTCTGCCAGCTATGATGGTGTGCATGTCCTCTTGCTTGCTACGAGTAAGCAGATCTTGGTTGGTGATGGTATTCGGCCAAAAGATGCGGTGAATTTTTCTTAGGCATGTTGTGTGAAAAGAGGACAATTTTGACATTTCCTTCTCTGTGACTCTCCAGCATTCCGCACCATAGAGAAGCACAGAAAGCACGCAACTCTGGTATAATCTTAATTTTGTGCTTGTGCTGTATTGGGAGGACTTCCAGATGTTATTTAGGCTGAAGAAGGCTGTTCTTGCCTTATTCATTCTGATGTTGATGTCTTTGCCTGCCCCACCGTCTGGTGTTACTATGCTTCCTAGGTATGTGAAGGTATCTGTCTGTACCAATTGCTGATTCCTTACTGATATGGGCTCAGGGTTGCTCACGTTGAACGTCATGACCTCAGACTTCTTTAAATTGATGTTCAAGCCCACCTGCTGGCTAAATTTATTAAGTCTATCCGTTTTTTCCTGGATGTGTTGATGTGAATGTGCTAGCAGTGCAATGTCATCTGCATATTCCAGATCTTCCAATGTAGAAAATGTAGTCCATCTTATTCCTCTTGGACTGCCCTCTGTTGTCTGGCGCATCACCCAGTCTATGACTGTTAAAAATAGAGTGGTTGATAAGGGGCATCCCTGTCGTACTCCTGTCTTCACCTCGAAGGTTAGGTTGCTCTGCCCAACACTACACGTAAAGTTGGCATAGAGGCTTTTTTGTGATTGACACTATGCAGCTTTGAATTCCATAAGCCCTCAGTATTTTCCATAAACTGTCCCTATGTATGCTGTCAAAAGCCTTTTCAAAATCAACAAAATTTATGTAAAGCTGTCTTTGCCATTCTGAGCACTGCTCTATAATGTTCCTGAGAGTGAATATATGGTCTACACATCTTCTGTTCTTTCTAAATCCTGCTTGTTCTTTCCTCAGTTTGTAGTCTACTGCCTTTGAAATTCTCTGTATAATTATCCTGCCTAGTATTTTGCTGGGAACTGAGAGAAGAGTGATTCCTCTCCAATTATTGCAGTCTGCAAGATCTCCCTTTTTGGGCAATTTGACAATTATTCCTTTGTTCCACTCTGATGGTGTTTGTCCCCGTTTTCCACACTTGTGCAAATAGTGGTTCTAATAGTTCTGCTGCTAGCTCAGGGTCTGTCTTAAATAGCTCTGCATTTAAGTTATCATGGCCCGGAGCTTTACCGTTCTTTAACCCTTTGATTGCTGTGATGATTTCTTCTTTTCGTGGAATGTCTGTATTTACATCTAGATCGTTTTCAGCCTCAGGAACATTCAATTGTGTCTCTGGTATTTCCTTGTTCAGAGTTTCTCTGAAGTGCTCTGCCCATCTTGTTTCCTGTCCCTCTGCTGTCTTGATGAGATTTCCTTGCTTATCTCTTACTAATGTAATATTGTTTGCACCTTGTTTTCCGCTGATGAATTTAGTTATTTTGTATACGGTGCTTTGTTCATTTCTCAGTGCTGCCTCTTCTGCCTGTTTTGCAAGATCGTCTAGGAAATTCCTTTTGTTGGCTCGGGTTTGGCGTTTAACTTCCCTGTCCAGCTGGCTGTACTGTTCGCTATATAGTTGCTTTAACCTGGGGGACTTCGCTTCTATTTTCTTTCTTTTCATTTCCTTTCTCATCTTTATGGTGTTTAGTGTTTCTGGTGTTATCCAGTCTTGCTTCTTCCTTTCCTGGAATCCTAAGCATGATTTGCTACTTTCCTTATATACTGTTGAAATGGTGTTGAAATTCTGGTCTATATCATCAGTCAATGTCTTTTCCTGGCTTTTGGCAAATTGATATCGTTTCTTAATGTCGGCCGCAAAAGCTTTTCTGGTAAGGGGGTCCTTCAATTTGCTGATGTCAGACCTTTTCTGTGTAGTTACAGTTGGTCCAGCCCTTCTTAGTTTCACTTTCAGTTTTGCTACTACTAAATGGTGATCACTTCCCACATCTGCACCTCTTCTTACCTTCACATCTTGTAATGCATGTCTCCATCTACCGTTAACCATGATGTGGTCTATCTGGTTTCTGTCCCGACCATTTGGTGATTCCCATGTTAACTTGTGAATTTCCTTATGTGGGAAAAGTGTTCCTCCAATGACCAGGTTGTTAATGCTACAGAAACTTATTAGCTTATCCCCATTTTCGTTTGCTGTTCCGCTGCCGCATTTCCCCATTGTTCTTTCATTATATGTATTGTGTGTACCAACTTTCGCATTGAGGTCTCCCATTACTATAACAAGATCATATCTAGGTGTGTCTTCCATTTCTTTCTGCAGTTGTTGATAGAATTCATCCTTGACCTCCTCATCGCTATCATTCGTTGGTGCGTAGCATTGTATTATTGTAGTGTTGGTGAATCTCCCTCTCAATCTCAATCGTATCAGTCTGTTGTTGATGGGTTTCCATTCCAGTAATGTCCTTTCTATCCCTTTCTGTAGAATAATGGCTACGCCTTCACTGTGCTGTCCATCCTCTCTTCCAGAGTAAAGTACTGTTTCTCCTGTTGCTGTTTTAACTTTTCCTGCCCCTGTCCATCTGCTCTCACTTATCCCCAGGATGTGTAACCTATAGTTTCTCATTTCTGCCGTGACCTGTCTTAGTTTACCTGTCTCGTACATTGTCCTGACATTCCAAAATCCTATTCTTGTATCCTGTTTTGCGGTCAGGACATCCGTTTTCATGTCAGTGGCTTCCTTTCGGCTTTCACCACTGACAGTCATACGAGCCAAAGACTCCGAATGTCCATCCCGCAGCAAAGTTTGTTCATTTGATGTTGTTTCCGTAACTTCATTATTTTTTTTACATAGACAGGGGTGTCAGCCCTATGCTAAAACCCCCAACCTGGAGGACCAGGGTACCAGCTTTTGTCTGACCCCTTCCCACACAGACCAGTCCAGCTTGGTTGAACCTACCAGGAGTAAAACTCCCACTGGCATAGCTCTGGGGATTGTCAGGGTACGCAAGCTGCCATACCGCTACAAGGTATAGGTACCATTGATGGCAGAATAATTGTATTGTTTCCCTTATATTTACTCTCCCGAAAATATAAGAACTCAAATGACGGTGTACATCAGTGTTTCTCAACGGGGCGGTACCGCCTCCTGGGGGGCGTTTTCAAGATTTCTAGGGGCGTTCTGATGGGTCGCAACGATTGGGGGTCGCTTCTTCCATTCAGGGGGGCGTTGTGTAAATTTTTACATGAATCAATATTAAACAATCGCAAAAGATATTCCCCTTCGCATAGCTTGTAACACGATAGTTTTTATTTGCCCTGCGTCCCATGGAGTGTTTCAAGGATTCCAAACGCAAAATTTTAGTACCTGGGATGTTACCATTGTCAGGAGACAGAAGGCGGAGATTTATGTCCCTTCAACACTCGAAACATTTGTTAGCCTCTCGACACACCCAAGCTAACCTTCTCTCTCCTCTCTCGACACACCCAAGCTAACCTTCTCTCTCCACTCTTGACACACCAAAGCTAACCTTCTCTCTCCACTCTCGACACACCCAAGCTAACCTTCTCTCTCCACACCCAAGCTAACCTTCTCTCTCCACTCTCGACACATATTTTCTTCTGGAAACACATTTCCGACAAACATTGATTAGCCCGTGAACACATCACAGCCCCTTCCCTACTCTGTCCGTAAATATCTTCTCGCAAACAGGGACTTAGTTTTAGTGCATCTTTGGATGTTTCGATTGTAAAGAATTAAACTCAATCAGTTTTGAGGCTTGACGAAGTGTAGATGTATGTGCAGTGGCATTATACTACAATTTTCAATATGTCAGCAGTAAAGAGATAGTGTCGACAACATTCAGTTGAATATTTGAAATTCGGTTTTGTACCTTCGGCCGTAAATGAACAGTTACCAATGTGTTTGTTGTGCCAGCAAGTGTTTTCTAACGGAGCAATGAAACAGTCACGGCTTAATGAGCATTTTACCAAGAAACACTCAGATAAAGTTGGCAAAGATATTTCTTACTTCCAGGATTTAAAACAAAAGTTTGAAAGCCGCAACACTGTCACTAATATGTTTAAGAAAATGTATATTCACAATGGTAAAGGTCTCATTGTATCTTACAAAATTGCACACATGATTGTGAAATGTGGTAAACCTCACAACATTTGAGAAAATTTAATTTTACCAGCTGTACGGGAGGTAATTAGCACAATGATGGAAAGAAATCCAAGTGACATCATTTCTTCTATTCCATTGAGCAATGATACTGTTTCAAATAGAATAGATGAGATGGCAAGCGATGTTGAAAATCAGCTGTGTACTGATTTGCAGTCTACTGAATTTTCACTCCAGTTGGATGAAAGCGTCGTGCGTGATAACGAACCTTTGCTGCTCGCATATGTGAGATACATAAAGAATGAAAATATCATAGAGGATATGTTATTTGCAAAACTACTGACAGCAGATACAAAGAGGTTATCAATCTTTGAAACCCTTGAAACATTTTTATTGGAAAAAAACATTCCTTTTTCCAATGTCATCGCATGTGCGACAGACGGAGCACCAGTTATGGTTGGTCGTTTCCTGGGTTTCTGATCTACTTAAAAAATGTGGCACTAGGTATTTTAACAATTCATTGTGTTATTCATCGACAACATTTAGTCGCCAAGCATCTTAGTGACAGACTCCACAAATCATTGAACTGTGTTATCAGTGTTATTAACAAAATAAAGGCGCATTCGTTGAACGACAGATTATTTCGTAAACTTTGTTGTGATAATGGTGTAGTGAAATTGACAGAGATACAACGGTAAAATACCTCCAAGGATAACATATAAGGATAAAAAACATAATGCGTAGGCTGCTGATGTACATGATCGCCTAGACCGCGGGTCATCACCCTCCATAAAAATTGACTTGCTAGACAGGAGGGGAACGGAGGATCAAAAAGGAAAAATATGACTGGAAAGATTGCGTGAGACTAGAAAGGCTAAGGAGACGCAATTGGGGGGGGGGGGGGACGGAGAAAAGTCACGTTTCCCAAGTTGACATAAAAAGTAAGCAACTCGACAGAAGGGACCATAGATATGTTACGCCACAGTCATTTATTGGACGCTTTTGCGATACCAAGCCCTTGATTTGAATTCAGCGGCTAAACGCAGATGTTAGGAATATTACAAAAATTAAAAAAGTACTTTTTTCTTAATATTAATGTTAGGAATATAAAAATTAGTTGGCCGGATGGCCTATTCTGAGCAGTGAACTAATATGTTCTTAATTTTACAGACGGATAGATAATATTGAAGATAATGACAAAAGACAGTGTAGTTTACATCATCGACAGACTGTATTGAATCTAAAAGTGTCGCTATTTTGCACAAAAAAAACACGACCTCGAGACGCAGGTGTTCAAATCTACTTGGTATGGAGGAGAGGGGATATTGTGGTGGCTGTGTCTAAAAATAACTTTTAACGACAAAATTTTGGAGGGGAGAGAAAGGTTGGTTCAAAAATCAAGTACATTTTGTAGAAACACAAGTAGAGACGGACAGACTAACAGATAAACATCCATACTTGACTGAAGCATGACTGAAATGACTTTAGTGTAGGAAATTTGAAATTCAAATAAACCTAGGCAGTGATTGGCCACAGACAAGCATATTGTCGGCGCTTAGACGCGGATTTGGGGTCATTTCTCAATAGTTGTTCAGTGATAGACACAGATTTTAAAGTGTGGTGATTTCCATATGAAAGAAAGTGTAAGAAGTTTAGGGACGCCATACTATAGCCAGCAGCTCAGCTGAGTTTTGCTAGCAATTCTGTGTTATTTATTCATAATCTGGTAAGATTGAAATTATTTCCTTATATATTTTGAATATTGTTTCATGTTCGAGTGATTTGATACTGCCATATCGAAATCTAGCCTTACAAACAAGTAGGGATTTGCTCTAGACCCCCCGCCCAAGTCAGGGTCTAGGGACCAACAATGTACATAAACTCCAGCAAGGGTTAGGCAAGACAGATCAAGTGTTGAGAATAATGAAACATATTACCTATCCTCTTTTAGGGCAGACAACTAATAAATATTTTTCAGAATCTATAGTCTGGGAGGCTCTATCTGATGTAAAACCACCATGGTAAATGTGCTGTTTGGTCAGAGAGATCTGACCTGTCTGTATGATGTGGTTGTTGTGTCAGTGTTGTGTCCAGACGTGGGTAGAGAATAGATTTTGACACATGGCCCATACTTTGATTGCAGAGCTGTGAGTTTCTGTTGTCAACCAAGCAGTGTCTATTCAGTTGGTGACTTTACTCGAGTGTATCTGTGCAGTACTTGTGACAGAGACCACCATTATTGCCCGCCAGCACGGAGAGGTGGGACCACAAGATTTCAGCACCAGAGCTACAACTACAAGATGCGTGAGCCTCTGGTCTGCTGGACATTCACCAACACCGTTTAGTTACTAATACCCCATAAAAATTCCCACCATTTTCTGGACACTGTGTAGTCAATATAGACAGGTGTGATGAGGCCACCCCAACAGCACAAACATTAACTATCCTCCCAAGTAGATGACTACTAGAACATTTTAATAAAACTAACTAGTATAGTACATATATATGTACACTATTGCATTTATGATATAATATTCCATGCATTTCTTTTCATAATCTCTAAATCCTTTTAAGTTCTGGTCAACCTAAAAAATTGACACAGAACAAAATAAATGTAATATAATTCTATCAAAAAATTTTACACTATTGAGTTAGTTCAGTGTGTTGTAATATTTGTTAAATATTATTAGTTTTGTTAAATATCTGTGGGTATATCTATAACCTATTACACCACACTACATATCATAACCCTAGACACTTTACGTAGCCACATTCATTAAAAAAAAATTAAGTGTGAGGTCGTAGTGGTAGCAAGAAAGGCCTTCTGACAATTCTCAACTACATTTTATCTCAGGAGCCTTCACAGCTGGCCTCATACATTACATTTAGTAATATCACCATCATACAATACCAATACAGTTGTAGAGTTTTTGGATTCAATCAAAGAAGAATTTAGCATCGAAAGAGAAGTATTGCGAAACGATGTGGCCTATCTTTCAGGTATATTTTAAAAGTTAAATGAGGTTCTTCTTAAGCTACAAGGAAATGAGATCAGTCTGATTAAAGTGAAAGGAATTATCATGGGGTTCATCAACAAATTGACATTATATAAAAAATAATCTTAGTCGCCGAGAACTTTCTCATTTTCCATGTTTACTACAGTTATGTGGGGACAGGCTTAAAGATTCAGATTTAGAGGTTTATTGCAGTCATTTGGACGCTATTAAAAATGATATGAGCATAAGATTTAAAGGCTTGCAAGAACTAGTAATACCGGATTGGGTGATTTATCCGTTTGAATCAGACGTGGAACAAGTTAGTCAGCATTTACAAGAAGATTTAATTGAGATACAAAATGACTTCGAGGCAAAAGCACGATTCAGTCACACACGTTACGACAAAACAGAGGAGATGTGAGACTTTTTTTTAACAAACTTAGAACCAAATATTACAAAACTGGCTGAGTCACACCAAGCGCAAAGATCTCATTAAGCTTCATTAGTAAGTGAATTTTTATATAATTATATCATTATTATCAACTAATAATTTTTCCTTTTCATGTTTAAAGTGGTTACATAAAGAGAGGCTTAAATATTCATTTTTGAAAATATATATGCAGTCATTTAGGCGCTATTAAAATGATATGATTATGATAGTTGTAGAGTTGTAAGAACTAATTTTATATCATTTGCTCCTCCAATTATTGACCGTAATTAAATAAACTAGTAGCATATATCTTGAAAACTAGAGCCAACCAACATGTTTTAATGTCATTTTCGTTTTCAGCACACCAAAATTAGTTAAGATCAGCTATTTTCATTTCTGGTACATTTTGGTTGTTGACTAGTGTTGTAAGAAAAGATAACTCATTAACTGCATTGCTTCTTTAAAAGTATGGTTGAATATATGTATGTGTGTGTGTGTTTGTGTATACACGATAAAGAGCAAAGGGGGTGTTAAAAGGTGGGGTGCTTTTTAAAATATTAGTTGTCAAAAGGGGGCGTTGCTACTATCAGGGTTGAGAAACACTGGTGTACATGAATAGTTTGATTATGGAAAGTCAAGATTTTAAAAGATGCACGAACAATTACGAGACATGTTGTCATAAACGAAATGTTAGTTATTTAGTCAATTTACGGTCCAATCGATCATTATCACTGCTCCACGTGTCATTTAGGAAACTCCATGTCTTCATATTTAATACATCCATATAATTTTCACTACAAACATCTAATGACGGTCGCCTGCAATGAAACGACCACAGTGGTAATAGTACCGTATGTAATACATGTAACAGAAACAACACACTATAATTAAAAACCTGTCAATATTGACGGGTTATTGCTAGTGTACTTACTAATAAATGTCCTATGTACCAATGTACTAACTTCTCTTAGCACTGCTCAATATTTCGCTTTGTTTTTTAGGAAGAAAAAATGTATTTAGATGGTTATGAACTACTTTGTTTCTTGATTGTTTTTTAACATAAAGGTAACGACAATCCCGTAGCAAATAATGATATTGGTGAGTGAAGTGTTAGATACTTCACTATACTTACTATCAGCTTTATGACGTGGGTTTGCCTGTTCCCATGTAAAGCTAAAATAGCGTTGTAAGACAATAAACGTGTCTGTTACGTGACGTTTGAGGCACGTCATAGAACTAGAACTTTAGAACACAAACAGAAAAACAGATAGGCGTTTTTTTTAAAATATTACTTAGTCGTTCCTCTTTCTACCATGTGGTGTAGAGGTTTGCCAGAGAGAGCGCCATACTATCCTATCGGTTGTCTTCCTCCTGGCCTGGTTCCAGTCTAGTCCTCGGTCCTTCAGAGATTGTCTTAAGTTTTCCTCCCAGTGAACTCAGTGTCGTTCTGGAGGTCTAATTTTTTAATATAAGAAGAACGAATAAGGGTTTTCTGTCACGATTTGAAGCAGCAACCTGTCAACGGGATAAATAAGTGTTTTTTTTCTGTTACTGTTTGACACAGCAACTTGTCAACATAATTTTTAAAAGTGTTTTTCTGTTACTTTTTGGCGCATCACCTGTCAACAGAAGATATGAGTGTTTTTTCCGTTCCTTTTATTTTGGTGCGCCAACTTTTCAGAAATGTACACGTTAGCAAGTATCACTTACACGCACGACTTAACCGCGGCAAGATCATTCGCGTCACTTCTAAAGTGACGACAGGGGAGCCGCGCTGGTGTAATGGAAGACATTGCGCTGGCGATCAAGTGTTCAAGGCTAAAGCCCGGGCGTTGGCATTTGAAGGAGTGTCATCGACCTGAACGGCTCCTGAGATAAACCCTCTGTGGATGGGAAGGAGCGAAGCTCCTGACCGGGTTGGAAGGAAAGTCCACAGGCTCCCCAGCGTCGCAATGTCATGTCATTGGGCCGAAAGACTGAAAGCCCAAGTGCCGCTGGTTAAAAAAAAAAGTGACGAGAGAACATAAAGGATCTTTTGTGCGATTACCGCACCGCGTGGGCTTGGTGGGTGACACCGTTACGTTGTGTGAGACGTTATACACACCCAGAAGTGGGAGGAATGGATTGGGAAGTGGCAGACACAGCGAAAAGGGGAATTACATGACGTATCATTTGACTCAGGCTGTTTTTACTAGCCACACAGGATATTTCAACCCTGGATTGTGTTTCCTGGGCTCTACAAGTACAGCTGTGCGTACTAATAAAATGCAGTTATACATTCATTCAACAATACTCTATGTATAGTGTCTGCGTCACCAGCACGCTTCTATATGGCAGCAAAACATGGACAACTTGCTAAGCAAGAAAGAAGGCGCAATACAAAGTGACAAATATCGAGGTGTTGTCACGTGCTGGCCTTCAAAGCATCTATATACTGCTTTGACAGCGCAAACTGCGCAGAATGGAAGATGGCCGCATCTCCAAACATATTTTTTCCGGGCACTTGGCAGATGGAAACAAAATATTCGGGCCACCGCAGGTGAGGTTCTAAGATGTGTGCAAGAGAGACATGAGGGCATTGGAAATAAATCCAGCAACCTGGGAGGGTGAAGCTGTGGATCACACCAAGTGTCGATGATCTCTACGGGAATGAGCGAAAGAAAACACTCACAACAAGCAGAATAGAAAAGAACACACCGAAACGAATACCTGGCACAAAAACAAACAAACAAACTAATTAACTAACACACAAACAAATAAACTAACATACAAACAAACAAACTAACACAAACAAACAGCTGAGAGCTATCACGTCATAGGCGCATGCCCAGAGTTAAATATGACTGAAGGGGCTACAACTCGTCAGCTCTACAAGGAACATAGACCTTCAACAAAACATCTGTCATGTCCTCCTATCTTGAGGACATCAGCTCAAGGTTTTGTCATATATTCCTCACCATTTTCATGTCTGTCTTCCGTTTTCCCAACTATTATCGACACTGGTGTTCCTCGGGGTTCTATTCTCGGCCCTCTACTTTTTTTCATCTTCATAAATGACCTTCTGCTACACATCTAGCACTCAGCCTGCGACCTATCTTATTAAGTGGAGCAACGAAAATCGCATGAAAATAAATATCATTAAAACAAAATGTATGATAATATTGACTAGAGAAAAATTACAAAACTCACAGAAAACAACACTTCAGCTCTATATTGGTATCTCACTAATTGAAAATGTAAATGAAAATAATACACTTGGACTCATAATTGACCAACATTTACACTGGAATTCGCATGTACAAGCACTGGCTAAACAAACGGCACAGAAAGTTTACCAGTTAGCTAAAATCAAACATTTCCTAGAAGAGGAGGCAAGGAAAATGTTCTATATATCCTAAATACAAACACATCTAGACTATTGCTCCGCAATCTTGGATGGCTGCTCTTTGTCCAACATTAAGAGACTCTATTCATTACAAAAACGTGAACTGCGCCTAGTTTCAGACAAAACCTCACACAGTGTGTAGACCCATAAACATATTTTAACAACTTGTATTACCTCTAAGAAAGCGCTTTCTCTTCAGTAAAACCAAATTCATACACAAAATCCTATCACAGAATGCTTTAACGTATCCTTGGCCTTTTTTTCAAATACAATGGGAGACGCAGCCAACGCTTAAACAAATTACATATGCCCAAGCCTAGGCTCGACTTATTCACGAAAAGTTTAGCTTATTCTGCTGCTCATCTGTGAAATAATCTTCCACATGACCTAAAAAAAAAAACACGCTTAGACAATATTCAAACAATCGCAGACGTTTCAAATACACCATGAGTGCAAATTATATGCCACCCTAATTTAGTTATGCTTAAATCATTATATAACATCATATGTAGGTTTTGAAGATAATTTTGCATTGTTCAATATTAATTATGATCAGGTGCTGTAAATGTGTGTAACTATTATTGTACTGTTACAATGTTGGGATTTTATTTCATTGTATTTTATGTTGTTTATTTTCTTATTTAAATAATATTTAAGATACAAATGAGAATAAACGGATTCAGTATTGAAGACGATAGAAAGGAAGGGCAGAATGTTAGACGGGTCAGCGTGCCAAATTCTAAACCATTTGAAAATAAAGTTCATTCGTTCGTTCGTTCGTTCTCTACCCCTTGTGTTTATTGTATTGTTTTTATTTGTTGGTTTTCCTCCGGTTGTCTTTCCCTGGCGATTCCAGACCAAGGACTGCATGGTAATGCTATTAACAGGTTTCCTCAACATGTGGCTCATCCATCTCCATTGTTGTCTTCTCATCTCTTGTTCCTCAAGTGTGACTTCACTGCTGTCTTCTCATCTCTTGTTCCTCAAGTGTGACTTCACTGTTGTCTTCTCATCTCTTGTTCCTCAAGTGTGACTTCACTGTTGTCTTCTCATCTCTTGTTCCTCAAGTGTGACTTCACTGTTGTCTTCTCATCTCTTGTTCCTCAAGTGTGACTTCACTGTTGTCTTCTCATCTCTTGTTCCTCAAGTGTGACTTCACTGTTGTCTTCTCATCTCTTGTTCCTCAAGTGTGACTCCACTGTTGTCTTCTCATCTCTTGTTCCTCAAGTGTAACTTCACTGTTGTCTTCTCATCTCTTGTTCCTTAAGTGTGACTTCACTGCTGTCTTCTCATCTCTTGTTCCTCAAGTGTGACTTCACTGCTGTCTTCTCATCTCTTGTTCCTCAAGTGTGACTCCATTGTTGTCTTCTCATCTCTTGTTCCTTAAGTGTGACTTCACTGCTGTCTTTTCATCTCTTGTTCCTCAAGTGTGACTTCACTGTTGTCTTCTCATCTCTTGTTCCTTAAGTGTGACTTCACTGTTGTCTTCTCATCTCTTGTTCCTCAAGTGTGACTTCACTGTTGTCTTCTCATCTCTTGTTCCTCAAGTGTGACTCCATTGTTGTCTTCTCATCTCTTGTTCCTTAAGTGTGACTTCACTGCTGTCTTCTCATCTCTTGTTCCTCAAGTGTGACTTCACTGTTGTCTTCTCATCTCTTGTTCCTTAAGTGTGACTTCACTGCTGTCTTCTCATCTCTTGTTCCTCAAGTGTGACTTCACTGTTGTCTTCTCATCTCTTGTTCCTCAAGTGTGACTTCACTGTTGTCTTCTCATCTCTTGTTCCTCAAGTGTAACTTCACTGTTGTCTTCTCATCTCTTGTTCCTCAAGTGTGACTTCACTGTTGTCTTCTCATCTCTTGTTCCTCAAGTGTGACTTCACTGTTGTATTCTCATCTCTTGTTCCTCAAGTGTGACTTCACTGTTGTCTTCTCATCTCTTGTTCCTCAAGTGTGACTTCACTGTTGTCTTCTCATCTCTTGTTCCTCAAGTGTGACTTCACTGTTGTCTTCTCATCTCTTGTTCCTTAAGTGTGACTTCACTTTTGTCTTCTCATCTCTTGTTCCTTAAGTGTAACTTCACTGTTGTCTTCTCATCTCTTGTTCCTCAAGTGTGACTCCATTGTTGTCTTCTCATCTCTTGTTCCTCAAGTGTGACTTCACTGTTGTCTTCTCATCTCTTGTTCCTCAAGTGTGACTCCATTGTTGTCTTCTCATCTCTTTTTCCTCAAGTGTGACTTCACTGTTGTCTTCTCATCTCTTGTTCCTCAAGTGTGACTCCATTGTTGTCTTCTCATCTCTTGTTCCTCAAGTGTGACTTCACTGCTGTCTTCTCATCTCTTGTTCCTCAAGTGTGACTTCACTGTTGTCTTCTCATCTCTTGTTCCTCAAGTGTGACTTCACTGCTGTCTTCTCATCTCTTGTGCCTCAAGTGTGACTCCATTGTTGTCTTCTCATCTCTTGTTCCTTAAGTGTGACTTCACTGCTGTCTTCTCATCTCTTGTTCCTCAAGTGTGACTTCACTGTTGTCTTCTCATCTCTTGTTCCTCAAGTGTGACTTCACTGCTGTCTTCTCATCTCTTGTTCCTCAAGTGTGACTCCATTGTTGTCTTCTCATCTCTTGTTCCTTAAGTGTGACTCCATTGTTGTCTTCTCATCTCTTGTTCCTCAAGTGTGACTCCATTGTTGTCTTCTCATCTCTTGTTCCTCAAGTGTGACTCCATTGTTGTCTTCTCATCTCTTGTTCCTTAAGTGTAACTTCACTGTTGTCTTCTCATCTCTTGTTCCTCAAGTGTGACTTCACTGTTGTCTTCTCATCTCTTGTTCCTCAAGTGTGACTCCATTGTTGTCTTCTCATCTCTTGTTCCTTAAGTGTAACTTCACTGTTGTCTTCTCATCTCTTGTTCCTCAAGTGTAACTTCACTGTTGTCTTCTCATCTCTTGTTCCTTAAGTGTGACTTCACTGCTGTCTTCTCATCTCTTGTTCCTCAAGTGTGACTTCACTGCTGTCTTCTCATCTCTTGTTCCTCAAGTGTGACTCCATTGTTGTCTTCTCATCTCTTGTTCCTTAAGTGTGACTTCACTGCTGTCTTCTCATCTCTTGTTCCTCAAGTGTGACTTCACTGTTGTCTTCTCATCTCTTGTTCCTTAAGTGTGACTTCACTGCTGTCTTCTCATCTCTTGTTCCTCAAGTGTGACTTCACTGCTGTCTTCTCATCTCTTGTTCCTCAAGTGTGACTCCATTGTTGTCTTCTCATCTCTTGTTCCTTAAGTGTGACTTCACTGCTGTCTTCTCATCTCTTGTTCCTCAAGTGTGACTTCACTGTTGTCTTCTCATCTCTTGTTCCTTAAGTGTGACTTCACTGCTGTCTTCTCATCTCTTGTTCCTCAAGTGTGACTTCACTGTTGTCTTCTCATCTCTTGTTCCTCAAGTGTGACTTCACTGTTGTCTTCTCATCTCTTGTTCCTCAAGTGTAACTTCACTGTTGTCTTCTCATCTCTTGTTCCTCAAGTGTGACTTCACTGTTGTCTTCTCATCTCTTGTTCCTCAAGTGTGACTTCACTGTTGTCTTCTCATCTCTTGTTCCTCAAGTGTGACTTCACTGTTGTCTTCTCATCTCTTGTTCCTCAAGTGTGACTTCACTGTTGTCTTCTCATCTCTTGTTCCTCAAGTGTGACTTCACTGTTGTCTTCTCATCTCTTGTTCCTTAAGTGTGACTTCACTTTTTTCTTCTCATCTCTTGTTCCTTAAGTGTAACTTCACTGTTGTCTTCTCATCTCTTGTTCCTCAAGTGTGACTCCATTGTTGTCTTCTCATCTCTTGTTCCTCAAGTGTGACTTCACTGTTGTCTTCTCATCTCTTGTTCCTCAAGTGTGACTCCATTGTTGTCTTATCATCTCTTGTTCCTCAAGTTTTACTTCACTGTTGTCTTCTCATCTCTTGTTCCTCAAGTGTGACTCCATTGTTGTCTTCTCATCTCTTGTTCCTCAAGTGTGACTTCACTGCTGTCTTCTCATCTCTTGTTCCTCAAGTGTGACTTCACTGTTGTCTTCTCATCTCTTGTTCCTCAAGTGTGACTTCACTGCTGTCTTCTCATCTCTTGTTCCTCAAGTGTGACTCCATTGTTGTCTTCTCATCTCTTGTTTCTTAAGTGTGACTTCACTGCTGTCTTCTCATCTCTTGTTCCTCAAGTGTGACTTCACTGTTGTCTTCTCATCTCTTGTTCCTCAAGTGTGACTTCACTGCTGTCTTCTCATCTCTTGTTCCTCAAGTGTGACTCCATTGTTGTCTTCTCATCTCTTGTTCCTTAAGTGTGACTCCATTGTTGTCTTCTCATCTCTTGTTCCTCAAGTGTGACTCCATTGTTGTCTTCTCATCTCTTGTTCCTCAAGTGTGACTCCATTGTTGTCTTCTCATCTCTTGTTCCTTAAGTGTAACTTCACTGTTGTCTTCTCATCTATTGTTCCTCAAGTGTGACTTCACTGTTGTCTTCTCATCTCTTGTTCCTCAAGTGTGACTCCATTGTTGTCTTCTCATCTCTTGTTCCTTAAGTGTAACTTCACTGTTGTCTTCTCATCTCTTGTTCCTCAAGTGTAACTTCACTGTTGTCTTCTCATCTCTTGTTCCTTAAGTGTGACTTCACTGCTGTCTTCTCATCTCTTGTTCCTCAAGTGTGACTTCACTGCTGTCTTCTCATCTCTTGTTCCTCAAGTGTGACTCCATTGTTGTCTTCTCATCTCTTGTTCCTTAAGTGTGACTTCACTGCTGTCTTCTCATCTCTTGTTCCTCAAGTGTGACTTCACTGTTGTCTTCTCATCTCTTGTTCCTTAAGTGTGACTTCACTGCTGTCTTCTCATCTCTTGTTCCTCAAGTGTGACTTCACTGTTGTCTTCTCATCTCTTGTTCCTCAAGTGTGACTTCACTGTTGTCTTCTCATCTCTTGTTCCTCAAGTGTGACTTCACTGTTGTCTTCTCATCTCTTGTTCCTCAAGTGTGACTTCACTGTTGTCTTCTCATCTCTTGTTCCTCAAGTGTGACTTCACTGTTGTCTTCTCATCTCTTGTTCCTCAAGTGTGACTTCACTGTTGTCTTCTCATCTCTTGTTCCTCAAGTGTGACTTCACTGTTGTCTTCTCATCTCTTGTTCCTCAAGTGTGACTTCACTGTTGTCTTCTCATCTCTTGTTCCTCAAGTGTGACTTCACTGTTGTCTTCTCATCTCTTGTTCCTTAAGTGTAACTTCACTGTTGTCTTCTCATCTCTTGTTCCTCAAGTGTGACTTCACTGCTGTCTTCTCATCTCTTGTTCCTCAAGTGTGACTTCACTGCTGTCTTCTCATCTCTTGTTCCTCAAGTGTAACTTCACTGTTGTCTTCTCATCTCTTGTTCCTCAAGTGTGACTTCACTGTTGTCTTCTCATCTCTTGTTCCTCAAGTGTGACTTCACTGTTGTCTTCTCATCTCTTGTTCCTCAAGTGTGACTTCACTGTTGTCTTCTCATCTCTTGTTCCTCAAGTGTGACTTCACTGTTGTCTTCTCATCTCTTGTTCCTTAAGTGTAACTTCACTGTTGTCTTCTCATCTCTTGTTCCTCAAGTGTGACTTCACTGCTGTCTTCTCATCTCTTGTTCCTCAAGTGTGACTTCACTGCTGTCTTCTCATCTCTTGTTCCTCATGTGTAACTTCACTGTTGTCTTCTCATCTCTTGTTCCTCAAGTGTGACTTCACTGTTGTCTTCTCATCTCTTGTTCCTCAAGTGTGACTTCACTGTTGTCTTCTCATCTCTTGTTCCTCAAGTGTGACTTCACTGTTGTCTTCTCATCTCTTGTTCCTCAAGTGTGACTTCACTATACAAGGTCCAGCTTCAAGAGGTTGGGTCACCAGTGTCCTTTCTCGCTATCTTCACCTTCCCTAACTCAAGAGCACGGTCAAGAACCCAGTTACATTTAGATAGACTGTAGCGAGACGCCATCGTGTTTCGAACCCGGTATATTTTCCGCAAGAGCCTAGCGCTGTACCAATTTGACGCTCAAATATAAGTACATTGCTTCAGATTAAATCTGTTAAATATTACTAGTAGTAAATATGTCAATATGACAACTATACTGCACTTTTGAGTAAATATGTCAATATTACCAATATACTGTACTTTTGAGTAAATATATTACAACTATACTGTACTTTTGAGTAAAAATTTCAATATTAAAACTATTCTTTACTTTTGAGTAAACATGTCAATATTACAACTATACCGTACTTTTGAATAAATATGTCAATATTACAACTATAAAGCACTTTTGGGTAAATATGTCAATATTACAACTGTACTGTAATTAGGAGTAAAAGTGTATATTGTTTAGGTTTGTACCTACTGTAGTACATTCTTTTGGAGTAAATTTACATTGCAGTCCATGTGATGACAAACACTGAAAAAACCATGTATTACCAAAGACATGCAGATGCTAGCCTTCAAAGTGGGCAGTTATCACATTTTTACCAGATATTTTCACGTGTCAGGGATTTACCTATTTTTAATGTCAATTTTTATTCATAACGTTCGACATTTGCTGATGGAGATTGAGGCACTTATGGGTTTTCCCCGAGTGCAGTGAAGCCGAGTCTGATCAACAACAATAAAAATGTCAATTTCCGTTTGTGTAAACTGCTGTAGAAGCAGGGGTCGGAGTGGTTCATGGGTATGACGTCCGAGACGCATTCAAGAGGTACCGGGTTCGAATCCCAGTTGAGGGATTATAATTTTTTGATATATTTTTTCCGAACCAGTGGTCCTAATTACATCATACCCCCCCCCCCCCCCCCTGTTCACATGGGTAGTGAGATCGGATGCCTAGCCTTCTCGGATAATGGCGAAAAGATAGGAGGTCCCGTGTGCAAGTTGCGCACGTTAAAAATCCCAAGGCAGTTGGAAATCGTAGAGAGTAGGCTTGTCAGGCCGCCCTTGGCAAAATTTAAAATTTAGGAAACTTACCCGCCACAAAAATATTTAAAGAATGTGTGATTCCTATACATTATATACACACATTGGGATTCTCGCCGGTGCTATGAAGTTCGTGCACTGCGCTGAGATCTTCCTTGTGTGATCTAAGGGAAGAGATCGGAGCACTGATAGCGTTGTCCGTGTGCAATAAAGATAGTCTTTAAAAACCGAACCAAACCAAACTGTAGAAGCGGCTCATCACTTTCAAATCCGCATTTCTCCAATCACAGACAAATGACAAGTTCGTCAGATAAAAGGTCAAAAACTCAAGTCACGTGAACTGCTCAGTATTGAAACACAAAAGAACTTTAACTGCGTTGGAACTGTTAAAATTGTGAAAAGTTAACATTTTCAGAATCTTTTGATCCTAGTAAACATATAAAAATTCGTCACAGTTGTCGGAACGATTCATCACATGGCTAATGGCAATGTGATTTCCAAAACGGCGGCTTAATATATTCCTTTGTAACAACTCTCAGACTTCTCCAAATTGATATACCAATCACTATCTACTGTTGCGTAGTATCTTACTTACTTACTTAGTCATTCCCCTTCTACTGTGAGGTGTAGAGGTTTGGAAGAGAGAGCGCCAGACTATCCTATCGGCTGTGCGTAGTATCTTACAAACTGTAAATTATAACAAAATATCATGTGTACGAATCATACCATCATCTTTTCTATTATTTCAGACACAAACATAACCCTTCCAGGAATAAAATCACCTGCGGTTAATGTCAGAATATGATAAATTCATGTATATATATTTTAGGAAAAACGCGTTATGTATGCGCGTGGGATAAGCTATGAAGGAATATCTGAATTCTTCAAAGAGAAACTTACCTGAAAAATGAACCCATTCCTGGCACAAAAACAGGATCAATTAACATTAAGCAACCAACTAAATTCAATACATAAAAGAAAACATTTTTGTTCTGTCCTAATCCACGAAACTCTACCTTAAGATCCGATATGGCTCGTGCGTGTGTTATTATTTCTTCACTGCTTTTAAAACCGCTTTTATGTAACCGGGCCAGGTTATAAATAATGGTATGAAATGTTCCCGCCTGAATAAAATTTATTAACAGAAGTAATAAACACACGAATATGTGAGACGCCTACCAAAGCACACTTTCAGAATACGGTAAAGTTTTCTTTCACCATAGGGTTGGGTGTGCCTTGGTTTGTCAGAATTTTTTTTTTCAAACATGCATATTGGGTGTCCATTTTTTTTCCCTTTTTTTTTTTTTTTTTTTTGTGTGCTGTATACTAGTGTTTCTTACCAGCGGTGATGCGTCCCCTGGGGTGTGAGACTTACCTTTCAGTGGGTGCGAGACATGCCAGATTTTTATAAGGCGATTCATTATTAACAATATATAAAACACGGGACTCGAATGTATTTGTACGAAATAAAACATTGACAACGTGAATTAGATACCGAACCATAGTCATATTTTCTAAATAACATTGTCCTAAAACATACTTGTATCTCTTTTTATCATTTTTGGCATATTCTGTGAGCTAGAAGACCAAGGTGTGAGTGCGAGGATTCTTAGATGCTGTAAAGGGGTGTGAGGCTTATTAAGATGCTGTAAAGGTGTGTGAGGCTTACTAAGATGCTGTAAAGGTGTGAGGCTTATTAAGATGCTGTAAAGGTGTGTGAGGCTTACTAAGATGCTGTAAAGGTGTGAGGCTTATTAAGATGCTGTAAAGGTGTGTGAGGCTTAAGATGCTGTAAAGATGTGTGAGGCTTCATTAGATGCTGTAAAGAGGTGTGAGGCTTGTTAAGATGCTGTAAAGGGGTGTGAGGCTTATTAAGATGCTGTAAAGGGGTGTTAGGCTTCATTAGATGCTGTGAAGGAGTTTGAGGCTTCTTAATTTGCTTGCTGTAAATGTATGTGAGACTTATTAAAATGCTGTAAAGGGGTGTGAGGCTTCTTAATTTGCTTTAAAGGTATGTGAGGATCCTTATGATGCTGTAAAGGTGTATGAGGCTTACTAAGAAGCTGTAAAGGTGTGAGGCTTATTAAGATGCTGTAAAGGTGTGTGAGGCTTACTAAGATGCTGTAAAGGTGTGAGGCTTATTAAGATGCTGTAAAGGTGTGTGAGGCTTCATTAGATGCTGCAAAGATGTGTGAGACTTACTAAGATGTTGTAAAGGGGTGTGAGGTTTGATAAGATGCTGTAAAGGGGTGCAGGAACTCTAAAAAGTTAAGAAACACTGCTCTAAATGGAGCATCGAGGTACAACTAGTGTTGTTCATCTACAGTTACCTTGTACCAAATCAACGCAAGGACTTCTGTCCGGATTTTAGTGCGGTCGTAATTCCAGTTGCGAAAAGCATGGTTAATGTCACTTTGTCCATCTGTCTGTCTGCCTTCCTGACTGTCTGTCCGTCCGTCCGTCCGTCTGTCTGTCTATCTGCCGCTAAGAAATGCTCATTAACTACTAGATCGATTTTCTTTATTCTTCTGTAAAAAAAATGATAAAAGGTTGAACTCGAAGAAACACCACTACAAGATTTAAAATCATGAATATACTTTGGCAGCAATATAGACAAAGTTGGAGGGACAGACAATGAATTTTTTACAAAAATACAAAAAGCTATAGAAGCTTGCATTACATTTTGAAACATCTAGAGATGAAGAGAAATCAAGTCCAACACAAAAATAAGAATCTTCAACTCAAATGTCAAGTCAGTCCTATTGTATGGCTCTGAGACATGGAGAACAACAAAAATAACAACAGAAAAGCTACAAACATTCATAAAAAGGTGCTTGCGTAGAATGTAAATGAAATGGTATAACAAGTCCACCAATGTGGAACTAATGACAAGGGCAGACAAGTGCCAGTATTAAACGAGATGAGAAGAAAACTCTGGTGATGGAAAGGACACACATTGAGGAAATCTGTTGATAGCATTACAAGGCAGTCCTTGTTCTGGAATCCACAGGGTAAGAAAGACAGACCCAGAAACACCTGGAGAAGTTAACTGGTTGCAGAAGTGAAAATGATGAGGATAATATAGGAAGACCTTGAGCGGATGGCACGTGACAGGAAGACTTGGCATGTGTTTGTTGAAGGTCTATGATCCTTGCGGAGCAAACAGGTATTGATTGATTAACTAGATCGATTTTAATAACGTTTCTTATTTAAGATGTCAAGGCTGCCATGGTGTCTGGATGTGAAAGATGAAGAATAAATATGAAGGTACCTGATGTGAAAGAAATGAAGAATAAAATATGAAAGAACAGTGCTGTCACAATGACTGTACTCGAAATCCCCCTTGTTTTCTACTTCGTCTGCAAATTGTAACGTTTCACGTTGATAGTAAAAGCCTACTGCTTCAATACCCGCTTTCTACGATAAATCATGTGCTGCATTTCTAAGAAAAACCTTGAGATACGCAGGTTGACCTAGATTTAAAATTCCATTCATGTCTTTTTATACACTACGTTACCTAAAACGAAAGACAGATGGACTAAAGATAGAAAGAAGGGAGGGCTGAAAGCAGGGACGCAGGCAATACTACCACAGTCGCGCGATACACAATTACTACCATCACGCGTGTAAGGCCACAAGCACTAGCTTTTTTTCAAATCGACAGTGATAAACAACACTACCCATACCAGAGTTAGGTTTAAAAATCCTGAAAAACGCTTATTAGGAAATATGACATTATACTGGTTTACGTTTGAAAACATTACAGTACCCAGACACCACATCGTATTCGAAGTAAACAGGAGGTAGAAGAAAGTGCATATTTTGAACGCAGCCACTTAGCTCCTTTAAATTTGTATATTTGGGTTCCTTAGGACTTGCTGACAAAGAATATGTTAAACGTTACGCAAATAGTCTAGGAATTACCAAATTATAGCCAAAAGAAATAGTGAGGGATGTCAGACAAAAATCAGAATCGCTCAGTGGCAGATTTTCACCCCACCATTGTACGGGAAATGGGTCTCCATGTTAAATCCGATTTGATTGGAGCGCAATAAATGTAAGGCTAAACACGATTAGTCGGGCTATAAATACTATCTTTCGTTGTCAGGGGAAACGGGAGTAGGAGTACTTTTTTTCAAACGATTGGGTAGACATGGCACGATTGGTTAGACCTGCCAATACAGTCAATTAGAGGCGTCAGGTCACCACCACATTTGCAAATAAACTTACTACAGAACCAGTGCGTTGAGCACCAGTGCATATTTTTCTAAATAAAAGCCTGGGACATCGGCAGCTCGAAATTGTGTTATATTCAGTGCCAGTCAACGTAATTCTGTATTATTTCCATGAATTGTGGGACCGTGGTCCAAAAGTTATTGAGCAGCACCTGGTCAGAGCTTTGCTGAATCCAGAGGCGGATAGCATACTCCTTGGTCCATATAGCAAACAGTGAGGTGTCTCCAGAACACAGGGGAGCAATCGAGCAGAGGAGTCTTTTCCTGCCGCCATCACGAAAGATAAGCCTATGTGGCCAGCGGAGCTCAACATTATGTAACCCCATCTTAAACTGACATTGTATAAAAATAAGAGGGGAAATTAATTGTTTTAATGAACGGAACTGAGAACATCTCCAATACTAGTTCCAACAGAAACAAACACTTGAAGTCATGATGACAAATAACAACATAGCTTGAAAAAACAAAACCAGTATTACCTCATATTACTACTACACAACTGACACACATAGGATAATATTAATAAAATATGTCACTACAAGATTCATATTGATAAATTCTGTACATATAACTTGTAATTAAAATTGATTGTGATTCCTGGTTCACTTTGTATTTGAATCAGGACACATATATGTTAGTGACAGTAATTAATACATATTTATATTTGAAAATTTACCAGTGCCTCATTTAAGAATAGTCTTATAGAGTGTTAAATGTGTGTGAGTGTCACAGTGTTGTCACGTGTGGTGGAATAAATTAAATTGTTTATCTGTCTGTTGTAGTTGTGACTTACACTTCATCATATACATACCCTAGACATTCAACGTAGTCATCACAATATTCCAGAATAATTCTGACTGAGGTATAAATATGTGGTAGCAAGTAAGGTCATCTGTAATACACTACTCTTATTAGATACAGATACCTTCACAGCTGATCTCAGTCAGTACACTAAGTCCCCTATAAATATTTATAATATCCCACTTTACCACAATATCCTGCAAGTATAATTACTGAAGATGGCAGATGTGAGACAGAGACCAAGAAAATAGACACAACCAAATCTACATTAAACAACAGGGCACAAATACTAACAGCCCCTTAACAAAACTCACACATAACATGAGAGTTATCAAATGTTATATAAACTCTTCACTATTGTATGGTGGAGGATAATGGACAATGAACAAGCAGTTAGATGACAGAATTAATTTCATTGAGATGTGAATATAGGAATATGGGCAACTTCTCATAGAACGAGAATGAAGCAAATTATGAAATCCCAGAGAAGCTAGACATGAAAAAATAAATAATTAATTCGCTCAAAGTCAGACTGAGAAAAATATTTCGGTTCATATAAAAAGACATAACACCTTGCTGAAGACCATAATAGAAAGAAGAATTGAAGACAAATATACAAGAAGAAGTCATCGCTATAAGTGGGAAGAAAACATCAAGACATGGACATGAAAGAGTCTATCAGAGTGCACTATCAAGACAAGAGGCAGAAGACGTTGGAGATACATCACAGCCGACCTTCGATGTGGAGCCAGCAGATGCCAGATCAGATAAGAAACATAAAGAAAAACAAAATAAAAATCAGGAATTTAGAAGTTACTGACTTTTAGAACCTGTGATGCACACCATCATCTAAGCTGGCAGACGATGATGTTGGTTGGCCACATCCTCAGAAGAGACCCCGATGCCATCACAAGAACAGCTATGCTTTGGACCCTAGGAAGGAAAGCGAAAGAGAGGCTGACCAACTTGCTGGAGAACGGTGGAGGCAAAGACGCAAAGAATAACCCAGAGCTGGGGCACTGCACGAAGGATTTCCGCCGACTAAGCAAAATGGAGACAGTTTGTTGCTGCCCTAGAAGACGCCACCAGGCGTGATGGCCACTGACTGCTTTGTCAGCCAGCGGCTATGGATGCAAGAAGACTTTCATAAATGGTGCTTGGGGTGGATAGAAAGATTACAGTGATACGACGTGATCAGTAAGGATGAACATACGGACAGAACAAGACAATAACCAGTGTAACAAGGTGTGCGGAGAATAATAAATGGCGATGTCAGAAAAAGGGTAGGAACAACTTTCTGCATCAAATACATAGGAAGAGACAAACAATAATTGGTTTGGATGTCTCATGACAATGGAGATCGATCAATTTCCACTACGCGTCTACAACAATAGAAGATCTGGTTTCGAGACACTGAAAAAACCAAGAAGCAAATGAATAGACAACATTACGGAAATCATATAACAACACGTAGTCAAAACAACCAAAGCCACACAAGAAAAACAACTTCAGCTCCCAATGACATATCACAACAAGAGTATGAAGAAGAAGAAAAGGTAAGTAAATACAAAAGGTGAGAATAAGTTGTTAGATTTTATTAGGGCAGACGTTCAGGTAACCAGTGATAGAAAAGGTAAGTAAATACATGAGGTGAGAATATGTTGTTAGAGTTGATAAGGGCAGACGTTGAGGTAACCAGTGATAAAAAACGTTAGTAAATACAAGAGATGAGAATATGTTGTTAGAGTTAATTAGGGCAGACATCGAGGTAACTAGTGATTGAAAAGAAAAGAAAAGGTAAGTAAATACAAAAGGTGAGAATAAGTTTAGAGTTAATTAGGGCAGACGTTAAGGTAACCGGTGATTGGAAAGAAAAGAGAAGGTAAGTAAATACAAAAGGTGAGAATAAATTGTTAGATTTTATTAGGGCAGACGTTCAGGTAACCAGTGATAGAAAAGGTAAGTAAATACATGAGGTGAGAATATGTTGTTAGAGTTGATAAGGGCAGACGTTGAGGTAACCAGTGATAAAAAACGTTAGTAAATACAAGAGATGAGAATATGTTGTTAGAGTTAATTAGGGCAGACATCGAGGTAACTAGTGATTGAAAAGAAAAGAAAAGGTAAGTAAATACAAAAGGTGAGAATAAGTTTAGAGTTAATTAGGGCAGACGTTAAGGTAACCGGTGATTGGAAAGAAAAGAGAAGGTAAGTAAATACAAAAGGTGAGAATAAATTGTTAGATTTTATTAGGGCAGACGTTCAGGTAACCAGTGATAGAAAAGGTAAGTAAATACATGAGGTGAGAATATGTTGTTAGAGTTGATAAGGGCAGACGTTGAGGTAACCAGTGATAAAAAACGTTAGTAAATACAAGAGATGAGAATATGTTGTTAGAGTTAATTAGGGCAGACATCGAGGTAACTAGTGATTGAAAAGAAAAGAAAAGGTAAGTAAATACAAAAGGTGAGAATAAGTTTAGAGTTAATTAGGGCAGACGTTAAGGTAACCGGTGATTGGAAAGAAAAGAGAAGGTAAGTAAATACAAAAGGTGAGAATAAGTTGTTAGAGTTAATTAGGGCAGACGTGGAGTTAACCAGTGATTGAAAAGAACAGAAAAATTTAGTAAATACAACAGGTGAACATAGGTTGTTAGACTTAATTTGGGCAGACGTTGATGTAACCAGTGATTTAAAATATAAGAAGAGGTAAGTAAATGCAAAAAGTGAGAATAAGTTGTTAGAGTTAATTAGGGCAGACGTTGAGGTAACTAGTGATAGAAAAAACGTAAGTAAATACAACAGGTGAACATAAACTGTTAGAGTTAATTAGGGCAGACGTGGAGGTAACTAGTGATAGAAAACGATGTAATGTGGCAACAGAAATATTATAATTTGACATAAATGTTGTACTGTGACATAAAAGTTGCTGTATGTTGCCGTTCATTACAAGAAGAGAAACGTTTGCTTTACTCATTTGTCAAATTGCTCAAGTTAAAAACACAAGAGAATAAACAACAGCTTATAAAAGTACAAGACTATCATCATTACTACTAACTTCAGATCCTCAAGAATCACAGGTCGTCAACAAATGTATGCCAGACCTCCCAATCCTGTGCCATCTGTTAGAAAAGAACCAGACAAACAGATAAAACAAGAGATCAGAAAAGAACCAGACAAACAGATAAAACAAGAGATCAGAAAAGAACCAGACAAACAGATAAAACAAGAGATATGAAAAGAACCAGACAAACAGATAAAACAAGAGATATGAAAAGAACCAGACAAACAGATAAAACAAGAGATATGAAAAGAACCAAACAAACAGATAAAACAAGAGATCAGAAAAGAACCAGACAAACAGATAAAACAAGAGATACGAAAAGAACCAGACAAACAGATAAAACAAGAGATCAGAAAAGAACCAGACAAACAGATAGACCAAGAGATCAGAAAAGAACTAGACAAACAGATAAAACAAGAGATCAGAAAAGAACCAGACAAACAGATAGACCAAGAGATCAGAAAAGAACCAGACAAACAGATAAAACAAGAGATACGAAAAGAACCAGACAAACAGATAAAACAAGAGATCAGAAAAGAACCAGACAAACAGATAGACCTAGAGATCAGAAAAGAACTAGACAAACAGATAAAACAAGAGATCAGAAAAGAACCAGACAAACAGATAGACCAAGAGATCAGAAAAGAACCAGACAAACAGATAAAACAAGAGATCAGAAAAGAACCAACCACATAGTTGTAGAACAATAGATCACAAAAGAACCAACCAAATAGGTGTTGAACAAGAGATCAGAAAAGAAGCAACCAATGACGAAAACACATTGACAGTCTCTTCACTATCCGCAGCCGAAAAAAGCAAAGTGAGATAAAAAGAAAAAGAACCTACACTTTGAAAATACGAAGTGATATCAATTATCAATGTTTCTGGACAAAATGTGACAGACGTGGAGGGATAAATCTATTTTCTCTCGATGGATTCGTTCTTGAATGGAGTTCACAAGAACGGCAATTTTTTCATCACCCACATTATGTCTTGTTACAAATTTTTTTTTTTTTTTGGTCAATGCACACTTAAATGTTGTTTCTTAATAAAACTGCTGAAGCCCTTTTCTTCAGATTACTGTATCTTTAATTCAGAATATTACACATTAAGATATTCAGATGATGGGCAACGACGCGTGCAGGTCTCAAGCTGATGGCGGATATCATGTAACAACCACGTGACAAATTATTCTCCTGATGGAGCTTTCAGATGAAAACGGCAAAAATGTACACCTTGAGAAAGCTTTCAAAATCACTGAACCTTTGTTTATTATAACCGGGGACGGAGGCTTCATGCAGACACGTAATGACAAGCGCGGCCAGGTAGATGCAAAGATGTCATTGTTGTTTAGATATTACCCGCTGAGTGACAGCACTGGTTATAGTTCGCGTATTTTGTTAGTCATGGATTGGTGAAAGATGATTGCCTGTATCAGTGGTTTTCAACCTTTATGACTGAGGCACTCCCGGGAAGATAGCCCAGGTCCTCAGGTACCTCCTAAGATTGTTGAAGATATGGGACACTAAGAAATGAGTCACCATGTGTCACTTAAGATTTTCGTTTATGTTATCGATATGAAATGGGTGTCCAGGTACACGAAAGATTCTTGTTTACATAGAACGATAAGAAATGAATGTTTTTCTGTGCTATTTGCATGTATGTACTTGCCTGTATCACAGTGGAATAAAATAAAATAATCGCTACTCTTTCAAATGTTAAACTAAAAATTTGTTAGTATTATTAATATAATAAATTTAAAAAGTTTAACAAGAAAAGATCTCAGTGAATCTAATAAGAAACATGCTGCGATACATCTTCAGCAGTTTTGTTGAACTTAGGTGTCAAAGCTGATAGCTGATAGCGAATTTGGGCTGAAGCTTCAAATATGTTTTTTGTTTATTTCTCTCTTTCTTATTTTGTGTCAAAGTATCTAACAAACTCACATTCACAAAAATACATCGTTACTAATAGCAAAGTTTACGAACAGCTATGTCTGCGGATAGAGAACACGATCTGTTATTACGCTGCTGAACCTTATATTTCGCCGCAAGTTAAAACTTCTACTATCTCCTACCCCCACCACCTCATAACAGTAGCAATATGAATGTCGAAAATATTTATAGATCATTTAGAATCCAAATTATTTCGTCATTTCATCATTGCTATCATCACTACTGCCACGGTGCATTTCTAGACTGTTAGACGGTCGAAAGTCTTCCTGATAGTCATGTGATCAGCGGTGTCATGTGATCAGCGGAAGTAACGAAATGCTCAAGGCTGGCGCGAAGGTAGTGAGTGGAGATTTGACAGCCATCCATGGCGGAAGCAGTTTTTGGTATGCTTTCTTCGCCTGTCTGTGATATCTAGGAGAGTGATGCGGTGCTCGTCATTTAAGCCCTATTTCTAGTGTTAGCTATTTCTGCTATTACGTATTCCAGGGAAGTGGTTATTTACTTAGCGCTGAGTTTGGTACATGCTAAGTTACTATCGTGCATTTTCATAGTCAGTGTTACTATGTAGGTTTTTTTCCTGCGTGATGGCGCGGTGTCCATTTTAGGATTGTGGTAGCCAGATTACCTGTTCTCTAGATTGATATCCGAATAGTGGACAGACAATTTTGCACCAAGCAATTATCATAATGGAAATAAGCAAACTCTCAGATTGGAATGCTGGAACGTCCGGACTATGTTGACTGGACTACCCGAAAACCTACATGACATAGATGATGTAAGGAAGACAGCCATAATCAATGATGAGCTTAAACGACTTCATGTGGATATAGCTGCACTTAAGGAAACGCACCTGGCAGGCTCTGGACTGGTGAGGGAGAAGGACTACACATTTTATTGGCAAGGGAAAGACCTTAATAAAACTAGAGAACACGGAGTAGGTTTTGCGGTTAAAAAATCGCTAACTAACATGGTTGAACCAAGTGAGAATAGATCACAACGCCTGTTAACACTCAGCGTGCAAACTAGTGCAGGTCCAATCACCCTTGTCAGTGTGTACGCTCCTACTCTGTTCTCTGCCTCAGAAGCTAAAGATGTGTTCTGTGAGAATCTAGCAGCAGTCATCAAATTTGGTGAGAAAACAGCGAAGTCAAATGACTGGTTCAATGCTTCATCAGATATGATGACACCTGCTATTGAAGCTAGGCGCAGTGCTGCGAATGAATAAAAACGTTCACCGAGTGCTAGAACCCCAAAGACCCTGAAGGTTACGAGAAGCAAAGTTCAACAAACTGCTTGACGCTGTGCAAATTACTATTGGCTCCAGCTCAGTGAGAGCATCCAGACCGCAGCGCA
The DNA here is from genome assembly GCA_024509875.1 of Oreohelix idahoensis. Classification (NCBI taxonomy): domain Eukaryota; kingdom Metazoa; phylum Mollusca; class Gastropoda; order Stylommatophora; family Oreohelicidae; genus Oreohelix; species Oreohelix idahoensis. The sequence goes on along the minus strand of JAMPIV010004447.1, from coordinate 74,473 downwards.
AACAGGCAACATTAGACAAATGTATTACGGTATAAAGAAAGCCCTTGGTCCCCAAAAAAAGCAAGACGGCACTGCTAAAAACCATCAGCGGAGAGAAGCTAACCGATAAGGGTAAGCAGATGGAGAGGCGGGTTGAGCACTACTATGAGCTTTACGCTATAGAAAATACCGTTACGCCTGCAGATTTGATGCTGTCAAATGCCTGCCAACTATGGAGGAGCTGGATGCCGAGCCAACATTAGAGGAACTCAGCAAGGCCATTGATAGCTTGGCCTCTGGCAAAGCATCAGGCAGTGATGGGATTCCTCCTGATTTAATCAAATGCTATAAGAGCACGCTATTACATCCCCTGCATAGACTGCTGTGCCAGTGCTTGGAAGAGACAACTATTCCTCAAGATATGCGAGATGCCAAGATTGTAACACTCTATAAAATAAAGGAGACATAAGTGATTGCAATAACTACAGAGGCATCTCTCTCCTTAGTATTGTTGGTAAGGTTTTTGTCAGAGTCATCTTAATGCGACTACACAAGTCAGCTGAGCGCATATATCCAGAGGCCCAGTGTGGATTCCGAGCTGGTAGATCAACAACAGACATGATCTTTTCTCTCCGCCAGATTTAGGAAAAATCAAGAGAGCAGAACAGGCCCTTATATATCGCCTTTATAGACCTCACAAAAGCATTTGACTTGGTTAGTAGGGATGGACTCTTCAAAATCCTCCTGAAAATAGGCGGCCCTGCAAAATCGCTGGAAATAAGTCATTCCATCACGACATGAACGGAACAGTCCAGTATGCTTGAAGCACATCACAATCCTTTGACATACGACGTGGCGTTAAACAAGGCTCTGTTCTGGCTCCGACCCTCTTCCGGATCTTCTTTTCCTTACTCCTGAAACATGCATTCAGAGATGCAGCTGAAGGAATATGCCTTCACACTAGGTCAGATGGCCGTCTGTTTATTCTGTCAAGGCTGAAGGCAAAAACAAAAATCAGAAGGGTCACCATAAGGGACTTGGTGTTCGCTGATGACGCTGCAGTCGTCACACAAAGCCAACAGGAGCTTCAGAGCTTGCTGAATCGCTTCACCCAAGCATGCAAGGACTTTGGCCTCACAATAAGTCTAAAGAAAACGAATGTGCTGAGTCAGGATGCGGGTGCGGAACCAGTTATCACTATCGATAACTATGAATTAGCAGTGGTGCACCACTTCACATACTGGGGTCTACCATCTGTGGTGAAGTGGGATGTTATAAATATTTATAGGGGACTTAGTGTACTGACTGAGATCAGCTGTGAAGGTATCTATATCTATTAAAAGTAGTGTATTATAGATAACCTTACTTGCTACCACATATCTCTTTATCTCAGTCAGAATTATTCTGGAATAGTGTGATGCTACGTTATGTGTCTAGGGTATGTGTATGAAGAAGTGTAAGTCACAACAACAGACAGATAAACAATTTAATGTAATCCACTACTCTTGACAACACTGTGACACTCACATACATATAACACTCTATGAGAATATCTTAAAGGAGGCACTGATAACTTTCAAATAACAATATGTATTCATTACTGGCATGAATGAATATGTGTCCTGATTCAACTACAAGGGAATCAGGAATCACAATCAATTTAAATTACAAGTTATGTACAGAATGTATTTAATATGAATATTGTAGTGACATATATTATTACAAATGTTCTATGTGTGTCAGTTGTGTAGTAGTAAAATGAGGTAATACTGGTTTTGTTTTGTTCAAGCTCTGTTGGTATTTGTCATCATGACTTCAATAGTTTGTCTTTAGGGATCAGTATTGGAGATGTTCACAGTTCCTGATTTTAAGACAAGTAAATTCCCCTCTGAATGGTATTTTTATAAAGTTATTTCTAGATGAGGGGACATAATGTTGAGCTCAGCTGGCCAACTCTGCTTATCTTGAGTGATGGCGGCAGGAGAGGACTCCTCTGCTCGAATTCTCTTCTGGGCTCTGGAGACACCTCACTGATAGCTAAAAGGACCAAGGAGTATGCTGTCCGACACTGGATTCAGCAAATCTCTGACCAGGTGCTGCTCACTACCATCAAGACCACTGTCCCACAATTCATACGAATAACACAGATACGTTGATTAGCAATGAATTCTGGCACAAACTGGCACAAAAAACTTCCATCTGCCTATGTTCCAGGCTTTTATTGAGTCAAATATAAGCTGGCTTCAACGCACTGATGCTTTATCAAGTGTATTTAAACAAGTGGTTTCGAACTAACGCTCCCAAGTGTGTATATCAGCGAGACTGGCCAATGAGCCACGTTTCGACAAGTGTTTTGAAAAAAATGTTATCTTTTCCCGTCTCCCCTAACAACCAAGATAGTATTTATAGCCCGACCAATCGTGGTTAGGCTTTCATTTGTTGCGCTCCAATCAATTTGGAGTTTACATGGTAGGCTATTTCTGTAACGTAAATTTTTTTCAAACACGTTAAAAAAAAATCTTATGAGCAGAAATGATTTTATGCTGTCAGGCACCCCCAATATTTTATTTTGGGTATAATTTATTAATTCCTGAACTATTTGCGTAACGTTTTACATATTATTTGTCAGCAAGCCCTAAGGAACCCAAAAATACTAATTTAAAGGAGCTACGTGGCTGCGTTCAAAATATGCAATTTCTTCTACCTCCTGTTTGGAAGATGTGCTGTCTGGGTACTGTTATGTTTTCAACCGTAAACCCATCTAATGTTATCTTTTCTAATAAGAGTCTGTTATGATTTATAAACCTAACTCTGGGAAAGGGTAGTGTATTTTATCACTGTCCGTCTGAAAAAAAATTAGTGCATGTAGACTTACACGCGTGATGGCAGCATTTGCGTATCGCGCGAAGCGTGTTTAGTGTTCGGCTTCCTCTCCCTTCTCGCTATCCTTTTGTCCATCTGTTCGTTCGTTTTGGTAACGTAATGTAGAAAAAGACATGACTGGAATTTAAAATTTAGGTCATTACGCAGTCTGCCTCTTAATGTTTTTCCAAGAAATACAGCACACGTTTCATTGAAGAAAGCGGGTAATAATACAGTAAGCTTTTATATCAACGTGAAAGCGTTACAATTTGCAGACGAAGCAGAAAACAAGGGGGATTTCGAGTACATTCTTTGTGACAGCACTGTCATTTTACCATTGCTCTTTTCTTTATTATATGTATTTATTAGGCTTTATATTTAATTGATAATTTATATATGTGGATTAGAATATTTCATGACACCTCCCCTCTTAAAACAGACATTATATGTCAGTCCTTTATTCTATATACACATAGAGAAATTTATTATTATTTCTGGGGTTTACGGTGATTCTCATCACACGGATGGCGGCTTAAAAAATCCGCTCCCAGATTGGTTTTTCCAGATATATATTCAATGCTAAAATTATATGGAGCCAGAAGCAAAGACCATCGGAGTAACCTAGAGTTCTCATGCTTAGCCTGTGCTAAAAACGATAAAGGTTTGTGGTCAGTTTGCAACTTAAATGCCTTCCCATATAGATAAATATTGAATTTCTTTATTGCCCATATTACTGCAAGACATTCTTTTTCGCTAGTTGAGTAGTTGATTTCAGCTTTATTCAACTTTCTGCTAGCATATGCCACTGGGCTTAATTCCCCATCCAATGCATCTGATTTCTGTAGTAAAGTTGCACCTAGCCCAATTAACGCTTTCACGTTGATAGTAAAGCTTACTGTATTATTACCCGCCTTCTTCAATGAAACGTGTGCTGTATTTCTTGGAAAAGCATTGAGACGTACTGCGTAATGACCTAAATTAACCCTAACATTAATTATACTGCGTTACCAAAACGAACGAACAGATGGACTAAAGGGATAAAAAGAGAAGGGAGAGGCAGAAAGCCGAACACTAAACCCGCTTCGCGCGATACACAATTACTACCATCACGCGTGTAAGTCTACATGCACTAATTTTTTTTCAGACGGACAGTGATAAAATACACTACCCTTTCCCAGAGTTAGGTTTATAAATCATAACAGACTCTTATTAGAAAAGACAACATTATATGGGTTTACGTTTGAACACATAACAGTACCCAGACAGCACATCTTCTAAACAGGAGATAGAAGAAATTGCATATTTTGAACGCAGCCACGTAGCTCCTTTAAATTAGTATTTTTGGGTTCCTTAGGGTTTGCTGACAAATAATATGTAAAACGTTACGCAAATAGTCCAGGAATTAATAAATTATACCCAAAATAAAATATTGGGGGTGCCTGACAGCATAAAATCATTTCTGCTCATAAAATTTTTTTTATAACGTGTTTGAAAAAACCTTACGTTACATAAATAGCCTACCATGTAAACTCCAAATTGATTGGAGCGCAACAAATGAAAGCCTAACCACGATTGGTCGGGCTATAAATACTATCTTGGTTGTTAGGGGAGACGGGAAAAGATAACATTTTTTCAAACACTTGTCGAAACGTGGCTCATTGGCCAGTCTCGCTGATATACACACTTGGGAGCGTTAGTTCGAGACCACTAATTCAAATAAGCTTGATAAAGCGACAGTACGTTGAAGCCAGCTCACATTTTTGCTAAAATAAAAGCCTGGAACATAGGCAGAACGGAATTTGTGCCAGTTTGTGCCAGAATTCATTGCTAATCAACGTATCTGTGTTTATTTCCATGAAATTGTGGTAAGCTTGAACCATTCAGTATCTTTTAATGAAAAATTGAATGTGAATTGTTGATTTATGCCTGTATATATATGTGTAGTTCAGTGGCAAACGTGAGGTAAAGCCTATAATGCTCCAGCCTGAACAGAGGGTGTCGGAGAGAAGTAAAACGGCATGGAATGGCCAAATAGTACACTGACACCTGGATGATTGACTAGAAAGAAATAATGCTGGAAGTGCAGAGGCGTAGTAACCATTAAGAAGGGTAATACTGGAATAAAGTATTTCAAATGAAGCTGACTGTTGGCCTAACGCTCTGAACGCAATGTTTGTGCTGTATTGTGATCAGTGTAAAAGAGAATATAAATTAGTTATGAAGTAGAAGGTACATCCTTCTTGATTTCAGGGACAGTGGTCTTGATGGTAGTGAGCAGCACATGGTCATAGCTGTGCTGAATCCAGAGTCGGACAGCATACTCCTTGGTCTTTTTAGCTATCAGTGAGGTGTCTCCTGAGCCCAGAGGAGAATTCGAGCAGAGGAGTCCTTTCCTGCCGCCATCACTAAAGATAAGCAGAGTTGGCCAGCTGAGCTCAACATTATGTCCCCTCATCTTGAACTGACTTTTTTTAAAATTAACATTAAGAGGGGAATTTACTTGTCTTAAAATCAGGAACTGTGAACATCTACAATAATGGTCCCTAAAGACAAACTATTGAAGTCATGATGACAAATACCAACAGAGCTTGAACAAAACAAAACCAGTATTACCTCATTTTACTACTACACAACTGACACACATAGAACATTTGTAATAATATATGTCACTACAATATTCATATTAAATACATTCTGTACATAACTTGTAATTTAAATTGATTGTGATTCCTGGTTCCCTTGTAGTTGAATCAGGACACATATTCATTCATGCTAGTAATGAATACATATTGTTATTTGAACCGTTACGAGTGACTTCTTTAAGATATTCTCATAGAGTGTTATATGTATGTGAGTGTCACAGTGTTGTTAAGAGTAGTGGATTAAATTAAATTGTTTATCTGTCTGTTGTTGTGACTTACACTTCACCATACTCATACCCTAGACACATAACGTAGCATCACACTATTCCAGAATAATTCTGACTGAGATAAGAGATATGTGGTAGCAAGTAAGGTTATCTATAATACACTACTTTTAATAGATATAGATACCTTCACAGCTGATCTCAGTCAGTACACTAAGTCCCCTATAAATATTTATAACATCCCACTTCACCACATATATTGGGGTCTCGCTCTTGGGATTTTGAATCTTTAACTATAAAAAATATTGGGGGTAATTCACTTCAGGGAATATAAGAATTAAAAGGTATCCTTGGGTGGAATTAAATAAGGTTGAGCTCACGGTGCCTGTGTTGTCCATTAGAGATTGAATTGTTGGTTAGACATTGTATTAAGTTACCTGATAGACAATGGCGGACCTGGCCAAATTTCGATCTGCTGCGGTTCAGACTGCAAAAGAGTTAGGATTAGATGGGCAAGTTATGGTTGCCTATGTCACAACGGAATGTGACAAATTTATTGAACGCGAAGAAAGAAGATTAGAAAAAGAAGCCGAAAGAAAGTTAGAGGCTGAGACTAAGAGGTTGCAGATTGAGGCTGACAAAGAGGCTAAGAAATTGGAAGCAGAAAGAGAAGACAAAAGATTAGCTGCAGAAGAGAAGAAATTAGCTGCAGAAAGGGAAGAGAAGAAATTAGCTGCAGAAAGGGAAGAGAAGAGATTAGCTGCAGAGAGGGAAGCAGAAAAGGAGGAGAAAAGATTACAAAGGGAACATGAATTACGACTAAGGGAGTTTGAGTTTCAAGGCCATGCTCCTGAAAATGGTGCCAGCCCCTTTGCCTCTGATGCTACGGTTACTCAGGGAGCCTCAATCTCAGCTATGAATTTTCATTTAGATCATTTTGTTGAGAAAGACGATGATATTGAGAGCTATATAAATAGGTACGAACTATTAGCTACCACGTATGGGTTAGAGAGAGAAAGGTGGAGCTTAAAGTTATCTCAGGGACTTCGTGGGGCAGCTTATGAAGTTTTTGCAAAAATGAGCAGAGGTGATCAGGAAAATTATGACATGCTAAAGCAGGCTCTTTTGTTAAGGTATGAAAAGAATGCAGAGTTTTACAGGAAAAAATTTAGGAATGCTAAACTACTGTCAGGTGAAACCTATCACCAGTTCTCTGCACGAATCGAGACATACTTGGAGAAATGGACTTCTCTGGGGAAAACCCAAGATCTTAAGGAAATGGTCCTTATAGAGCAACTAAGAGAGTCCATGGCTCCAGACCTGAGAAAGTTTCTCATGGAACAAGGTGCAGAGAGGCTGGATGAGTTGCTAAATGTTGCTGAAAGGTATCAAGCAGCTCAAGCAGAGGTAACAAGTAATAAAAAGAAACAGGTGGACAACTTTAGGGCATCACAGAACTTTAATAAATTTGATCCTAGGGATCAAAATAAAGGTAAGCACCAATTTGATAGGCCACGGTATGAAAATAAAAATAAAGTCCCACAATTCGATGAAAGGAAATATGATGAAAGAAAATCTTTCAACCAAGGAAAAAGGTGGTGTAAAAATTGTCAGATGGACAATCATGACACTGACCGTTGCAGAAGGAAACCTGTGTATATGGCAACCCTTCAGGTCAGGTCGACCTCAAGACAGGAGGAGGATATTATGTTAGATACCACTCCAGAAGAGATGAGGAAGGCACAGGCTGGGGATAAAACACTCAAGCCTTGTTTCAGAAAATTGTCAACTTGTCATACAACTCCAGGCAAGGGAGATTTTTACATGAAAAACAAGTTGATTTATAGGAAGACTGGAGCTAGATCCAATGGTCACGGACAGCTGGTTCTTCCAAAAAGATATAGGACAGAATTAATAAGGAGCCTACATGTGAAACCAGATGGGGACCATGAGAAGATAGGTACCATCATTCAAAAGGTGGCTCACAATTATTATTGGCCCAAAGCAAGATGGGACATTGAGAATTTTGTAGAAAGGTGTAGCATAGCACATGAGGGAACACCCACAAGTGGGAACATGGATCAGGACCTGGACACGCCCCGAGGCAAAATCAGGCCTGACAATAAAAAGAAATATAGATTTGATAAAGTGGACCAAATGGAATGGGAAGCCCCTTTTCACGGACAAGCTTCACTTAACTGTTTTACAATGGCCACTATGCGGAGAGTGCAAAAAGATGTCTTACCCCAGGATAAGCCGACAATCCCTCAATCGGACTTAAACAAACTGGAGGAAGAATATGTAGAGAGGAAATCTCTCATCAAGAATTTTAAGAGGGGAGAAAGCCCCAAAAGAAAAATTGGTAGCGGTCGTTTTGTGAATGATAATTCTGGAAGGAAAAATCATCACTATAAAGCTTCAAGTGGAAGAGACCATACCGGTGCATGGACAAATAGGTCCACACAATTAAAGGTCCATATGTAGCTTTGTTAAGAACGTGGACTGATGAAAAGGCAGAGGAAAACATTACATCTTCATACCAATATGTGAATGAGCTGACCACTCGGTTGAAAACTGGCTGGAAACTTGCCAATGAAAATTTGAAACAAGCCAGGAAGAAACATGCTGCCTATTATAACAGGAAGGCGAAAGACAGAAATTTGGCTGTGGGAGAGAAGGTACTGCTTCTTTTGCCCGGGAGTCAGAATAAGTTACAAATTGGATGGCAGGGTCCATATACAGTTCTAGAGAAGGTGTCTAGAACAAATTATAAGATAGATAAGAAGGGGAAAGAAAAAATCTATCATGTGAATCTCCTGAAGAAATATTTGGAAAGAGAACATCAGGAAGAGACACACTTGTTGACCTTGTCCATCGCCATGGAGATGAAAAAGGAACCACTTTCATCATTTGAATATCCATTACACCCCTGTGAGACAGCAGCACAGGTGAAAATCAGTACACATTTAACGAAAACTCAGAAAGAGAGAGTGCAACAGGTTCTAAATAATCATGCAGAGGTGTTAACAGACCGACCAGGGCATACAAACCTATTGGAATATGATATGAAATTAATAGACTCCACACCTGTCTGTATGAAACCATATTCGATTCCGTTTGCTAAGGAAAAAGCTTTGAAGGAAGAGATAGACTATCTGTTGAAGGAAGGAATTATTTCGCACAGTGAGTCTTCGTATAGTTCCGGTGTTGTACTTTTAAGGAAGCCCTCTGGAGAACATAGACTCTGTATAGATTACAGGAGACTGAATGCTATTACAGAAGGACAGGTGGATCCATTGCCGGATACAAATCAGCTGTTTGCCAGACTAAAAAAAGCTAAATATTTCTCAAAAGTGGATCTGAGTAAAGGATACTATCAGATTCCAGTAAAGCCTGAGGTTAGACCATACCTAGCTTTTAGTACCTCAGAAGGACACTATGAGTTTAATAGATTGCCATTTGGATTGAAGAATGCGCCTAGTGTCTTCTCTAGAATGATGAGAAAATTATTGGATCCTCTGAATAATCCCTGTATAACAAATTTTATGGATGATATCCTTATAGCAACAGAAACATTTGAGGAACACATTGACTCTCTGAACATGCTGTTTGATCGACTTAGGGAGGCAAATTTAACAGCCCGACCAACCAAATGTTGCGTTGGATGTAAAGAATTGGAATTTTTGGGACACACAGTTTATCAGGGAAACATGACCCCTGACCCAAAGAATTTAGAGAAACTACAGAAAGCCCCGAGACCACAAACCAAGAAGGACGTGAGATCCTTTGTCTCATTATGTGGTTTCTACCAGAAGTATATCAAAAACTTTAATTCCATATGTGCACCTTTAACGGAATTGACACGTAAAGGACTTCCAGATCGCATTACATGGACACCACAATGTGAAATGACTTACCAAGAATTGAAGGAAAAGCTCACAAGTAAACCCATTTTGAAATTACCTGACTTAAGTCAAGAATTCATAGTAAGGACGGATGCAAGTAATATTGGGCTAGGTGCAACTTTACTACAGAAATCAGATGCATTGGATGGGGAATTAAGCCCAGTGGCATATGCTAGCAGAAAGTTGAATAAAGCTGAAATCAACTACTCAACTAGCGAAAAAGAATGTCTTGCAGTAATATGGGCAATAAAGAAATTCAATATTTATCTATATGGGAAGGCATTTAAGTTGCAAACTGACCACAAACCTTTATCGTTTTTAGCACAGGCTAAGCATGAGAACTCTAGGTTACTCCGATGGTCTTTGCTTCTGGCTCCATATAATTTTAGCATTGAATATATATCTGGAAAAACCAATCTGGGAGCGGATTTTTTAAGCCGCCATCCGTGTGATGAGAATCACCGTAAACCCCAGAAATAATAATAAATTTCTCTATGTGTATATAGAATAAAGGACTGACATATAATGTCTGTTTTAAGAGGGGAAGTGTCATGAAATATTCTAATCCACATATATAAATTATTAGGTAAATATGAAGCCTAACAAATAAAATTAATAAAGAGAAGAGCAATGGTAAAATGACAGTGCTGTCACAAAGAATGTACTCGAAATCCCCTTTGTTTTCTGCTTCGTCTGCAAATTGTAACGCTTTCACGTTGATAGTAAAGCTTACTGTATTATTACCCGCCTTCTTCAATGAAACGTGTGCTGTATTTCTTGGAAAAGCATTGAGACGTACTGCGTAATGACCTAAATTAACCCTAACATTAATTATACTGCGTTACCAAAACGAACGAACAGATGGACTAAAGGGATAAAAAGAGAAGGGAGAGGCAGAAAGCCGAACACTAAACCCGCTTCGCGCGATACACAATTACTACCATCACGCGTGTAAGTCTACATGCACTAATTTTTTTTCAGACGGACAGTGATAAAATACACTACCCTTTCCCAGAGTTAGGTTTATAAATCATAACAGACTCTTATTAGAAAAGACAACATTATATGGGTTTACGTTTGAACACATAACAGTACCCAGACAGCACATCTTCTAAACAGGAGATAGAAGAAATTGCATATTTTGAACGCAGCCACGTAGCTCCTTTAAATTAGTATTTTTGGGTTCCTTAGGGTTTGCTGACAAATAATATGTAAAACGTTACGCAAATAGTCCAGGAATTAATAAATTATACCCAAAATAAAATATTGGGGGTGCCTGACAGCATAAAATCATTTCTGCTCATAAAATTTTTTTTTATAACGTGTTTGAAAAAACCTTACGTTACATAAATAGCCTACCATGTAAACTCCAAATTGATTGGAGCGCAACAAATGAAAGCCTAACCACGATTGGTCGGGCTATAAATACTATCTTGGTTGTTAGGGGAGACGGGAAAAGATAACATTTTTTCAAACACTTGTCGAAACGTGGCTCATTGGCCAGTCTCGCTGATATACACACTTGGGAGCGTTAGTTCGAGACCACTAATTCAAATAAGCTTGATAAAGCGACAGTACGTTGAAGCCAGCTCACATTTTTGCTAAAATAAAAGCCTGGAACATAGGCAGAACGGAATTTGTGCCAGTTTGTGCCAGAATTCATTGCTAATCAACGTATCTGTGTTTATTTCCATGAAATTGTGGTAAGCTTGAACCATTCAGTATCTTTTAATGAAAAATTGAATGTGAATTGTTGATTTATGCCTGTATATATATGTGTAGTTCAGTGGCAAACGTGAGGTAAAGCCTATAATGCTCCAGCCTGAACAGAGGGTGTCGGAGAGAAGTAAAACGGCATGGAATGGCCAAATAGTACACTGACACCTGGATGATTGACTAGAAAGAAATAATGCTGGAAGTGCAGAGGCGTAGTAACCATTAAGAAGGGTAATACTGGAATAAAGTATTTCAAATGAAGCTGACTGTTGGCCTAACGCTCTGAACGCAATGTTTGTGCTGTATTGTGATCAGTGTAAAAGAGAATATAAATTAGTTATGAAGTAGAAGGTACATCCTTCTTGATTTCAGGGACAGTGGTCTTGATGGTAGTGAGCAGCACCTGGTCATAGCTGTGCTGAATCCAGAGTCGGACAGCATACTCCTTGGTCTTTTTAGCTATCAGTGAGGTGTCTCCTGAGCCCAGAGGAGAATTCGAGCAGAGGAGTCCTTTCCTGCCGCCATCACTAAAGATAAGCAGAGTTGGCCAGCTGAGCTCAACATTATGTCCCCTCATCTTGAACTGACTTTTTTTAAAATTAACATTAAGAGGGGAATTTACTTGTCTTAAAATCAGGAACTGTGAACATCTACAATAATGGTCCCTAAAGACAAACTATTGAAGTCATGATGACAAATACCAACAGAGCTTGAACAAAACAAAACCAGTATTACCTCATTTTACTACTACACAACTGACACACATAGAACATTTGTAATAATATATGTCACTACAATATTCATATTAAATACATTCTGTACATAACTTGTAATTTAAATTGATTGTGATTCCTGGTTCCCTTGTAGTTGAATCAGGACACATATTCATTCATGCTAGTAATGAATACATGTTGTTATTTGAAACATTACGAGTGACTTCTTTAAGATATTCTCATAGAGTGTTATATGTATGTGAGTGTCACAGTGTTGTTAAGAGTAGTGGATTAAATTAAATTGTTTATCTGTCTGTTGTTGTGACTTACACATCACCATACTCATACCCTAGACGCATAACGTAGCATCACACTATTCCAGAATAATTCTGACTGAGATAAGAGATATGTGGTAGCAAGTAAGGTTATCTATAATACACTACTTTTAATAGATATAGATACCTTCACAGCTGATCTCAGTCAGTACACTAAGTCCCCTATAAATATTTATAACATCCCACTTCACCACATTTACTTGTGAGCTTTTCCTTCAATTCTTGGTAAGTCATTTCACATTGTGGTGTCCATGTAATGCGATCTGGAAGTCCTTTACGTGTCAATTCCGTTAAAGGTGCACATATGGAATTAAAGTTTTTGATATACTTCTGGTAGAAACCACATAATGAGACAAAGGATCTCACGTCCTTCTTGGTTTGTGGTCTCGGGGCTTTCTGTAGTTTCTCTAAATTCTTTGGGTCAGGGGTCATGTTTCCCTGATAAACTGTGTGTCCCAAAAATTCCAATTCTTTACATCCAACGCAACATTTGGTTGGTCGGGCTGTTAAATTTGCCTCCCTAAGTCGATCAAACAGCATGTTCAGAGAGTCAATGTGTTCCTCAAATGTTTCTGTTGCTATAAGGATATCATCCATAAAATTTGTTATACAGGGATTATTCAGAGGATCCAATAATTTTCTCATCATTCTAGAGAAGACACTAGGCGCATTCTTCAATCCAAATGGCAATCTATTAAACTCATAGTGTCCTTCTGAGGTACTGAAAGCTAGGTATGGTCTAACCTCAGGCTTTACTGGAATCTGATAGTATCCTTTACTCAGATCCACTTTTGAGAAATATTTAGCTTTATTTAGTCTGGCAAACAGCTGATTTGTATCCGGCAATGGATCCACCTGTCCTTCTGTAATAGCGTTCAGTCTCCTGTAATCGAGTTTTCGTTAAATGTGTACTGATTTTCACCTGTGCTGCTGTCTCACAGGGGTGTAATGGATATTCAAATGATGAAAGTGGTTCCTTTTTCATCTCCATGGCGATGGACAAGGTCAACAAGTGTGTCTCTTCCTGATGTTCTCTTTCCAAATATTTCTTCAGGAGATTCACATGATAGATTTTTTCTTTCCCCTCCTTATCTATCTTATAATTTGTTCTAGACACCTTCTCTAGAACTGTATATGGACCCTGCCATCCAATTTGTAACTTATTCTGACTCCCGGGCAAAAGAAGCAGTACCTTCTCTCCCACAGCCAAATTTCTGTCTTTCGCCTTCCTGTTATAATAGGCAGCATGTTTCTTCCTGGCTTGTTTCAAATTTTCATTGGCAAGTTTCCAGCCAGTTTTCAACCGAGTGGTCAGCTCATTCACATATTGGTATGAAGATGTAATGTTTTCCTCTGCCTTTTCATCAGTCCACGTTCTTAACAAAGCTACATGTGGACCTTTAATTGTGTGGACCTATTTGTCCATGCACCGGTATGGTCTCTTCCACTTGAAGCTTTATAGTGATGATTTTTCCTCCCAGAATTATCATTCACAAAACGACCGCTACCAATTTTTCTTTTGGGGCTTCTCCCCTCTTAAAATTCTTGATGAGAGATTTCCTCTCTACATCCTCTTCCTCCAGTTTGTTTAAGTCCGATTGAGGGATTGTCGGCTTATCCTGGGGTAAGACATCTTTTTGCACTCTCCGCATAGTGGCCATTGTAAAACAGTTAAGGGAAGCTTGTCCGTGAAAAGGGGCTTCCCATTCCATTTGGTCCACTTTATCAAATTTATTTTTCCTTTTATTGTCAGGCCTGATTTTGCCCCGTGGCGTGTCCAGGTCCTGATCCATGTTCCCACTTGTGGGTGTTCCCTCATGTGCTATGCTACACCTTTCTACAAAATTCTCAATGTCCCATCTTGCTTTGGGCCAATAATAATTGTGAGCCACCTTTTGAATGATGGTACCTATTTTCTCATGGTCCCCATCTGGTTTCACATGTAGGCTCCTTATTAATTCTGTCCTGTATCTTTTTGGAAGAACCAGCTGTCCGTGACCATGGGATCTAGCTCCAGTCTTCCTATACATCAACTTGTTTTTCATGTAAAAATCTCCCTTGCCTGGAGTTGTATGACAAGTTGACAATTTTCTGAAACAAGGCTTGAGTGTTTTATCCCCAGCCTGTGCCTTCCTCATCTCTTCTGGAGTGGTATCTAACATAATATCCTCCTCCTGTCTTGAGGTCGACCTGACCTGAAGGGTTGCCATATACACAGGTTTCCTTCTGCAACGGTCAGTGTCATGATTGTCCATCTGACAATTCTTACACCACCTTTTTCCTTGGTTGAAAGATTTTCTTTCATTATATTTCCTTTCATCGAATTGTGGGAATTTATTTTTATTGTCATACCGTGGCCTATCAAATTGGTGCTTACCTTTATTTTGATCCCTAGGATCAAATTTATTAAAGTTCTGTGGTGCCCTAAAGTTATCCACCTGTTTCTTTTTATTACCTGTTACCTCTGCTTGAGCTGCTTGATACCTTTCAGCAACATTTAGCAACTCACCCAGCCTCTCTGCACCTTGTTCCATGAGAAACTTTCTCAGGTCTGGAGCCATGGACTCTCTTAGTTGCTCTATAAGGACCATTTCCTTAAGATCTTGGGTTTTCCCCAGAGAAGTCCATTTCTCCAAGTATGTCTCTATTCGTGCAGAGAACTGGTGATAGGTTTCACCTGACAGTAGTTTAGCATTCCTAAATTTTTTTCTATAGAATTCTGCATTCTTTTCATACCTTAACAAAAGAGCCTGCTTTAGCATGTCATAATTTTCCTGATCACCTCTGCTCATTTTTGCAAAAACTTCATAAGCTGCCCCACGAAGTCCCTGAGATAACTTTAAGCTCCACCTTTCTCTCTCTAACCCATACGTGGTAGCTAATAGTTCGTACCTATTTATATAGCTCTCAATATCATCGTCTTTCTCAACAAAATGATCTAAATGAAAGTTCATAGCTGAGATTGAGGCTCCTTGAGTAACCGTAGCATCAGAGGCAAAGGGACTGGCACCATTTTCAGGAGCATGGCCTTGAAACTCAAACTCCCTTAGTCGTAACTCATGTTCCCTTTGTAATCTTTTATCTTCTGCTTCCCTTTCTGCAGCTAATTTTCTTTCTTCTCTTTCTGCAGCTAATTTCTTCTCTTCCCTTTCTGCAGCCTGTCTTCTTTCCTCGGCTTCTCTTTCTGCAGCTAATCTCTTGTCTTCTCTTTCTGCCTCCAATTTCTTAGCCTCAGCCTCAATCTGCAACCTCTTAGTCTCAGCCTCAGCTTGCAACCTCTTAGTCTCAGCCTCAGCTTCAAATTGTAACTTCTTAATTTCCCTTTCAGCCTCTAACCTTCTTTCGGCTTCTTTTTCTAATCTTCTTTCTTCGCGTCAATAAATTTGTCACATTCCGTTGTGACATAGGCAACCATAACTTGCCCATCTAATCCTAACTCTTTTGCAGTCTGAACCGCAGCAGATCGAAATTTGGCCAGGTCCGCCATTGTCTATCATGTAACTTAATACAATGTCTAACCAACAATTCAATCTCTAATGGACAAAACAGGCACCGTGAGCTCAACCTTATTTAATTCCACCCAAGGATACCTTTTAATTCTTATATTCCCTGAAGTGAATTACCCCCAATATTTTTAATAGTTAAAGATTCAAAATCCCAAGAGCGAGACCCCAATATATGTGGTGAAGTGGGATGTTATAAATATTTATAGGGGACTTAGTGTACTGACTGAGATCAGCTGTGAAGGTATCTATATCTATTAAAAGTAGTGTATTATAGATAACCTTACTTGCTACCACATATCTCTTTATCTCAGTCAGAATTATTCTGGAATAGTGTGATGCTACGTTATGTGTCTAGGGTATGTGTATGAAGAAGTGTAAGTCACAACAACAGACAGATAAACAATTTAATGTAATCCACTACTCTTGACAACACTGTGACACTCACATACATATAACACTCTATGAGAATATCTTAAAGGAGGCACTGATAACTTTCAAATAACAATATGTATTCATTACTGGCATGAATGAATATGTGTCCTGATTCAACTACAAGGGAATCAGGAATCACAATCAATTTAAATTACAAGTTATGTACAGAATGTATTTAATATGAATATTGTAGTGACATATATTATTACAAATGTTCTATGTGTGTCAGTTGTGTAGTAGTAAAATGAGGTAATACTGGTTTTGTTTTGTTCAAGCTCTGTTGGTATTTGTCATCATGACTTCAATAGTTTGTCTTTAGGGATCAGTATTGGAGATGTTCACAGTTCCTGATTTTAAGACAAGTAAATTCCCCTCTGAATGGTATTTTTATAAAGTTATTTCTAGATGAGGGGACATAATGTTGAGCTCAGCTGGCCAACTCTGCTTATCTTGAGTGATGGCGGCAGGAGAGGACTCCTCTGCTCGAATTCTCTTCTGGGCTCTGGAGATACCTCACTGATAGCTAAAAGGACCAAGGAGTATGCTGTCCGACACTGGATTCAGCAAATCTCTGACCAGGTGCTGCTCACTACCATCAAGACCACTGTCCCACAATTCATACGAATAAACACAGATACGTTGATTAGCAATGAATTCTGGCACAAACTGGCACAAACTTCCATCTGCCTATGTTCCAGGCTTTTATTGAGTCAAATATAAGCTGGCTTCAACGCACTGATGCTTTATCAAGTGTATTTAAACAAGTGGTTTCGAACTAACGCTCCCAAGTGTGCATATCAGCGAGACTGGCCAATGAGCCACGTTTCGACAAGTGTTTGAAAAAAATGTTATCTTTTCCCGTCTCCCCTAACAACCAAGATAGTATTTATAGCCCGACCAATCGTGGTTAGGCTTTCATTTGTTGCGCTCCAATCAATTTGGAGTTTACATGGTAGGCTATTTCTGTAACGTAAATTTTTTTCAAACACGTTAAAAAAAAATCTTATGAGCAGAAATGATTTTATGCTGTCAGGCACCCCCAATATTTTATTTTGGGTATAATTTATTAATTCCTGGACTATTTGCGTAACGTTTTACATATTATTTGTCAGCAAGCCCTAAGGAACCCAAAAAATACTAATTTAAAGGAGCTACGTGGTTGCGTTCAAAATATGCAATTTCTTCTACCTCCTGTTTGGAAGATGTGCTGTCTGGGTACTGTTATGTGTTCAACCGTAAACCCATCTAATGTTATCTTTTCTAATAAGAATCTGTTATGATTTATAAACCTAACTCTGGGAAAGGGTAGTGTATTTTATCACTGTCCGTCTGAAAAAAAATTAGTGCATGTAGACTTACACGCGTGATGGCAGCATTTGCGTATCGCGCGAAGCGTGTTTAGTGTTCGGCTTCCTCTCCCTTCTCGCTATCCTTTAGTCCAACTGTTCGTTCGTTTTGGTAACGTAATGTAGAAAAAGACATGAATGGAATTTAAAATTTAGGTCATTACGCAGTCTCTCAATTCTTTTCCAAGAAATACAGCACACGTTTCATTGAAGAAGGCGGGTAATAATACAGTAAGCTTTTATATCAACGTGAAAGCGTTACAATTTGCAGACGAAGCAGAAAACAAGGGGGATTTCGAGTACATTCTTTGTGATAGCACTGTCATTTTACCATTGCTCTTTTCTTTATTATATGTATTTATTAGGCTTTGGAAGATGGTCGCATCCCGAAAGATATCTTCTACGGGCAACTAGCAGATGGCAAAAGAACAGTTGGGCGACCGCAACTGAGGTTCAAAGATGTGAGCAAGAGAGATATGAGAGCACATAAATCCAGCAATGTGGGAGGATGAAGCTGCCGATCGCACCGTGGCGATGCTATATACCGCACCACCTCAGATTGGGCGAAAAGTAGCTCACACAACAAGCCGAAGAGAGGAGAAAACGTCGAAAGGAGCATCAGGAAAATAAGCAGCTGAGGGCTGTCACCTCAGGGGCGCATTCCCATAGTCAGTTATGTACAAGGGGCTATTATTATTATTAGATTGATATTAGTACATGCATTCCCTGTTGTGAAACGTATATAGTCGTAATGTTGTATTTTTCATCAGGCCATGTGTGGCCATGTATTTAAATGAATAAACGGGATATAAGCTATTCATGAGCGCTAGCATATGTCACCCACTATTGTTTTGTCATGCCTCTGGCAATACGAGACCGTGGGTAGTTTTTGACATGTTATTTAGGACAACAGTGGTATAGCCTTAGTGGCGAAGGGTAAGGTAGCTAGCACGTTATTTCTCCCTCCACCTGAGTCAGTATATAAAGGCCTGTGTGATAACTACCTTTGACCTCCCCAAGGAGCATAAGCCTTCAACAAACTCATGCCATATCCTCCTGGCCTGTGCCATCAGCTCAAGATACTTCCATGTCTTCCTGATACCTTTCATTTCTGCTCTCTATTTCTCTTCTCCGTGTGTTATTTGGTTTCTCTCCACCTCACTTACCATGGGGATTCTAGAACAAGGACGGCCTGATTATTGTATTAACAAAGTGTGTCCAATACATCGCCAAAGCTTCTCTCATCTCTTCCTCCACCGGTTCTTGTCATCAATTCTACATTTATTATCATGTCGTACCATTTTATCCCCAGTCTACGCAAGCATCCATTTAGGAAAGTTTGTAATTTCTTATTTGTATAAGGCGGGAGGTACAAATCGTTATACACTTGCCCCACAATTCAAACTTCAGACACGAGCGAAGTCGTCTACTACCAGACTCCATTGCCATCTGCAGGGTAACACAGTCTGTATAGCCATTAAAAGCCGGTCTGCGTGTATTTGAGGGTTATATCCTGCCCTGAAGAGTTTAATAAATTCTACGTGCCTAAGTCTGCTGGAGGAAGCTCTTGTTGTTCTGAGCCCTTGTGAAATGTCAGAGGGTCTTTCAGCAGTGCCACCTTTAAGATTGGAAGAACCGCAGTTGTGGGATTCTTTCCAGTTCCATTGCTGGGCCAGGCCTAGAAGAACATTTCGAAGATAAATAGCCTTGTTTGGGGCTACTTGACTTTACATAAGACCATACCACACAAAAGATATTAAGGACTTAAGATTATAAAAATCTAAAGACTATGGAACATATAACCTACGAGTTTAATCTATACAAGTGAACATTGAAATGATGAAAAATAAGATTGTGGTGTAAGAAGATAGTAACATAAAGTCTTTATACTTTGTGAAATAATAATATTTACATTGTTCAAGTTCAGCACAGAAGAAAGACAGTTTTCATCAAAGATCAAGAGATCAGATGTAGATGAACTTTAATTAATTGTAAATGTAATATAAATACTTGACAGTGAAACTATATATATATATATATATTGAATCAATTTGATTTTATTTGAAAATTATCCAACAGAACAAAGAAAGATCCTGTACATAAATAAATTTTAAATTGTACCAACAGTTTTTTTGTGAATAATTTAAGTTTGGTTCATCATTCTTGTTGGTTAGTTAATTACCCCTAGCAGAGTCATTGTCTAAGGTTAGTTTGGGGAGGGGCGCCATAGGAACCTAAGATAGTACATTACCATCTCATCTAGGAACCTATACAGCTTGACTACACCTTTGATGTCGATACACCATTACTCTTTTCAGAGTAAGACCATAAATACCAAGTCTCTTATCTGGCACTATCCTGGTATCATCTATTTGTCCAGGATATTATTATCATCATTGTATATTTCCTCTCGCTACACAGCTGCCAACATATGTGTATAATTCTGCATACTGTAGACATGTTTTCTGAAGTTATATCTAGTTGTCATTTCCTGCATTTAGTAACAGTATATCTATCTTATTCCTGTCTACTCTTAGACTAACTTTATGTGATCTCTCATTAAGTTTATGTGATCTCTCATTACGTATTTCCTTTATATCTACCTGTGTGTTACGGGAGCTCAAAACAGGAGCACAAAATAATACACGGTAACTTACTGTTAATGAATATTTATGTATATTACATGTTGGCCTCATTTAGATTTGTTACCAGTTTAAATTTACGCGCTAACATATTTATCTGAAGTCAACATGATGTATTTTACACTATAAGATATTGCTGGTGAATGCTATTATGTGTAGACGTCACTAGGGAAAAGATGACGTAATGAGGTGCTGCACTAATGCATGCTAACGGTCCTTCTTGGCCTTTCGTCGTTTGTATCCGTCTAAGCAAGACGTGGATTATTACTGCTCCCAAAGTTATTGAAGTTTACAGATCTCCTACGTGGCTTATATGAAACGAAAGTCGCCACTTTAATTCTACTTGATGCTGTACTTGAGCATCTTATACTGATGAGCATTTTGTAATGAAGAAGGAAGTTCAGGAAGAATAATTATACTATTACCATCGCCAGTTGTCGGTTATCACTACTTCAATGAGTCCGCTTGCCGGCATTGCGAGTATACAGGCCTGCCATGCGACGATGCATTATTGACTGTAGTAGACTGGATTAATGTATATATAACATGATTGTATGAACTTATTGTGATGATATCGTCATTAAATGTACACCGTCCGTGGACCCAGCCACGAATATCGTTATCAGCTTTGTCCAAGTTTGAAGCAATGTTGTTGGACACCCACAGCGTAACATATATAAATCAGCACGATTTCTCAATCACTCTCTAAAACCACAATGTAACACTTACCAGGCATGGTTTAAGAGGCGAATAAGGGGGTAGGGCGCAGGTATAATAGCTACCCCATGTTACTAGAACTTTTAAGTCACAAAAGTTCAACAACAACAAAAAATATATATGGACAAGTCAATTAAAGAAAATAATTTAACTCAGCCATACAGATGTGAAGAAAACTGGCGATTAGCTGGTAATTATTTTACTAAAAACTAAGTATGTAACAAATTTCAATTTCATATGTAACCCCCCCCCCCCCCCCCCCCCCCCCCCCCAAGGTAACCCCTGTTACCTCTCAAAGCAACACATGGAGGTACACTTACTACCCCAGGTGAGAACCAAGGACTTAGATAAAATCCATTATATCATGTGACGTCAACATTCATAGAAGATGATCTGTTCACTAACTACAGATCACTGACCTTGAGGGCAGCAGGTTTCCGCTGATCTCAACATCTAGATGATTAACCCTTTGTGTTCCACGCTGTCTCTAATGTTTTACCAAGATACACACATTTATAGCAACTTACTTCCCCCCCCCCCCCCCACCTATTGATTTTTATTTGTAAGCAAGTAGTCAACATAATCGTGTAGTCCCCGGGGGTCTCTGATGATACAAACATACAACCATACAACATACAAACATACAACATACAAACATACAAACATACAACGTACAAACATACAACATACAAACATACAACAAGGCAATTGCTATCTCAGGCATGTCGTACCAGGCGAGTGCCAGGAGGTTGGGCATGAGGTTGGCAACCTCATCATGTCAAACAAATTGCCACCAAAAACCCCCCACTACGAGATCACGTGACTGCTGATGCAGGCTTCCTGACAGTAAAATAGCAGCAGTTGTGGTTCCATGCTCCATACGGACTTGAAATAAAAATGATGATGATGATGATGATGATGATGATGATGATGATGATGATGATGATGAGACATAAAATGTTAATGAGAACATATCTTAAAGTATATGACAATTGTACAGCCTATAGGATAGTATGGCGCTCTCTCGTCCAAACCTCTACACCTCACGGTAGAAGAAGAAGGACTAAGTATATTAAAAATCGTACAGTCGATATGACAGTATGGCGCTCCCATCCAAATCTCTACATCTCACGGTAGAAGAGGAACGACTAAATAAGTATATTAAAAATTGTTCACGGCTGTTTGTGCCCTTATAAGTTGGGTGTAGAGTATCTGGATCAAAGTCTTGTATAAAACAAGTAGCTTTTTTTTCCTTGTGTAAAACAAGCTGATTTCTTCTTTTTGATGGTCACGGCTGTTTGTGCCCTATTGTAAATGGCAGTTGTACCATAGCAGATACTGCCGTAGGACAGTCAAGTGATAGAGATGTCACTATACTAGGTCCAGCATCGAGAGGTGGGGGTGACCTGTTTACTTCCTCGCTGCCTTTTCCTTCCCTACATCTAGCTAGACTGGAGCGTGTTGATATCGTGAATCGAATCTGTCACCTTTGCTGCGAAAGACCATCGCTCTAACCACTCTGTCAATCGGACGCTGTGGTCATGGGATAGATAGTGAAATCAATGATACTCAGTGTCATGAAATATTCTAATCCACATATATAAATTATTAGGTAAATATGAAGCCTAACAAATAAAATTAATAAAGAGAAGAGCAATGGTAAAATGACAGTGCTGTCCCAAAGAATGTACTCGAAATCCCCCTTGTTTTCTGCTTCGTCTGCAAATTGTAACGCTTTCACGTTGATAGTAAAGCTTACTGTATTATTACCCGCCTTCTTCAATGAAACGTGTGCTGTATTTCTTGGAAAAGCATTGAGACGTACTGCGTAATGACCTAAATTAACCCTAACATTAATTATACTGCGTTACCAAAACGAACGAACAGATGGACTAAAGGGATAAAAAGAGAAGGGAGAGGCAGAAAGCCGAACACTAAACCCGCTTCGCGCGATACACAATTACTACCATCACGCGTGTAAGTCTACATGCACTAATTTTTTTTCAGACGGACAGTGATAAAATACACTACCCTTTCCCAGAGTTAGGTTTATAAATCATAACAGACTCTTATTAGAAAAGACAACATTATATGGGTTTACGTTTGAACACATAACAGTACCCAGACAGCACATCTTCTAAACAGGAGATAGAAGAAATTGCATATTTTGAACGCAGCCACGTAGCTCCTTTAAATTAGTATTTTTGGGTTCCTTAGGGTTTGCTGACAAATAATATGTAAAACGTTACGCAAATAGTCCAGGAATTAATAAATTATACCCAAAATAAAATATTGGGGGTGCCTGACAGCATAAAATCATTTCTGCTCATAAAATTTTTTTTATAACGTGTTTGAAAAAAACCTTACGTTACATAAATAGCCTACCATGTAAACTCCAAATTGATTGGAGCGCAACAAATGAAAGCCTAACCACGATTGGTCGGGTTATAAATACTATCTTGGTTGTTAGGGGAGACGGGAAAAGATAACATTTTTTCAAACACTTGTCGAAACGTGGCTCATTGGCCAGTCTCGCTGATATACACACTTGGGAGCGTTAGTTCGAGACCACTAATTCAAATAAGCTTGATAAAGCGACAGTACGTTGAAGCCAGCTCACATTTTTGCTAAAATAAAAGCCTGGAACATAGGCAGAACGGAATTTGTGCCAGTTTGTGCCAGAATTCATTGCTAATCAACGTATCTGTGTTTATTTCCATGAAATTGTGGTAAGCTTGAACCATTCAGTATCTTTTAATGAAAAATTGAATGTGAATTGTTGATTTATGCCTGTATATATATGTGTAGTTCAGTGGCAAACGTGAGGTAAAGCCTATAATGCTCCAGCCTGAACAGAGGGTGTCGGAGAGAAGTAAAACGGCATGGAATGGCCAAATAGTACACTGACACCTGGATGATGGACTAGAAAGAAATAATGCTGGAAGTGCAGAGGCGTAGTAACCATTAAGAAGGGTAATACTGGAATAAAGTATTTCAAATGAAGCTGACTGTTGGCCTAACGCTCTGAACGCAATGTTTGTGCTGTATTGTGATCAGTGTAAAAGAGAATATAAATTAGTTATGAAGTAGAAGGTACATCCTTCTTGATTTCAGGGACAGTGGTCTTGATGGTAGTGAGCAGCATCTGGTCAGAGATTTGCTGAATCCAGAGTCGGACAGCATACTCCTTGGTCTTTTTAGCTATCAGTGAGGTGTCTCCTGAGCCCAGAGGAGAATTCGAGCAGAGGAGTCCTTTCCTGCCGCCATCACGCCAGATAAGCGAATTGGCCAGCTGAGCTCAACATTATGTGCCCTCATCTTGAAATAACTTTATAAAAATACCATTCAGAGGGGAATTTACTTGTCTTAAAATCAGGAACTGTGAACATCTCCAATAATAGTCCCTAAAGACAAACTATTGAAGTCATGATGACAAATACCAACAGAGCTTGAACAAAACAAAACCAGTATTACCTCATTTTACTACTACACAACTGACACACATAGACCATTTGTAATAATATATGTCACTACAATATTCATATTAAATACATTCTGTACATAACTTGTAATTTAAATTGATTGTGATTCCTGGTTCCCTTGTAGTTGAATCAGGACACATATTCATTCATGCCAGTAATGAATACATATTGTTATTTGAAAGTTTATCAGTGACTCTTTTAAGATATCTTTGTAGAGTGTTATATGTATGTGAGTGTCACAGTGTTGTCAAGAGTAGTGGATTAAATTAAATTGTTTATCTGTCTGTTGTTGTGACTTACACTTCACCATACACATACCCTAGACACAAAACGTAGTCACCACACTATTCCAGAATAATTCTGACTGAGATATATAGATATGTGGCAGCAAGTAAGGTTATATATATAATATACTACTCTTATTAGATATATATATACCTTCACAGCTGATCTCAGTCAGTACACTAAGTCCCTTATAAATATCTATAACATCCCACTTCACCACATATATTGGGGTCTCGCTCTTGGGATTTTGAATCTTTAACTATTAAAAATATTGGGGGTAATTCACTTCAGGGAATATAAGAATTAAAAGGTATCCTTGGGTGGAATTAAATAAGGTTGAGCTCACGGTGCCTGTTTTGTCCATTAGAGATTGAATTGTTGGTTAGACATTGTATTAAGTTACCTGATAGACAATGGCGGACCTGGCCAAATTTCGATCTGCTGCGGTTCAGACTGCAAAAGAGTTAGGATTAGATGGGCAAGTTATGGTTGCCTATGTTACTACGGAATGTGACAAATTTATTGAACGCGAAGAAAGAAGGTTTGAAGCCGAAAGAAAGTTAGAGGCTGACAGGGAAAGTAAGAAGTTACAATTTGAAGCTGAGGCTGAGACTAAGAGGTTGCAGATTGAAGTTGAGGCTGAGACTAAGAGGTTGCAGATTGAGGCTGAGGCTAAGAAATTGGAGGCAGAAAGAGAAGACAAACGATTGGCTGCAGAAAGGGAAGAGAAGAAATTAGCTGCAGAAAGAGAAGAGAAGAGATTAGCTGCAGAGAGGGAAGCAGAAAAGGAGGAGAAGAGATTACAAAGGGAACATGAGTTACGACTAAGGGAGTTTGAGTTTCAAGGCCATGCTCCTGAAAATGGTGCCAGTCCTTTTGCCTCTGATGCTACGGTTACTCAAGGAGCCTCAATCTCAGCTATGAATTTTCATTTAGATCATTTTGTTGAGAAAGACGATGATATTGAGAGCTATATAAATAGGTACGAACTATTAGCTACCACGTATGGGTTGGAGAGAGAAAGGTGGAGCTTAAAGTTATCTCAGGGACTTCGTGGGGCAGCTTATGAAGTTTTTTGCAAAAATGAGCAGAGGTGATCAGGAAAATTATGACATGCTAAAGCAGGCTCTTTTGTTAAGGTATGAAAAGAATGCAGAGTTTTACAGGAAAAAATTTAGGAATGCTAAACTACTGTCAGGTGAAACCTATCACCAGTTCTCTGCACGAATCGAGACATACTTGGAGAAATGGACTTCTCTGGGGAAAACCCAAGATCTTAAGGAAATGGTCCTTATAGAGCAACTAAGAGAGTCCATGGCTCCAGACCTGAGAAAGTTTCTCATGGAACAAGGTGCAGAGAGGCTGGGTGAGTTGCTAAATGTTGCTGAAAGGTATCAAGCAGCTCAAGCAGAGGTAACAGGTAATAAAAAGAAACAAGTGGACAACTTTAGGGCACCACAGAACTTTAATAAATTTGATCCTAGGGATCAAAATAAAGGTAAGCACCAATTTGATAGGCCACGGTATGAAAATAAAAATAAATTCCCACAATTCGATGAAAGGAAATATGATGAAAGAAAATCTTTCAACCAAGGAAAAAGGTGGTGTAAAAATTGTCAGATGGACAATCATGACACTGACCGGTGCAGAAGGAAACCTGTGTATATGGCAACCCTTCAGGTCAGGTCGACCTCAAGACAGGAGGAGGATATTATGTTAGATACCACTCCAGAAGAGATGAGGAAGGCACAGGCTGGGGATAAAACACTCAAGCCTTGTTTCAGAAAATTGTCAACTTGTCATACAACTCCAGGCAAGGGAGATTTCTACATGAAAAACAAGTTGATGTATAGGAAGACTGGAGCTAGATCCAATGGTCACGGACAGCTGGTTCTTCCAAAAAGATACAGGACAGAATTAATAAGGAGCCTACATGTGAAACCAGATGGGGACCATGAGAAGATAGGTACCATCATTCAAAAGGTGGCTCACAATTATTATTGGCCCAAAGCAAGATGGGACATTGAGAACTTTGTAGAAAGGTGTAGTATAGCACATGAGGGAACACCCACAAGTGGGAACATGGATCAGGACCTGGACACGCCACGGGGCAAAATCAGGCCTGACAATAAAAAGAAATATAGATTTGATAAAGTGGACCAAATGGAATGGGAAGCCCCTTTTCACGGACAAGCTTCACTTAACTGTTTTACAATGGCCACTATGCGGAGAGTGCAAAAAGATGTCTTACCCCAGGATAAGCCGACAATCCCTCAATCGGACTTAAACAAACTGGAGGAAGAAGATGTAGAGAGGAAATCTCTCATCAAGAATTTTAAGAGGGGAGAAAGCCCCAAAAGAAAAATTGGTAGCGGTCGTTTTGTGAATGAGAATTCTGGGAGGAAAAATCATCACTATAAAGCTTCAAGTGGAAGAGACCATACCGGTGCATGGACAAATAGGTCCACACAATTAAAGGTCCACATGTAGCTTTGTTAAGAACGTGGACTGATGAAAAGGCAGAGGAAAACATTACATCTTCATACCAGTATGTGAATGAGCTGACCACTCGGTTAAAAACTGGCTGGAAACTTGCCAATGAAAATTTGAAACAAGCCAGGAAGAAACATGCTGCCTATTATAACAGGAAGGCGAAAGACAGAAATTTGGCTGTGGGAGAGAAGGTACTGCTTCTTTTGCCCGGGAGTCAGAAAAAGTTACAAATTGGATGGCAGGGTCCATATACAGTTCTAGAGAAGGTGTCTAGAACAAATTATAAGATAGATAAGAAGGGGAAAGAAAAAATCTATCATGTGAATCTCCTGAAGAAATATTTGGAAAGAGAACATCAGGAAGAGACACACTTGTTGACCTTGTCCATCGCCATGGAGATGAAAAAGGAACCACTTTCATCATTTGAATATCCATTACACCCCTGTGAGACAGCAGCACAGGTGAAAATCAGTACACATTTAACGAAAACTCAGAAAGAGAGAGTGCAACAGGTTCTAAATAATCATGCAGAGGTGTTAACAGACCGACCAGGGCATACAAACCTATTGGAATATGATATGAAATTAATAGACTCCACACCTGTCTGTATGAAACCATATTCGATTCCGTTTGCTAAGGAAAAAGCTTTGAAGGAAGAGATAGACTATCTGTTGAAGGAAGGAATTATTTCGCACAGTGAGTCTTCGTATAGTTCCGGTGTTGTACTTTTAAGGAAGCCCTCTGGAGAACATAGACTCTGTATAGATTACAGGAGACTGAATGCTATTACAGAAGGACAGGTGGATCCATTGCCGGATACAAATCAGCTGTTTGCCAGACTAAATAAAGCTAAATATTTCTCAAAAGTGGATCTGAGTAAAGGATACTATCAGATTCCAGTAAAGCCTGAGGTTAGACCATACCTAGCTTTTAGTACCTCAGAAGGACACTATGAGTTTAATAGATTGCCATTTGGATTGAAGAATGCGCCTAGTGTCTTCTCTAGAATGATGAGAAAATTATTGGATCCTCTGAATAATCCCTGTATAACAAATTTTATGGATGATATCCTTATAGCAACAGAAACATTTGAGGAACACATTGACTCTCTGAACATGCTGTTTGATCGACTTAGGGAGGCAAATTTAACAGCCCGACCAACCAAATGTTGCGTTGGATGTAAAGAATTGGAATTTTTGGGACACACAGTTTATCAGGGAAACATGACCCCTGACCCAAAGAATTTAGAGAAACTACAGAAAGCCCCGAGACCACAAACCAAGAAGGACGTGAGATCCTTTGTCTCATTATGTGGTTTCTACCAGAAGTATATCAAAAACTTTAATTCCATATGTGCACCTTTAACGGAATTGACACGTAAAGGACTTCCAGATCGCATTACATGGACACCACAATGTGAAATGACTTACCAAGAATTGAAGGAAAAGCTCACAAGTAAACCCATTTTGAAATTACCTGACTTAAGTCAAGAATTCATAGTAAGGACGGATGCAAGTAATATTGGGTTAGGTGCAACTTTACTACAGAAATCAGATGCATTGGATGGGGAATTAAGCCCAGTGGCATATGCTAGCAGAAAGTTGAATAAAGCTGAAATCAACTACTCAACTAGAGAAAAAGAATGTCTTGCAGTAATATGGGCAATAAAGAAATTCAATATTTATCTATATGGGAAGGCATTTAAGTTGCAAACTGACCACAAACCTTTATCGTTTTTAGCACAGGCTAAGCATGAGAACTCTAGGTTACTCCGATGGTCTTTGCTTCTGGCTCCATATAA
Organism: Oreohelix idahoensis; assembly: GCA_024509875.1. Lineage (NCBI taxonomy): Eukaryota > Metazoa > Mollusca > Gastropoda > Stylommatophora > Oreohelicidae > Oreohelix > Oreohelix idahoensis. Next base: position 45,393 of record JAMPIV010004447.1, on the reverse strand, counting down.
TTTTAGCATTGAATATATATCTGGAAAAACCAATCTGGGAGCGGATTTTTTAAGCCGCCATCCGTGTGATGAGAATCACCGTAAACCCCAGAAATAATAATAAATTTCTATATGTGTATATGGAATAAAGGACTGACATATAATGTCTGTTTTAAGAGGGGAGGTGTCATGAAATATTCTAATCCACATATATAAATTATTAGGTAAATATGAAGCCTAACAAATAAAATTAATAAAGAGAAGAGCAATGGTAAAATGACAGTGCTGTCACAAAGAATGTACTCGAAATCCCCCTTGTTTTCTGCTTCGTCTGCAAATTGTAACGCTTTCACGTTGATAGTAAAGCTTACTGTATTATTACCCGCCTTCTTCAATGAAACGTGTGCTGTATTTCTTGGAAAAGCATTGAGACGTACTGCGTAATGACCTAAATTAACCCTAACATTAATTATACTGCGTTACCAAAACGAACGAACAGATGGACTAAAGGGATAAAAAGAGAAGGGAGAGGCAGAAAGCCGAACACTAAACCCGCTTCGCGCGATACACAATTACTACCATCACGCGTGTAAGTCTACATGCACTAATTTTTTTTCAGACGGACAGTGATAAAATACACTACCCTTTCCCAGAGTTAGGTTTATAAATCATAACAGACTCTTATTAGAAAAGACAACATTATATGGGTTTACGTTTGAACACATAACAGTACCCAGACAGCACATCTTCTAAACAGGAGATAGAAGAAATTGCATATTTTGAACGCAGCCACGTAGCTCCTTTAAATTAGTATTTTTGGGTTCCTTAGGGTTTGCTGACAAATAATATGTAAAACGTTACGCAATAGTCCAGGAATTAATAAATTATACCCAAAATAAAATATTGGGGGTGCCTGACAGCATAAAATCATTTCTGCTCATAAAATTTTTTTTATAACGTGTTTGAAAAAACCTTACGTTACATAAATAGCCTACCATGTAAACTCCAAATTGATTGGAGCGCAACAAATGAAAGCCTAACCACGATTGGTCGGGTTATAAATACTATCTTGGTTGTTAGGGGAGACGGGAAAAGATAACATTTTTTCAAACACTTGTCGAAACGTGGCTCATTGGCCAGTCTCGCTGATATACACACTTGGGAGCGTTAGTTCGAGACCACTAATTCAAATAAGCTTGATAAAGCGACAGTACGTTGAAGCCAGCTCACATTTTTGCTAAAATAAAAGCCTGGAACATAGGCAGAACGGAATTTGTGCCAGTTTGTGCCAGAATTCATTGCTAATCAACGTATCTGTGTTTATTTCCATGAAATTGTGGTAAGCTTGAACCATTCAGTATCTTTTAATGAAAAATTGAATGTGAATTGTTGATTTATGCCTGTATATATATGTGTAGTTCAGTGGCAAACGTGAGGTAAAGCCTATAATGCTCCAGCCTGAACAGAGGGTGTCGGAGAGAAGTAAAACGGCATGGAATGGCCAAATAGTACACTGACACCTGGATGATGGACTAGAAAGAAATAATGCTGGAAGTGCAGAGGCGTAGTAACCATTAAGAAGGGTAATACTGGAATAAAGTATTTCAAATGAAGCTGACTGTTGGCCTAACGCTCTGAACGCAATGTTTGTGCTGTATTGTGATCAGTGTAAAAGAGAATATAAATTAGTTATGAAGTAGAAGGTACATCCTTCTTGATTTCAGGGACAGTGGTCTTGATGGTAGTGAGCAGCATCTGGTCAGAGATTTGCTGAATCCAGAGTCGGACAGCATACTCCTTGGTCTTTTTAGCTATCAGTGAGGTGTCTCCTGAGCCCAGAGGAGAATTCGAGCAGAGGAGTCCTTTCCTGCCGCCATCACGCCAGATAAGCGAATTGGCCAGCTGAGCTCAACATTATGTCCCCTCATCTTGAAATAACTTTATAAAAATACCATTCAGAGGGGAATTTACTTGTCTTAAAATCAGGAACTGTGAACATCTCCAATAATAGTCCCTAAAGACAAACTATTGAAGTCATGATGACAAATACCAACAGAGCTTGAACAAAACAAAACCAGTATTACCTCATTTTACTACTACACAACTGACACACATAGACCATTTGTAATAATATATGTCACTACAATATTCATATTAAATACATTCTGTACATAACTTGTAATTTAAATTGATTGTGATTCCTGGTTCCCTTGTAGTTGAATCAGGACACATATTCATTCATGCCAGTAATGAATACATATTGTTATTTGAAAGTTTATCAGTGACTCTTTTAAGATATCTTTGTAGAGTGTTATATGTATGTGAGTGTCACAGTGTTGTCAAGAGTAGTGGATTAAATTAAATTGTTTATCTGTCTGTTGTTGTGACTTACACTTCACCATACACATACCCTAGACACAAAACGTAGTCACCACACTATTCCAGAATAATTCTGACTGAGATATATAGATATGTGGCAGCAAGTAAGGTTATATATATAATATACTACTCTTATTAGATATATATATACCTTCACAGCTGATCTCAGTCAGTACACTAAGTCCCTTATAAATATCTATAACATCCCACTTCACCACACTCAGTCAACCAGAGTGCATGGTGCGTCCTGTGGCGCATGCATATTTTCAAAAAGTTCATATTATCACTGGGGTACATAGAAGTGGTGCACGGTAAATAAAATTGTAAATAAAAGTGCAGTGCACAAATAAAATGTTATTGAGAAACATATCATCATCATCATCAGCTACCATCTCGGCACCAAACGTCAACAGCATTGGATCTTCAACATCTTCTGTCTTTGGTATTTATGGTACACTCTGATACTCTTTCCTGCCCATCTCTTGATGTTACATTCCCACTTATAGCGTTGTCTTTCTCTTGCACGTTTACCTTCAACTCTCCCTTCTATTATGGTTTTCTGCAAGATGTTTTATCTTTTTACATGCCCAAAATATTTTAGTAATCTTATTTTGATCTCCTTAATTAAATCTCTTTTCATCCCTAGGTTTTCTGTAACCTCTTTCTTTGTTTTCTGTTTCCATGAGTTGCCCCCGTACTTCTATATATATCCACATCTCAAGAGCCTCAATTCTGTCGTCCAATAGCTTATTCGTTCTTCATGTTTCTACACCATACAGTAATGAAGAATTTAAATAACACGTGCTGATTCTTGTGACAGTATTGCATCCCCTGCTATGCAGTAGTGGTCCAACAGTGGCCAAAACTCAAGAGTATCTAATATGGGCTTCAAAGGTGTCTACTTTCTCACAAGATTACTCTTGGCAGATATGTAGATAGAAGGTTAATGACGCTTCTACCACAAAGGAGTATTCACTAGATATTCAGATAAGCGAAAACGATGCTGCATTTGAATGAGCACGTTAATTCTAGAATCTGCCGACAACTTTTGTGAAGGATTAAGCAATGGTTTATTTTAGCTCGTTTAAGCCCCTACCTCTGATTAACTCAGAGGAATTCTTATTATTCTGGTATAGCTGGGTATGGGTCTGACCAACACACAAAGTTAAGTTTCTTTGTTGTTTATTATCATTACACTTGACAACAACAGACTATTGGTCCCTATCTTCCCATTCCACCATCCCATTTAACTCAGAATGTACCCTCAGTGAGAATTAAATTTACTCCCTCGGGATAAAACTTTCTTCACATTTAAATTGAATAGCTTTTATAGTTACTTTACATTTAAATGAAAAGGTTAATAGCTCAGATAGAATATGTTTACATTTATATTTCCACTGTTTGAAAAGTGTTCGCATATAAATTGAATATGTTTTCATTTATATTTACACTGATTTACAAGTTTGAAACTCCCTTTAATTTTAAAATAAATATTTTCGCATAGACATTTACACTGGTTTGAAACTGTAAGTATTATACTTATAATGTACATCCTTTCTTTCATCTTTTTCTCCCTGCTCCATATGTAACTTGGAACTACTTTGTGCTTTTAGTTCTCTTTACGAAACTAGCAATAAAGTAATCACCAGCCCATGCAGTGGTGGTTCATGAATCATCATTCTATACGCGGAGTTTGCCAGCCTCAATTGATTGGGACATCCACTAGCGATTTTCACATATTACAATTCACATGGCACTATACGAGTACATAAATATGTTAGTTCACATGTTAGTAATGAAATATAGAAATGTAAAATCACAACTTACGCCAATCCTGGCTCACAGACTATTTGCTCAGATGAATAAAAGAGACTTGAATCGGCCTCTTACATGCGTCTGGGGTGTCGTTAGTTTAATAAGTTCCCTCTCTGACTTTGTGTGTTTCCTTCAGTTTCTTCAGACAGCGGCTTTCCTTATTAAAATGATAGAAATTTCCTGGGCTGTTTTTGTAAGTCCTGATAAATATTCAAATAAAAGGTGCCCGTTCAGATAAAATGGAATTCTGAATTCTAGACTTCACTCTAGCAAGGTCTGGTGTCTTGGCAAGCGATCTTCACAGTAGTGTTGCCTGATTGAAGCGTCAGGTTAAATTCATTGCTTTCCCACTCATTCGTTGTTATGAAACTCAGATGATCAGCCAATCTGATTTGAATATTTTGCATGACTCACCTAGTGCAAAATTTCAAACATCACTTTTCTGAAAATGGGCTGTAGACATCTGATTGCTGGGCAGGCGAACTTACAGACATATCCGTAACTTCACAAGACAATGTGTGTAAGATGCAACAAATTATTCATCTCATCTCATCTCAACCCATAACCCGTCATGGGTCGTAGGGGTGCCATGGTGGAAGCATCAGCAGACAGGGTCCTCCACTGCTCTCTAAACAAATTATTACTTTCGCTAAAGTAATGTCTTATCTGTTGCTTGAGCACACACAAATTCTGTCTCTTACAACTTTGGCGGAGACGCACCCGTGCCTTATCAAAGATTAAGCAGATTGCGCCTGTCGATGTACGTGTTAATCTGTGTACTGATTTCGGCCGCGCCTGCGATTAACCAACTTGGTTGTCGATAATGTTCTCTCAGCCGTTCCTGCAAATGTTTAGTATTATCATCCGCCAGGAGTGTCAGATAAACAGACAAGACACAATATACTGAAAGTAGCGAAAGAATGTAGATATAAAATATATGTTCCAGTGAACAGAGAAAGAAAAGGGTGCGTCTCGGAAAAATCGCAATAAAATCAATACAAAATGTACCGATTACTGATGAAGTAAAACAAATATTAGAAAGAAGGGGTCGCCCCAATCTATTATGTGACAATTCTTTGTTTTAATTTATTGGTTAATTGTTTAGATGTCAGTTTTTGTCTCAAGTTGATGAATGAAGCTTTGGCCATTCCTATTCTCTTCTTGATTTCTGTTTTACACCTGCCATCTTCTGTTATTATATAACCAAGATATGAGAAACTCTTCACTTGTTCCAGGATTTTCCCACTTATTCTTATCTTTAATGTGGGTTTACCGCCTGTGTTGCTCAGTCAAAATTGTACATTTTAAATTTACTTTAAACGTTATATATATATATATATATATATATATATATATATATATATATATATATATATATATAGATATAGATATATATATATAGATATATATATATACATACACATATACATATGTGTGTGTGTGTGTGTTATGATTAAAATTCATAACGATTATGTCGGTATAATAGGCAGCTCAACAGGGCTCCTTTTTTGTTTATTTTATACGGAGTCACTCATTAATAAAGGAAGTGACGTCATGCCGATATGGTTGACTGACAGACGTGAACAAATTTGAAGCAGAAGGGAGCTGAACGTATGCAAGAGAGATGCGGCTTGTGTTAGGAAGTGAGCGGACGTATGTGTTTTGAGCTCCTGCAGTATTCTGTGTTTTTCCTGAATTATTCCATCACTAGGACATCAAAATACTTGGTTGAGTTGTCCCTGGCTTATTCTAGTAAGGAAATGTGTGCCTATTCATAAAAATGTCCAAAGGACGATATTAAACAAAGTTTGAATGATTGCCAATGACCAGCGTTTGAAAGGGAACGGACTGGACATACATACCACTGCATTTGCCTTTGGGGCTATATATCTCTTACCATGGAGCTGTTGGTCAAACATAATAAAATGCATGTTTGTAAAATTGTGAAGGAGGTGTTGGTGCGCTCAGTACAGTTATGCTGATTGCGTGTTGTCGGACTGCCCCTAAAGTCTACCTTGGCCACGGAAAATATCTCCGGAATATTTAACTATATGACACGTAACAATATATATATATATATATATATATATATATATATATATATATATATATATATATATATATATATATATATATATATATATATATATATATATATATATATATATATATATATATAATTGTGTGTTGTGACACGAGCTTCAAGACTAGAATTCTTTGACATAGAACAAAAACATATATAGTAATGAGAACAGATAAATAAGGACATAATAGTAGGAACAAAATTGAAAGAAATTGACGTGCTCAAGAACAAAATAAAGACACTAGTGAAGGGAAATAACTTTCATCAATGCTAAACGTAACTCATAGTGGTAACATCTATATGAACAGTTTAACAGCAATACAGCGCCTCGATAGTATAGGAGTATTTATTCACGTATTCAGCTCCTTAGGCTGGGGTTCATTTCCCTATGAAGGACCACACCGCTACAAACTTGCCAACAAAACTGAATATGCCAAAATGAATGGTGCTGAGGCGTCTCAGATATGGTTAGTGGACAAGCCCTAACACGAAGACCAGCAAGTCAACAAGAAATATACTGATAGTCAAACCAAAAGGGCGTCACAGAGTAAGATCTTAGCGTCACAAAGAATCTACAAGCATTACGAACCCAAGCATGGAGAACAACAAAAACTAACACCCAAAAAAGCTAACGAATTTAATAAATGGATGCCTGTGTAAAATAGAAAGATTAAAAAGGTATGACAAGATCACTAATGTGGAAGTGATGACAATAACTAGACAAATACAATATAATTATTTGCCTCAAACACATCAAAGTTACTTTTAATTTCTTACTCTCAGTCTGTTTATTAAATCTCAGTTTTATTTTTGGTTTCTTCTTTTCAATCTCACTTTTTATCTCGATCTGCTCTGTTTCTCTGTCCAGTGTCTGCTCTGTTTGTCTTCCCTATCTGTCGTTACGATATATTCCCTTATCTGTCGTTACGATATATTCCCTTATCTGTCGTTACGATATATTCCCTTATCTGTCAATACGAAATATTCCCTTATCTGTCGTTACGATATATTACCTTATCTGTCGTTACGATATATTTTCTATCTGTCGTTACGATATATTCCAGCTTTCGTCTTCTCATAACATGCCCTAAAATGTGGATTGTTTCTTTCTAACACGAGGAATAAACTTCCTGTGCGCATTGGCCTCTTTCAGGACATCCTCATTACTCTTTTTTTGGCTGTCCGTGGTATTTTGTTAACATTCTTCTTTCTTTTTTTTTTTAATAACGTTTTGCCTCGTTTTGGCGAGGCGCGTCCGTTCAACCTAGTCGGTTATATTAGGGCGCATCTCCAAATATAAAAGACCTTTAGTGATCAAACAACCACATCTCCGTGGCATTCAGTGCTTTTTCTACTTGTTTACTACATGTCCATGACTCACTTCTGTATGTCAGGATAGGTTTATGTAACACTGAAGAACTCTCTTTATTATTTCTAGTGACAAAGAATTGTTGCATAAAATACTTTTTAATTTGACAGAATGCTGTTTTTGCCCGGGCTATTCTACTCTTCACGTCTGACATGCATTGGTGAAGTGGGAAGTTATAAATACTTATAGGGAACTTAGTGTACTGACTGAGATCAGCTGTGAAGGTATCTATATCTATTAAGAGTAGTGTATTATAGATAACCTTACTTGCTACCACATATCTATATATCTCAGTCAGAATTATTCTGGAATAGTGTGATGCTACGTTATGTGTCTAGGGTATGAGTATGGTGAAGTGTAAGTCACAACAACAGACAGATAAACAATTTAATTTAATCCACTACTCTTGACAACACTGTGACACTCACATACATATAACACTCTACAAAGATATCTTAAAAGAGTCACTGATGAACTTTCAAATAACAATATGTATTCATTACTGGCATGAATGAATATGTGTCCTGATTCAACTACAAGGGAACCAGGAATCACAATCAATTTAAATTACAAGTTATGTACAGAATGTATTTAATATGAATATTGTAGTGACATATATTAGTACAAATGTTCTATGTGTGTCAGTTGTGTAGTAGTAAAATGAGGTAATACTGGTTTTGTTTTGTTCAAGCTCTGTTGGTATTGGTCATCATGACTTCAATAGTTTGTCTTTAGGGACTATTATTGGAGATGTTCACAGTTCCTGATTTTAAGACAAGTAAATTCCCCTCTGAATGGTATTTTTATAAAGTTATTTCAAGATGAGGGGACATAATGTTGAGCTCAGCTGGCCAACTCTGCTTATCTTGAGTGATGGCGGCAGGAGAGGACTCCTCTGCTCGAATTCTCTTCTGGGCTCTGGAGACACCTCACTGATAGCTAAAAGGACCAAGGAGTATGCTGTCCGACACTGGATTCAGCAAATCTCTGACCAGATGCTGCTCAGTACCATCAAGACCACTGTCCCACAATTCATACGAATAACACAGATACGTTGATTAGCAATGAATTCTGGCACAAACTGGCACAAATTTCCTTCTGCTTATCTTCCAGGCTTTTATTGAGCCAAATATAAGCTGGCTTCAACGCACTGATGCTTTATCAAGTGTATTTAAACAAGTGGTTTCGAACTAACGCTCCCAAGTGTGTATATCAGCGAGACTGGCCAATGAGCCACGTTTCGACAAGTGTTTGAAAAAATGTTATCTTTTCCCGTCTCCCCTAACAACCAAGATAGTATTTATAGCCCGACCAATCGTGGTTAGGCTTTCATTTGTTGCGCTCCAATCAATTTGAAGTTTACATGGTAGGCTATTTCTGTAACGTAAATTTTTTTCAAACACGTTAAAAAAAAATCTTATGAGCAGAAATGATTTTATGCTGTCAGGCACCCCCAATATTTTATTTTGGGTATAATTTATTAATTCCTGGACTATTTGCGTAACGTTTTACATATTATTTGTCAGCAAGCCCTAAGGAACCCAAAAATACTAATTTAAAGGAGCTACGTGGCTGCGTTCAAAATATGCAATTTCTTCTACCTCCTGTTTGGAAGATGTGCTGTCTGGGTACTGTTATGTGTTCAAACGTAAACCCATCTATTGTTATCTTTTCTAATAAGAGTCTGTTATGATTTATAAACCTAACTCTGGGAAAGGGTAGTGTATTTTATCACTGTCCGTCTGAAAAAGTTAGTGCTTGTAGACTTACACGCGTGATGCCAGCATTTGTATATCGCGCGTCGCGTGTTGCATGCGTTCCTGATTTCCAGCCCTCCCCTCTCGCCATCCTTTTGTCCATCTGTTCGTTCGTTTTGGTAACGTAATATAATTAATGTTAGGATTAATTTAGGTCATTACGCAGTACGTCTCAATGTTTTTCTTAGAAATGCAGCACACGTTTCATTGAAGAAAGCGGGTATAATACAGTAAGCTTTTACTATCAACGTGAAAGCGTTACAATTTGCAGACGAAGCAGAAAACAAGGGGGATTTCGAGTACATTCTTGGTGACAGCACTGTCATTTTCCCATTGCTCTTCTCTTTATTAATTTTATTTGTTAGGCTTTATATTTACCTAATAATTTATATATGTGGATTAGAATATTTCATGACACCTCCCCTCTTAAAACAGACATTATATGTCAGTCCTTTATTCTATATACACATAGAGAAATTTATTATTATTTCTGGGGTTTACGGTGATTCTCCTCACACGGATGGCGGCTTAAAAAATCCGCTCCCAGATTGGTTTTTCCAGATATATATTCAATGCTAAAATTATATGGAGCCAGAAGCAAAGACCATCGGAGTAACCTAGAGTTCTCATGCTTAGCCTGTGCTAAAAACGATAAAGGTTTGTGGTCAGTTTGCAACTTAAATGCCTTCCCATATAGATAAATATTGAATTTCTTTATTGCCCATATTACTGCAAGACATTCTTTTTCGCTAGTTGAGTAGTTGATTTCAGCTTTATTCAACTTTCTGCTAGCATATGCCACTGGGCTTAATTCCCCATCCAATGCATCTGATTTCTGTAGTAAAGTTGCACCTAACCCAATATTACTTGCATCCGTCCTTACTATGAATTCTTGACTTAAGTCAGGTAATTTCAAAATGGGTTTACTTGTGAGCTTTTCCTTCAATTCTTGGTAAGTCATTTCACATTGTGGTGTCCATGTAATGCGATCTGGAAGTCCTTTACGTGTCAATTCCGTTAAAGGTGCACATATGGAATTAAAGTTTTTGATATACTTCTGGTAGAAACCACATAATGAGACAAAGGATCTCACGTCCTTCTTGGTTTGTGGTCTCGGGGCTTTCTGTAGTTTCTCTAAATTCTTTGGGTCAGGGGTCATGTTTCCCTGATAAACTGTGTGTCCCAAAAATTCCAATTCTTTACATCCAACGCAACATTTGGTTGGTCGGGCTGTTAAATTTGCCTCCCTAAGTCGATCAAACAGCATGTTCAGAGAGTCAATGTGTTCCTCAAATGTTTCTGTTGCTATAAGGATATCATCCATAAAATTTGTTATACAGGGATTATTCAGAGGATCCAATAATTTTCTCATCATTCTAGAGAAGACACTAGGCGCATTCTTCAATCCAAATGGCAATCTATTAAACTCATAGTGTCCTTCTGAGGTACTAAAAGCTAGGTATGGTCTAACCTCAGGCTTTACTGGAATCTGATAGTATCCTTTACTCAGATCCACTTTTGAGAAATATTTAGCTTTATTTAGTCTGGCAAACAGCTGATTTGTATCCGGCAATGGATCCACCTGTCCTTCTGTAATAGCATTCAGTCTCCTGTAATCTATACAGAGTCTATGTTCTCCAGAGGGCTTCCTTAAGAGTACAACACCGGAACTATACGAAGACTCACTGTGCGAAATAATTCCTTCCTTCAATAGATAGTCTATCTCTTCCTTCAAAGCTTTTTCCTTAGCAAACGGAATCGAATATGGTTTCATACAGACAGGTGTGGAGTCTATGAGTTTCATATCATATTCCAATAGGTTTGTATGCCCTGGTCGGTCTGTTAACACCTCTGCATGATTATTTAGAACCTGTTGCACTCTCTCTTTCTGAGTTTTCGTTAAATGTGTACTGATTTTCACCTGTGCTGCTGTCTCACAGGGGTGTAATGGATATTCAAATGATGAAAGTGGTTCCTTTTTCATCTCCATGGCGATGGACAAGGTCAACAAGTGTGTCTCTTCCTGATGTTCTCTTTCCAAATATTTCTTCAGGAGATTCACATGATAGATTTTTTCTTTCCCCTTCTTATCTATCTTATAATTTGTTCTAGACACCTTCTCTAGAACTGTATATGGACCCTGCCATCCAATTTGTAACTTATTCTGACTCCCGGGCAAAAGAAGCAGTACCTTCTCTCCCACAGCCAAATTTCTGTCTTTCGCCTTCCTGTTATAATAGGCAGCATGTTTCTTCCTGGCTTGTTTCAAATTTTCATTGGCAAGTTTCCAGCCAGTTTTCAACCGAGTGGTCAGCTCATTCACATATTGGTATGAAGATGTAATGTTTTCCTCTGCCTTTTCATCAGTCCACGTTCTTAACAAAGCTACATATGGACCTTTAATTGTGTGGACCTATTTGTCCATGCACCGGTATGGTCTCTTCCACTTGAAGCTTTATAGTGATGATTTTTCCTCCCAGAATTATCATTCACAAAACGACCGCTACCAATTTTTCTTTTGGGGCTTTCTCCCCTCTTAAAATTCTTGATGAGAGATTTCCTCTCTACATCCTCTTCCTCCAGTTTGTTTAAGTCCGATTGAGGGATTGTCGGCTTATCCTGGGGTAAGACATCTTTTTGCACTCTCCGCATAGTGGCCATTGTAAAACAGTTAAGTGAAGCTTGTCCGTGAAAAGGGGCTTCCCATTCCATTTGGTCCACTTTATCAAATCTATTTTTCCTTTTATTGTCAGGCCTGAGGCCTGATTTTGCCCCATGGCGTGTCCAGGTCCTGATCCATGTTCCCACTTGTGGGTGTTCCCTCATGTGCTATGCTACACCTTTCTACAAAATTCTCAATGTCCCATCTTGCTTTGGGCCAATAATAATTGTGAGCCACCTTTTGAATGATGGTACCTATCTTCTCATGGTCCCCATCTGGTTTCACATGTAGGCTCCTTATTAATTCTGTCCTATATCTTTTTGGAAGAACCAGCTGTCCGTGACCATTGGATCTAGCTCCAGTCTTCCTATACATCAACTTGTTTTTCATGTAAAAATCTCCCTTGCCTGGAGTTGTATGACAAGTTGACAATTTTCTGAAACAAGGCTTGAGTGTTTTATCCCCAGCCTGTGCCTTCCTCATCTCTTCTGGAGTGGTATCTAACATAATATCCTCCTCCTGTCTTGAGGTCGACCTGACCTGAAGGGTTGCCATATACACAGGTTTCCTTCTGCAACGGTCAGTGTCATGATTGTCCATCTGACAATTCTTACACCACCTTTTTCCTTGGTTGAAAGATTTTCTTTCATCATATTTCCTTTCATCGAATTGTGGGAATTTATTTTTATTGTCATACCGTGGCCTATCAAATTGGTGCTTACCTTTATTTTGATCCTTAGGATCAAATTTATTAAAATTCTGTGGTGCCCTAAAGTTGTCCACCTGTTTCTTTTTATTACCTGTTACCTCTGCTTGAGCTGCTTGATACCTTTCAGCAACATTTAGCAACTCACCCAGCCTCTCTGCACCTTGTTCCATGAGAAACTTTCTCAGGTCTGGAGCCATGGACTCTCTTAGTTGCTCTATAAGGACCATTTCCTTAAGATCTTGGGTTTTCCCCAGAGAAGTCCATTTCTCCAAGTATGTCTCTATGCGTGCAGAGAACTGGTGATAGGTTTCACCTGACAGTAGTTTAGCATTCCTAAATTTTTTCCTGTAAAACTCTGCATTCTTTTCATACCTTAACAAAAGAGCCTGCTTTAGCATGTCATAATTTTCCTGATCACCTCTGCTCATTTTTGCAAAAACTTCATAAGCTGCCCCACGAAGTCCCTGAGATAACTTTAAGCTCCACCTTTCTCTCTCTAACCCATACGTGGTAGCTAATAGTTCATACCTATTTAGGTAGCTCTCAATATCATCGTCTTTCTCAACAAAATGATCTAAATGAAAATTCATAGCTGAGGTTGAGGCTCCCTGAGTAACCGTAGCATCAGAGGCAAAGGGACTGGCACCATTTTCAGGAGCATGGCCTTGAAACTCCAACTCCCTTAGTCGTAATTCATGTTCCCTTTGTAATCTTTTATCTTCTGCTTCCCTTTCTGCAGCTAATTTCCTCTCTTCCCTTTCTGCAGCTAATTTCTTCTCTTCCCTTTCTGCAGCTAATTTCTTCTCTTCCCTTTCTGCAGCTTGTCTTCTTTCCTCGGCTTCCAATGCTTTAGCCTCTTTGTCAGCCTCAATCTGCAACCTCTTAGTCTCAGCCTCAGCTTCAAATTGTAACTTCTTAATTTCCCTTTCAGCCTCTAACCTTCTTTCGGCTTCTTTTTCTAATCTTCTTTCTTCGCGTTCAATAAATTTGTCACATTCCGTTGTGACATAGGCAACCATAACTTGCCCATCTAATCCTAACTCTTTTGCAGTCTGAACCGCAGCAGATCGAAATTTGGCCAGGTCCGCCATTGTCTATTATGTAAATTTATACAATGTCTAACCAACAATTCAATCTCTAATGGACAACACAGGCACCGTGAGCTCAACCTTATTTAATTCCACCCAAGGATACCTTTTAATTCTTATATTCCCTGAAGTGAATTACCCCCCAATATTTTTAATAGTGAAAGATTCAAAATCCCAAGAGCGAGACCCCAATATATGTGGTGAAGTGGGAAGTTATAAATACTTATAGGGAACTTAGTGTACTGACTGAGATCAGCTGTGAAGGTATCTATATCTATTAAGAGTAGTGTATTATAGATAACCTTACTTGCTACCACATATCTATATATCTCAGTCAGAATTATTCTGGAATAGTGTGATGCTACGTTATGTGTCTAGGGTATGAGTATGGTGAAGTGTAAGTCACAACAACAGACAGATAAACAATTTAATTTAATCCACTACTCTTGACAACACTGTGACACTCACATACATATAACACTCTACAAAGATATCTTAAAAGAGTCACTGATGAACTTTCAAATAACAATATGTATTCATTACTGGCATGAATGAATATGTGTCCTGATTCAACTACAAGGGAACCAGGAATCACAATCAATTTAAATTACAAGTTATGTACAGAATGTATTTAATATGAATATTGTAGTGACATATATTAGTACAAATGTTCTATGTGTGTCAGTTGTGTAGTAGTAAAATGAGGTAATACTGGTTTTGTTTTGTTCAAGCTCTGTTGGTATTGGTCATCATGACTTCAATAGTTTGTCTTTAGGGACTATTATTGGAGATGTTCACAGTTCCTGATTTTAAGACAAGTAAATTCCCCTCTGAATGGTATTTTTATAAAGTTATTTCAAGATGAGGGGACATAATGTTGAGCTCAGCTGGCCAACTCTGCTTATCTTGAGTGATGGCGGCAGGAGAGGACTCCTCTGCTCGAATTCTCTTCTGGGCTCTGGAGACACCTCACTGATAGCTAAAAGGACCAAGGAGTATGCTGTCCGACACTGGATTCAGCAAATCTCTGACCAGATGCTGCTCAGTACCATCAAGACCACTGTCCCACAATTCATACGAATAACACAGATACGTTGATTAGCAATGAATTCTGGCACAAACTGGCACAAATTTCCTTCTGCTTATCTTCCAGGCTTTTATTGAGCCAAATATAAGCTGGCTTCAACGCACTGATGCTTTATCAAGTGTATTTAAACAAGTGGTTTCGAACTAACGCTCCCAAGTGTGTATATCAGCGAGACTGGCCAATGAGCCACGTTTCGACAAGTGTTTGAAAAAATGTTATCTTTTCCCGTCTCCCCTAACAACCAAGATAGTATTTATAGCCCGACCAATCGTGGTTAGGCTTTCATTTGTTGCGCTCCAATCAATTTGAAGTTTACATGGTAGGCTATTTCTGTAACGTAAATTTTTTTCCAAACACGTTAAAAAAAAATCTTATGAGCAGAAATGATTTTATGCTGTCAGGCACCCCCAATATTTTATTTTGGGTATAATTTATTAATTCCTGGACTATTTGCGTAACGTTTTACATATTATTTGTCAGCAAGCCCTAAGGAACCCAAAAATACTAATTTAAAGGAGCTACGTGGCTGCGTTCAAAATATGCAATTTCTTCTACCTCCTGTTTGGAAGATGTGCTGTCTGGGTACTGTTATGTGTTCAAACGTAAACCCATCTATTGTTATCTTTTCTAATAAGAGTCTGTTATGATTTATAAACCTAACTCTGGGAAAGGGTAGTGTATTTTATCACTGTCCGTCTGAAAAATTTAGTGCTTGTAGACTTACACGCGTGATGCCAGCATTTGTATATCGCGCGTCGCGTGTTGCATGCGTTCCTGATTTCCAGCCCTCCCCTCTCGCCATCCTTTTGTCCATCTGTTCGTTCGTTTTGGTAACGTAATATAATTAATGTTAGGATTAATTTAGGTCATTACGCAGTACGTCTCAATGTTTTTCTTAGAAATGCAGCACACGTTTCATTGAAGAAAGCGGGTATAATACAGTAAGCTTTTACTATCAACGTGAAAGCGTTACAATTTGCAGACGAAGCAGAAAACAAGGGGGATTTCGAGTACATTCTTGGTGACAGCACTGTCATTTTCCCATTGCTCTTCTCTTTATTAATTTTATTTGTTAGGCTTTATATTTACCTAATAATTTATATATGTGGATTAGAATATTTCATGACACTTACATACATCTTCCACCCGATGTTACTTACATGCATCTTCCACCCGATGTTACTTACATGCATCTTCCACCCGATGTTACTTACATGCATCTTCCACCCGATGTTACTTACATGCATCTTCCACCCGATGTTACTTACATGCATCTTCCACCCGATGTTACTTACATGCATCTTCCACCCGATGTTACTTACATGCATCTTCCACCCGATGTTACTTACATGCATCATGTTACTTACATGCATCTTCCACCCGATGTTACTTACATGCATCTTCCACCCGATGTTACTTACATACATCTTCCACCCGATGTTACTTACATGCATCTTCCACCCGATGTTACTTACATGCATCTTCCACCCGATGTTACTTACATGCATCTTCTACCCGATGTTACTTACATACATCTTCCACCCGATGTTACTTACATGCATCTTCCACCCGATGTTACGTACTTACATCTTCCACCCGATGTTACTTACATGCCTATGCATTTGAATGTATTGACTTGTTTCAAAACTGTTCCATTTACTTTGACAGTGCATTCTGGAGAAGGCATTTTCTTGACGACGACCATTACTTCTGCCTGTTTGCTGTATACAATTTTTCAAATCTTGTTATTGCTATATCAGACTATCAAAGATGATGAGTGGGATGGTCCTGGAAACAGGCTGCATCACTGCAGTCTGGCTGAGAGAGTAGGGATCGAAGAGGAAAGGCAAACCCGGTCCCAAAAATACCATACTGAAATCTGATGTGTCGGGCCGAAAGGCGCAAATATCGCAGCTTCGCTGTAAACGGCGACACAGCGTAACCAACGTCCTTTTCAGGACGAACGCAGAAGAAGAAGAAGAATATTAGTTGTTTGAAAGGGTCGTCACATCTGCCAGAAATATTCTCTTTGAATGATATATATTTTGATAAGTTTAGACAACAAATGTAAAGCTTACAAATTAACTGGTCATTACCAGACCGTGTCCAAAATAAAACTCAGTCAACTTTTTTTAAATGAAATACAATGATTTACTCGGCACATCATAATTCACCATTCGGCTCCCTTCCCTTTAAATATGAAACACGATCAGTATTTGTAGTTAATTACTTCACTTATTTTTAAACAATTATTTCTTTGAGTTATTCCCGTCTTAGTTTACATTATTATAGTTATTTTTGTATATAAAATCTACTGGGTCACTGCGGGTCAAACCTTGAAAGACTCAAATGTACTAAGAAAGGGAACTGATTATAAAATTTCACCTCTCTAAGATGAGTGAAACATACATAGCTTGAGTGTCAAAAACTGACAAGCGAAAAATATCAAATATGACGTTGATTTTAAATACAAGTAGTTAATAATACAATTCAGGGAGGATATACCAAAAATGTTGCTTGGTGGACATCAAATAAACAACTTGAGATGCGCTAATGACACAGAAAGGCATAACACCTTGCAGAAGACCATAATAGAAGGGAGAGGTGAAGGCAAACGTGCAAGGGGAAGATAGCGCTATAAGTGAGAAGATAACATCAAGAGATGGACAGGAAAGACTCTATCAGATTGCACCACCAAGACAAGAGACAGAAGACGTTGGAGATCCATTACAGCCAACCTTCGTTGTGGAGATGGCAGCTGATGATGATGAATGACAGTCTTGTAGGTAACAGCTTAAAACAAAACTACTCAAATAAATATTGCAGTACCGACGGAAAGTAAAGTCTTAGCCTAAATAGATAACGGTGATAGGTTATGGCCATCTCCGAGAGAAGACTTCTCCAAAATTCGCCATCAAATGTGTGGGCACTTTCAGTTAAAATGCACAGACATAACCTACATCAATTATTGATACGCAAACTGAAGAGTTTGATGGGATTGCACCATTGGTTGCCATTGAAACGGCCGCCAAACTGGATTCTATTGTTCCTTTTGAATTTGCTAAGGCTTTTTAATTTACTAATTTATTAATAACACATTTGAACAGAATATTTATCATTATAGTTTAAAACTTTTGTAAGAATTGATTTTTGATAACTTATGTAGATTTTGAGATATAGAACTTCTAAAGTTTGTATCTAAAATAGTAACCATTGTTTTTTACTTGTAACTTTACAACTTTATTTGCAATAAATCAAAATTTTGATAAGATATCAAAAATCGGATCAGGAAAAAGTTTCTCTATCCTGTGGAAAGTATTTGTGCCAAATCTCATATTGATTTACTAAACAATTTGAAAGTTGTAAGAACATAAGAAACGTAAAACAAGGTTCTGAACAAATCTAGATTTTCTTCTTAGGAAGTGCACAATTTCTGAAGAAAATACCATTTACAAAATCAAAATGTACATAAGAATGCGTTCTGACAAATAATTGTCACAGATATAGATTCGGGGAAATATATTAAATCAAAGTCTAGACTAATCTCAATTGCCATTTTTGGGTTGTTTTGACTTAAAATGCGTTGTAGCTCTACCACTTAATATCTTAAGTAATTTGTGCAAGAAATCTTTGTCAATAAATGAGAGTCCTTCACTATTACGTACAGCCAGTCGTGTCATATCTGCCAAAAGTAAAGGCAAGGAAGTCAATGGAGGCCATATAGATGTTGTAGTTTTTATAGAAAAATGTTATAAGAATATTGTCGACAACTAAAACAAAGCATTGAATACGGATGTCATGAAAGAGATGATCAGTTCTCTAAAAAAAATTACTCACGTCAGAAGGGAGCATGTCGTGAAGGAGTTTTCGTGGCGTATATAATAATGTTGAAAGACCTGTTGTTCAAATTATACGAGGTGTTTGTTTCAGAAAATCGAATTGGGTGTGACTCAATACAAGAAGTAACCCCAACTCCAACATGGCAAAACGTCAATAATCACAACTGAGGAGTGTTCAGACGGTCAATGGCAACTTTATTACCAACATATGATAGATTTCACAACCCTATACTGAGAAGTCCCTGTCCATTACGTATAGACTTTCAATTAAAGACACGCGGTCTTCTGTCACAGTACATGACAATCAACGAACACTTGACTTCAACAGACATGTACTATAGAACTCGTCCTGGCTGGGAACACCTCCGCTTAGAGAGTCGGAATGGCTAAGAGGTATGGCGTCAGCCTCGAAGTAACGGGTTCGATTAGGGGAATATAATTTATGGAAATTATTTTTTCAGAACCAGTGGTCCTAATGATGTCACACTTCCCCCTGGTCTCCTGGGTAGTGAGATCTCCTGGGTAGTGAGATCTCCTGGGTAGTGAGATCGGATGCCTAGCCTTCTCGGATAAGTTGCGCACGTTAAAATTCCCTCAGCAGTTAGAAATCGTAGGCTTATCAAGCTCACAACAAAAATATTTATAGAATGTGTGATTCCTATACATACACATTGGGATTCTCGCCGGTGCCACGGAGTTCGTGCACTGTGCTGAGATCATCTTCGTGTGCAATGGTCCTTAAAACCAAAGCAAAAAAACCTCCACTCACGTTCAAAAGAACGCATGCAAAGGTCCCCCTAACTATGTTCACGTCACCTTTCACAACTTGCATACATCATCATCTATGTTCACGTCACCTTTCACAACTTGCATACATCATCATCTATGTTCACGTCACCTTTCACAACTTGCATACATCATCATCTATACGTTTAACTAGAGCGCTCTGTGGTACAATACCATAACTTCGAAATATCAGTAGCAGTTTCCTGTACCCCAGAGTAGCTCTGAACACAGCTGTTCACTTTCGTTAAGTATGTTCTGAGAAGAGGAATGATGAAATACATTTTGACAATAGGAAAGATTAAAGGCAATAAAAGTTCAGAGGTCAAGAATGTGGTGAAGTGGGAAGTTATAAATACTTATAGGGAACTTAGTGTACTGACTGAGATCAGCTGTGAAGGTATCTATATCTATTAAAAGTAGTGTATTATAGATAACCTTACTTGCTACCACATATCTATATATCTCAGTCAGAATTATTCTGGAATAGTGTGATGCTACGTTATGTGTCTAGGGTATGAGTATGGTGAAGTGTAAGTCACAACAACAGACAGATAAACAATTTAATTTAATCCACTACTCTTGACAACACTGTGACACTCACATACATATACCACTCTACAAAGATATCTTAAAAGAGTCACTGATAAACTTTCAAATAACAACATGTATTCATTACTGGCATGAATGAATATGTGTCCTGATTCAACTACAAGGGAACCAGGAATCACAATCAATTTAAATTACAAGTTATGTACAGAATGTATTTAATATGAATATTGTAGTGACATATATTATTACAAATGTTCTATGTGTGTCAGTTGTGTAGTAGTAAAATGAGGTAATACTGGTTTTGTTTTGTTCAAGCTCTGTTGGTATTTGTCATCATGACTTCAATAGTTTGTCTTTAGGGACTAGTATTTGAGATGTTCACAGTTCCTGATTTTAAGACAAGTAAATTCCCCTCTGAATAGTATTTTTATAAAGTTATTTCAAGATGAGGGGACATAATGTTGAGCTCAGCTGGCCAACTCTGCTTATCTTGAGTGATGGCGGCAGGAGAGGACTCCTCTGCTCGAATTCTCCTCTGGGCTCAGGAGACACCTCACTGATAGCTAAAAAGACCAAGGAGTATGCTGTCCGACACTGGATTCAGCAAATCTCTGACCAGATGCTGCTCAGTACCATCAAGACCACTGTCCCACAATTCATACGAATAACACAGATACGTTGATTAGCAATGAATTCTGGCACAAACTGGCACAAATTTCCTTCTGCTTATCTTCCAGGCTTTTATTGAGCCAAATATAAGCTGGCTTCAACGCACTGATGCTTTATCAAGTGTATTTAAACAAGTGGTTTCGAACTAACGCTCCCAAGTGTGTATATCAGCGAGACTGGCCAATGAGCCACGTTTCGACAAGTGTTTGAAAAAATGTTATCTTTTCCCGTCTCCCCTAACAACCAAGATAGTATTTATAGCCCGACCAATCGTGGTTAGGCTTTCATTTGTTGCGCTCCAATCAATTTGAAGTTTACATGGTAGGCTATTTCTGTAACGTAAATTTTTTTCAAACACGTTAAAAAAAAATCTTATGAGCAGAAATGATTTTATGCTGTCAGGCACCCCCAATATTTTATTTTGGGTATAATTTATTAATTCCTGGACTATTTGCGTAACGTTTTACATATTATTTGTCAGCAAGCCCTAAGGAACCCAAAAATACTAATTTAAAGGAGCTACGTGGCTGCGTTCAAAATATGCAATTTCTTCTACCTCCTGTTCCGAAGATGTGCTGTCTGGGTACTGTTATGTGTTCAAACGTAAACCCATCTAATGTTGTCTTTTCTAATAAGAGTTTGTTATGATTTATAAACCTAACTCTGGGAAAGGGTAGTGTATTTTATCACTGTCCGTCTGAAAAAGTTAGTGCTTGTAGACTTACACGCGTGATGCCAGCATTTGTATATCGCGCGTCGCGTGTTGCATGCGTTCCTGATTTCCAGCCCTCCCCTCTCGCTATCCTTTTGTCCATCGGTTCGTTCGTTTTGGTAACGTAATATAATTAATGTTAGGATTAATTTAGGTCATTACGCAGTACGTCTCAATGTTTTTCTTAGAAATGCAGCACACGTTTCATTGAAGAAAGCGGGTATAATACAGTAAGCTTTTACTATCAACGTGAAAGCGTTACAATTTGCAGACGAAGCAGAAAACAAGGGGGATTTCGAGTACATTCTTGGTGACAGCACTGTCATTTTCCCATTGCTCTTCTCTTTATTAATTTTATTTGTTAGGCTTTATATTTACCTAATAATTTATATATGTAAAGTTGCACCTAACCCAATATTACTTGCATCCGTCCTTACTATGAATTCTTGACTTAAGTCAGGTAATTTCAAAATGGGTTTACTTGTGAGCTTTTCCTTCAATTCTTGGTAAGTCATTTCACATTGTGGTGTCCATGTAATGCGATCTGGAAGTCCTTTACGTGTCAATTCCGTTAAAGGTGCACATATGGAATTAAAGTTTTTGATATACTTCTGGTAGAAACCACATAATGAGACAAAGGATCTCACGTCCTTCTTGGTTTGTGGTCTCGGGGCTTTCTGTAGTTTCTCTAATTTCTTTGGGTCAGGGGTCATGTTTCCCTGATAAACTGTGTGTCCCAAAAATTCCAATTCTTTACATCCAACGCAACATTTGGTTGGTCGGGCTGTTAAATTTGCCTCCCTAAGTCGATCAAACAGCATGTTCAGAGAGTCAATGTGTTCCTCAAATGTTTCTGTTGCTATAAGGATATCATCCATAAAATTTGTTATACAGGGATTATTCAGAGGATCCAATAATTTTCTCATCATTCTAGAGAAGACACTAGGCGCATTCTTCAATCCAAATGGCAATCTATTAAACTCATAGTGTCCTTCTGAGGTACTAAAAGCTAGGTATGGTCTAACCTCAGGCTTTACTGGAATCTGATAGTATCCTTTACTCAGATCCACTTTTGAGAAATATTTAGCTTTATTTAGCCTGGCAAACAGCTGATTTGTATCCGGCAATGGATCCACCTATCCTTCTGTAATAGCATTCAGTCTCCTGTAATCTATACAGAGTCTATGTTCTCCAGAGGGCTTCCTTAAAAGTACAACACCGGAACTATACGAAGACTCACTGTGCGAAATAATTCCTTCCTTCAATAGATAGTCTATCTCTTCCTTCAAAGCTTTTTCCTTAGCAAACGGAATCGAATATGGTTTCATACAGACAGGTGTGGAGTCTATGAGTTTCATATCATATTCCAATAGGTTTGTATGCCCTGGTCGGTCTGTTAACACCTCTGCATGATTATTTAGAACCTGTTGCACTCTCTCTTTCTGAGTTTTCGTTAAATGTGTACTGATTTTCACCTGTGCTGCTGTCTCACAGGGGTGTAATGGATATTCAAATGATGAAAGTGGTTCCTTTTTCATCTCCATGGCGATGGACAAGGTCAACAAGTGTGTCTCTTCCTGATGTTCTCTTTCCAAATATTTCTTCAGGAGATTCACATGATAGATTTTTTCTTTCCCCTTCTTATCTATCTTATAATTTGTTCTAGACACCTTCTCTAGAACTGTATATGGACCCTGCCATCCAATTTGTAACTTATTCTGACTCCCAGGCAAAAGAAGCAGTACTTTCTCTCCCACAGCCAAATTTCTGTCTTTCGCCTTCCTGTTATAATAGGCAGCATGTTTCTTCCTGGCTTGTTTCAAATTTTCATTGGCAAGTTTCCAGCCAGTTTTTAACCGAGTCGTCAGCTCATTCACATATTGGTATGAAGATGTAATGTTTTCCTCTGCCTTTTCATCAGTCCACGTTCTTAACAAAGCTACATATGGACCTTTAATTGTGTGGACCTATTTGTCCATGCACCGGTATGGTCTCTTCCACTTGAAGCTTTATAGTGATGATTTTTCCTTCCAGAATTATCATTCACAAAACGACCGCTACCAATTTTTCTTTTGGGGCTTTCTCCCCTCTTAAAATTCTTGATGAGAGATTTCCTCTCTACATATTCTTCCTCCAGTTGGTTTAAGTCCGATTGAGGGATTTTCGGCTTATCCTGGGGTAAGACATCCTTTTGCACTCTCCGCATAGTGGCCATTGTAAAACAGTTAAGTGAAGCTTGTCCGTGAAAAGGGGCTTCCCATTCCATTTGGTCCACTTTATCAAATCTATTTCTCTTTTTATTGTCAGGCCTGATTTTGCCCCATGGCGTGTCCAGGTCCTGATCCATGTTCCCACTTGTGGGTGTTCCCTCATGTGCTATGCTACACCTTTCTACAAAATTCTCAATGTCCCATCTTGCTTTGGGCCAATAATAATTGTGAGCCACCTTTTGAATGATGGTACCTATCTTCTCATGGTCCCCATCTGGTTTCACATGTAGGCTCCTTATTAATTCTGTCCTATATCTTTTTGGAAGAACCAGCTGTCCGTGACCATTGGATCTAGTTCCAGTCTTCCTATACATCAACTTGTTTTTCATGTAAAAATCTCCCTTGCCTGGAGTTGTATGACAAGTTGACAATTTTCTGAAACAAGGCTTGAGTGTTTTATCCCCAGCCTGTGCCTTCCTCATCTCTTCTGGAGTGGTATCCAACATAATATCCTCCTCCTGTCTTGAGGTCGACCTGACCTGAAGGGTTGCCATATACACAGGTTTCCTTCTGCAACGGTCAGTGTCATGATTGTCCATCTGACAATTCTTACACCACCTTTTTCCTTGGTTGAAAGATTTTCTTTCATTATATTTCCTTTCATCGAATTGTGGGAATTTATTTTTATTGTCATACCGTGGCCTATCAAATTGGTGCTTACCTTTATTTTGATCCCTAGGATCAAATTTATTAAAGTTCTGTGGTGCCCTAAAGTTGTCCACCTGTTTCTTTTTATTACCTGTTACCTCTGCTTGAGCTGCTTGATACCTTTCAGCAACATTTAGCAACTCATCCAGCCTCTCTGCACCTTGTTCCATGAGAAACTTTCTCAGGTCTGGAGCCATGGACTCTCTTAGTTGCTCTATAAGGACCATTTCCTTAAGATCTTGGGTTTTCCCCAGAGAAGTCCATTTCTCCAAGTATGTCTCTATTCGTGCAGAGAACTGGTGATAGGTTTCACCTGACAGTAGTTTAGCATTCCTAAATTTTTTTCCTATAGAATTCTGCATTCTTTTCATACCTTAACAAAAGAGCCTGCTTTAGCATGTCATAATTTTCCTGATCACCTCTGCTCATTTTTGCAAAAAACTTCATAAGCTGCCCCACGAAGTCCCTGAGATAACTTTAAGCTCCACCTTTCTCTCTCTAACCCATACGTGGTAGCTAATAGTTCATACCTATTTAGGTAGCTCTCAATATCATCGTCTTTCTCAACAAAATGATCTAAATGAAAGTTCATAGCTGAGGTTGAGGCTCCCTGAGTAACCGTAGCATCAGAGGCAAAGGGACTGGCACCATTTTCAGGAGCATGGCCTTGAAACTCAAACTCCCTTAGTCGTAATTCATGTTCCCTTTGTAATCTTTTCTCCTCCTTTTCTGCTTCCCTCTCTGCAGCTAATCTCCTCTCTTCCCTTTCTGCAGCTAATTTCTTCTCTTCTGCAGCTAATCTCCTCTCTTCTCTTTCTGCAGCTAATTTCTTCTCTTCTGCAGCTAATCTCCTCTCTTCTCTTTCTGCCTCCAATTTCTTAGCCTCAGCCTCAATCTGTAACCTCTTAGTCTCAGCCTCAGCTTCAAATTGTAACTTCTTAATTTCCCTGTCAGCCTCTAACTTTCTTTCGGCTTCAAACCTTCTTTCTTCGCGTTCAATAAATTTGTCACATTCCGTAGTAACATAGGCAACCATAACTTGCCCATCTAATCCTAACTCTTTTGCAGTCTGAACCGCAGCAGATCGAAATTTGGCCAGGTCCGCCATTGTCTATTATGTAAATTTATACAATGTCTAACCAACAATTCAATCTCTAATGGACAACACAGGCACCGTGAGCTCAACCTTATTTAATTCCACCCAAGGATACCTTTTAATTCTTATATTCCCTGAAGTGAATTACCCCCAATATTTTTAATAGTTAAAGATTCAAAATCCCAAGAGCGAGACCCCAATATATGTGGTGAAGTGGGAAGTTATAAATACTTATAGGGAACTTAGTGTACTGACTGAGATCAGCTGTGAAGGTATCTATATCTATTAAGAGTAGTGTATTATAGATAACCTTACTTGCTACCACATATCTATATATCTCAGTCAGAATTATTCTGGAATAGTGTGATGCTACGTTATGTGTCTAGGGTATGAGTATGGTGAAGTGTAAGTCACAACAACAGACAGATAAACAATTTAATTTAATCCACTACTCTTGACAACACTGTGACACTCACATACATATACCACTCTACAAAGATATCTTAAAAGAGTCACTGATAAACTTTCAAATAACAACATGTATTCATTACTGGCATGAATGAATATGTGTCCTGATTCAACTACAAGGGAACCAGGAATCACAATCAATTTAAATTACAAGTTATGTACAGAATGTATTTAATATGAATATTGTAGTGACATATATTAGTACAAATGTTCTATGTGTGTCAGTTGTGTAGTAGTAAAATGAGGTAATACTGGTTTTGTTTTGTTCAAGCTCTGTTGGTATTTGTCATCATGACTTCAATAGTTTGTCTTTAGGGACCAGTATTGGAGATGTTCACAGTTCCTGATTTTAAGACAAGTAAATTCCCCTCTGAATAGTATTTTTATAAAGTTATTTCAAGATGAGGGGACATAATGTTGAGCTCAGCTGGCCAACTCTGCTTATCTTGAGTGATGGCGGCAGGAAAGGACTCCTCTGCTCGAATTCTCCTCTGGGCTCAGGAGACACCTCACTGATAGCTAAAAAGACCAAGGAGTATGCTGTCCGACACTGGATTCAGCAAATCTCTGACCAGATGCTGCTCAGTACCATCAAGACCACTGTCCCACAATTCATACGAATAACACAGATACGTTGATTAGCAATGAATTCTGGCACAAACTGGCACAAATTTCCTTCTGCTTATCTTCCAGGCTTTTATTGAGCCAAATATAAGCTGGCTTCAACGCACTGATGCTTTATCAAGTGTATTTAAACAAGTGGTTTCGAACTAACGCTCCCAAGTGTGTATATCAGCGAGACTGGCCAATGAGCCACGTTTCGACAAGTGTTTGAAAAAATGTTATCTTTTCCCGTCTCCCCTAACAACCAAGATAGTATTTATAGCCCGACCAATCGTGGTTAGGCTTTCATTTGTTGCGCTCCAATCAATTTGAAGTTTACATGGTAGGCTATTTCTGTAACGTAAATTTTTTTCAAACACGTTAAAAAAAAATCTTATGAGCAGAAATGATTTTATGCTGTCAGGCACCCCCAATATTTTATTTTGGGTATAATTTATTAATTCCTGGACTATTTGCGTAACGTTTTACATATTATTTGTCAGCAAGCCCTAAGGAACCCAAAAATACTAATTTAAAGGAGCTACGTGGCTGCGTTCAAAATATGCAATTTCTTCTACCTCCTGTTCCGAAGATGTGCTGTCTGGGTACTGTTATGTGTTCAAACGTAAACCCATCTAATGTTGTCTTTTCTAATAAGAGTTTGTTATGATTTATAAACCTAACTCTGGGAAAGGGTAGTGTATTTTATCACTGTCCGTCTGAAAAAGTTAGTGCTTGTAGACTTACACGCGTGATGCCAGCATTTGTATATCGCGCGTCGCGTGTTGCATGCGTTCCTGATTTCCAGCCCTCCCCTCTCGCTATCCTTTTGTCCATCTGTTCGTTCGTTTTGGTAACGTAATATAATTAATGTTAGGATTAATTTAGGTCATTACGCAGTACGTCTCAATGTTTTTCTTAGAAATGCAGCACACGTTTCATTGAAGAAAGCGGGTATAATACAGTAAGCTTTTACTATCAACGTGAAAGCGTTACAATTTGCAGACGAAGCAGAAAACAAGGGGGATTTCGAGTACATTCTTGGTGACAGCACTGTCATTTTCCCATTGCTCTTCTCTTTATTAATTTTATTTGTTAGGCTTTATATTTACCTAATAATTTATATATGTGGATTAGAATATTTCATGACAAAGAAAAGGGGAAGATTGAAGTAACCCCACTACATTGTGACAGACAACTCATCCGTCCCTGAATTTGTTAGAGGATGGTAAGAACCCTCTCATAACATCGGTACCCCTGAAGTGTTGGATGATATGGTACGACCCTTTGTAACGACCCCTTCGTATAGCATCAGTGGCCCCGAATATTGTGGTAACTTTACGTCAAACGGGAATTTTTTCACCTGGACTCATTAGCTATGCAACCGTTCCACACAGATGGTCAACACGTTTGCTGATTAATATGTGGACAGTTTATCTACCGTTCATTCTGGTCATCGCATTGATTTAAGGAAAGATTAAATCACGCCCACGGACATCTCTTGAGCAATCATATGCAGTATTTTCATTAACTTGGTCCAGTGGGGGCGGTGTCAGAATCAAACAGAAAGTAGCGGCACACGATCAAACAGACTGAGGGATCTTAGGAAAGACTATCGGTGCTATCAAAGGCAGTAGTGGTCCCTGAAACGAGCGACGCAAGTTTCCTGCCGGTATTTCGCATCTCGGTGTTAAACACGAAACCGATCGCAGTGGGAGCGAACGGGAAAGCCGACGCGAACGCAGCGAGCGGAGATACGTCAGATCAGGGGCGGCTTCTCTCTTTAGTCTGGCGGTCAGATCCCCAAAAGTCTCCTGAGATCTAAAAAGGTGTCAATTTTCTCATGCCCCACTCATCTTGCATTTCAGCTAGATATATACAGACCACGTAGAAAGCCATGTTATCATTCGGTCGCCAGAGATTTAAGATTCACTAGCTATAGTAGAAAGTCTGCTAGATTTCCATCTGAATTGGTGGCTACATTGGAGTGATTTCTGTTTCTGTACACGGTATAATATATTTGTTAAAGTGATCAGTGGTCTAGTGCTTTCATTTCATTTCACTGGATTTTGTGTTTATTTAAATCTATTAAATTAAACTCATCCCAAAAGTTCCAGTGGTAAAGTTAATGATATATCTATTATAATATTTCCAAAAATAATAGATGCTTTAATGTTAAAGTAACTTTTAAAGTCGCGAAGGAATTTATAATTAATAAATTTAGTTAAGTCCTATATATATAGAGGTGTATTTTAACCATTAGACTCGTGACGTGTTTCTTAAATACATAATTAAATACGCGAGTGTATATAATAGCCTTAACGGTAAATTTATCGCGCGTTAGAATATTATTTGATTTTTGAGGTATGATTATGTTGTCATGGGTTTTCTATCTTTTTCTATAGAATGATCACCTTTGCAATCCCAGCATAAAGAAATCATACAGAAGTTTCAGACTCGGTTCTTAAACTTCCAGACATATTGATGAAACATTTTTTTTTTAAATTTAATCTTGTGGCGGTCCGATGCGACCTAGCTATCATAATTACATGAAAGAAAGCCTACCCAAGAACATTTTTAAAAAAATCATCAAATTTAATTTCAATCTGTGAGATAAACTGGAAGATGAACAGTGCCAGTAGCGATATTTTATTTACTGCTCTACTGTGAGAGAGTACCGATTTACCTGACTGTGACTGAGCCTAGTTTTTCTTCACTGGATTAAAAACTTTACCGGTCAGTTGCTATCATCACGCATTGAAGGAATTTTACCACCACTTTATTTTCACCCCCGTGTCGAACTGTGTCAGTGCCATCCCATAGACTCCTTTTTACATAATAAAACACAAGAACTCTTAGGCTTCAAGTCCGGCGATAAGTGGGAATATTTGCTATCAGCAAACCTCGCAACATCTGGGGCGGGACATCGAAGTACTAGACATTTTCATACGTCAAGAGTGTAATTGTTGTTTATATAATTCTATGGATTGTCTGATGCTGAAATCGGTAAGTGTGTGTGTATATGAGTGTGGATCCTCACGCGCGTGCATGAATGAAAGGAGATTTTAATTTGTTTGAAAAACCATTTGTTAATTTGCCTACCGGGTAATACATTTTCAGTATACCCTGCATTGTTCCTTTAATTGGGATATTTTGTTAACGCTGTTTACCCCCCCCCCCTTTTTTTTCATTTGCTTAGTAAAGGGAAGAACAATTGGGAATAACAGGATTTTTCTACCACCCATACCAAATATTGTAACCCCTCTTTCAGAGTAATTAACTTCACTGTTAGGTTACATTACCTATGTTCCTGATAACTATGTATCTTTGGACTGGGTTTATCTTTGTCTAATACAAGCGGGAAGGGCTTAGTTGATACCAATCTTCTTCACCCCCCCCCCACCTTGTTATTTGCATTTTCTGTACTTATGATAATTTTATGTAACATTTGATATTTGTTTGTGATTTGATTTTTAAGGTTAATAAACATCATAAACTTATTTAGTACTGTGTTGGAATACCCAAAGCCCAACATTTCCCCTATTTGTTTAATATAGCTTGTATTCACGTGCGTCTGTGTGTTTGAAGCACGAAATCGGTGTGAGCGGAGATGTGTGTCTGGAAACTGGCAAATAATTGTTTGACCAGGAGAGTCTGAAGAGAAGATTGAGAGAAACGATTTGTCGTAAATAAGTCTGTCTTTACTCTCCCCAGCACTCTGTGAAGCAACTATTTACTCTCTGCATTTTCTATCACTGAGCTTTTCACCACCATTCTCCACTCTAAACCGGACCACTATTTCTAAGACTCTTTCTCTCAAAACAAATTTACGACATACATGAAGAAGAATTATACACACACCTTGGCAGCAATATCGACAAAGTTAAAGGGACAGACAATGATATCAAAATAAGAATACAAAAAGCAAGAGAAGCTTTCATTGCATTGGGAAAATATATGGAGATAAAAATAATTCAGGTCCAACACAAAAATAAGAATCTTCAACTCAAATGTGAAGTCAGTCCTATTGTATGGCTGTGAGACATGGAGAACAACAAAAAAAAAAACAACCAAAAAGCTACAGACTTTTATAAACGGGTGCTTGCGTAGAATAGAAGGACTGAAATGGTATGACAAGGTCATAAATGTGGAATTGATGACAAGAACCAGACAAGTGCCAGTGGAACAAGAGACGAGAAGAAGACGCTGGCGATGGATAGGACACACATTGAGGAATTGCGCTCCTGTTTTAACAACGTGCAATTTGTTCCCATAATTCTTAATGGCGCCGGATCTTTTTTTTTTAAGATATATTCTTGCTTCTCTTGCTTTTCAGTGACAAAATGTCTGGAATGTTCCCACATTCACACATCAAGCAACTCGGATAAGTGCGAAAACGTGTAATTTGAGCTATATATGTGTGAAAGTGATTTGAAGAGCTATTTCTGCATTTAGGAGTGAGAAAATAATATAATTTCATACATATGATTAAAATAGTAACTGTAGTTTGAGCTGTTAGACAAAGTTGTTTTTTTTAGGACGACTCAATTTCAGGACTCTGTTTCGGCGAAGGTGGGCTATTATTATATTTTGCTTGGAGGCACAATCTGATTAAATCATCCATAAGGCACGACTAAACACATGCACATTTTATAGATTGCTAAAAACTGCAAATATTAAAGAGAATTACCTGTACTGTCCATTTTAAGAATCCGGAAAAGGTGCAGTTAATGCTCTATAAATTGGATTGTATTTGAAATTGTATAGAAACACGGACAATGAACAAGCAACTGGAAGAAAGAAGTGAGGTGTGGATATAGAAGTGAGGTGTGGATATATAAGTGAGATGTGGATATATAAGTGAGGTGTGGATATAGAAGTGAGGTGTGGATATAGAAATGAGGTGTGGATATAGAAGTATGTAGAAAAAAAAACGAGGTCCCAGAAAAGCTAGGAATGAAACAAAAAATAATGAAGGAGATAAAAAATAGACAGCCGAAATATGTTGGCCGTATAAAACAAAATAACGCATTACTGAAAACTAATTTAGAAGGAAGAGTTGAAGGCAAACGTGAAAGAGGAAGACAGTGTTATAAATGTGAAGATAACATCAAGAGATGGACAGCAAAGTGTCAGAGTGCACCATCAAGACAGACGACCTTCGATGTGGAGATGGTATCTGATGATACGTAATGTTAAATTACCTTCGATGTAGAGATGGTATCTGATGATACTTAATGTTAAATTACCTTCCATGTGGAGATGGTATCTGATGATACGTAATGTTAAATTACCTTCGATATGGAGATGGTATCTGATGATACGTAATGTTAAATTACCTTCGATGTGGAGATGGTATCTGATGATACATAATGATAAATTATCTATCTTAACACAAACAAACAAACATACGTGAATGTCTTTCTTTTCCGTCCTCGTTATTTTTCTCCTGTAACAGAAGACATCAGTTGTCTCCGTCAACCTGAAATAAGTTGTCTGCCATGTTTCTGTCGATTCGCCGCAAGTCGCCGCAACAGGTTATCTAAATATAGCCGAGGAAAATTATGGGAACAGTTAATCTGCGAAACAAACTTTTATCTGGTTATCTAAAAACGTTGGATCTTGTCTCGCCAGTTTAACCCCTAATACGAAACAGGTTCGGCGAGAGCTGAAGTGTCACCAAAAACCACAGTTAGAATGCAAATTTGAACAAACATATATTACATGTGAGAAGGAATAAGAAATGCATTTTTTGCTGCAGAAAAAATGTGGGGTTGGAGAGGCTTTTTAAATACGTAAATAACAGATATGAATTTCGTCATGTCGCGTGTAAACAAGTTGAGGGAACAGTGGCATCAAGAATCAGGTCTGAAGATATAAAAAACAGGCAGTCAAGGTTCAGTACATGCCAGGATTATGTGACGTAGTTATCATTGATTCTTTCAGACAACCAGAGTGACCATTTGTAACGAGAAGGTCGGGCACTGTCATACGTAAAGCTTTAAACAAGTATGTCACAGTATCACGTCACGTTTATCTGACACAGTGATTTGGAGTAATCTAATTTTATGATTGTTCGGTTCCAACTTCGGCATCGAAGGTGATTGGTCCAACTCCGCTCAATTTATTATTTTTAATTTTAAGTGAAAAAAAATACACTCTGTAACTATGAAAAACAAATTATTTATTAACAAATTTTCCAACATTTTTTTTTTTTAAATTAAGACCCGTAACTAAATTCTCATCTTCTAAAGAAACGTGCTTGAGTTATCTCTACTTTCCTGTGACGGATAAAAATTCTGTGCACATTTTTCCTGAATATATATAGGAAGAATTGTTAAAAACGGATTTGGAATAAAAGACAACTATTAAAAATGTATTCCGTTTCCATACTTTTCGTACATTATCATTCATATTCAAGGCAGAAAATATGTGGACAGAAAATGATCGACTGGCGCAAGACGTCACACATGATGGTGATAAAGCAAAAGACGCTGAATACACTTCAGGATTGTTTTCGAGACTGGATTCTTATTTACCGGTATCTTTACGTAGTGATTGAGAAGTCACTTCCTAATTTTAAATTGTTATTTTTGTAACTTGTGTTAAATTAATTTACGTGAAATGATGTCAATATAAAGACAATTAACTGTCATTTTGTTAAATTAAATGGAGTGTTACATAAACATTAACCTCAAAGTGAATTCTGCTTTCTTCATCTAATGATTTCATACCTGGCCACACGTCTGCTGTCTAGTTTAGCGTCTGTTTATTGGGACACTTATATTTCATTTTTTTTTTTTTTTTTTTTTTTTTTTTTTTATTGCGAATAAAAAATAAATACTTAATTTATCGGTCGAATGGCAGTTATTGCTCAAGAACCTGACTGCCACAGACTTTCGTAAATGGATGTTTGCGTAGAATAGAAGGATTGAAGGGGTATGACAAGATCACTAATATGGAACTGATGACAGGAACTAGACAAGTGCCACGGCAACAAGAGACCAGAAGAAGGCACTGGAAATGGATTGAGGATACCTGTTGCATTATCAGACACACCTTGTTCTAGAATCCATTTCAATCTAGACAAATCCGTTGGTTATATCGGAGCGCAATTTGCTATTCAAAAATAAATGAACTATTAACTGAAGCGATGGGTTGATAAACTCTAAGCCCTGAAAAGGACTACTTGCATCGATCAGCTAGCATGAGAAAGTCCTGAAAAGGACTAGTCCTTAAAAAGGACTGCCATTCCGATCAGCGTTGATAGATACTAAGTCCTGAAAAGGACTAACATTATCTGCTATGATAAAGCCATGAAAACGACTTGTCCTAAAAGCAACGCCGCCTGTACCTCCTCAATTTTTTAAAGAGTACATGGCCGTCATCAGAATCAGTACCAGGAAAAGCTTCATGGAGATGTCATCAGCGCCGCGCTCTTCAGTGGACGTCTGAGACTGACCACTACTGCACATTTATAACCATTCAGCTTCCAAAGGATCACAGGGCTTCAACAAACGTATGCTAAGTCTTAATGTCACGGGCTATCAGCTCCATGTCTTTCTAAGTCTTGCCTGTCATTTTCATTTCTCTCTCCAGTTCTCTGTTCTCTGTTCTCTGTGTGTTTTACGGTCAACGTCTACGTTTCTTACACTGAAGATTCCACAGCAAGATCTGCCTTGTAATGTTTTCACCAGGTTTCTTCATTGACTATTATTTCCATCGCAGCGGTTTTTTTTTCTTGTTTTCATCTGTTGTTCCACTCGTGCTTGTCTGGTTCTTGTCATCTGTTGTTCCACTCGTGCTTGTCTGGTTCTTGTCATCTGTTGTTCCACTCGTGCTTGTCTGGTTCTTGTCATCAGTTCCACATTAGTGATCTTGTCATCAGTTCCACATTAGTGATCTTGTCATCAGTTCCACATTAGTGATCTTGTCATCCGTTCCACATTAGTGATCTTGTCATCAGTTCCACATTAGTGATCTTGTCATCAGTTCCACATTAGTGATCTTGTCATCAGTTCCACATTAGCGATCTTGTCATCAGTTCCACATTAGTGATCTTGTCATCAGTTCCATATTAGTGATCTTGTCATCCATTCCACATTAGTGATCTTGTCATCAGTTCCACATTAGTGATCTTGTCATCAGTTCCACATTAGTGATCTTGTCATCAGTTCCACATGAGTGATCTTGTCATCCATTCCACATTAGTGATCTTGTCATCCGTTCCACATTAGTGATCTTGTCATTAGTTCCACATTAGTGATCTTGTCATCAGTTCCACATTAGTGATCTTGTCATCAGTTCCACATTAGTGATCTTGTCATCAGTTCCACATTAGTGATCTTGTCATCCATTCCACATTAGTGATCTTGTCATCAGTTCCACATTAGTGACCTTGTCATCAGTTCCACATTAGTGATCTTGTCATCCATTCCACATTAGTGATCTTGTCATCAGTTCCACATTAGTGATCTTGTCATCAGTTCCACATTAGTGATCTTGTCATCAGTTCCACATGAGTGATCTTGTCATCCATTCCACATTAGTGATCTTGTCATTAGTTCCACATTAGTGATCTTGTCATCAGTTCCACATTAGTGATCTTGTCATCCATTCCACATTAGTGATCTTGTCATTAGTTCCACATTAGTGATCTTGTCATCAGTTCCACATTAGTGACCTTGTCACACCATTTTAATTCTTCTCTTCTTCATAAATACCCACTTATTAAAGTTAGTAGCCTTTTGATTGTTCTTTTTGTTCTCCATGTATCGGAGCCATACAACAGGACTGATTTGACATTTGAGTTAAAGATTTTTTTTTGGACTTCATTTCTTTTGATCTCCATGTATTTACCAAGCTCTTCTAGTCTTTTGTATTCTTATTTGGATATAATTGTCTGTCTATCCAACTTTTTATATATTGCTGCCAAGGTAAGTGTATACACCTATGATTCTACATCTTGTTGGAGTTTTTCTTTTCTTTAACTATAATCTTGTTATTGTTACCTGCATTTATTATCATTAGCTTTGTCATTTCCCTGTTGACCTTGTTGCTGTGACCTCTCATCAAATACTGTCGTTTTGTCCTACATCTGGTTATGGGACAGAAGTGCCTGGTAAATAATGTCTTCTATAAAAACGTCATTGTTTTAAATATAATAACAGCTGCACGTGCTCTACAGCCAGCACACCAGGCAATTTCGATCATTTCAATGTTGCCAGTTTTACTAGTTCTTTTTTAACAGTCAACATATTTTATATTTCCTGGCCTGGCCCAACTGGTAACGATGGTCAGTACTTAATACTCTGAGGTGTCAACCAGTTACTTCTAGTAAATACATGTGGATTAAACAAAGGTCACAGTATCCATTAAGCACACTAAGAACGTATTTAGGGCACCATGCTACCAGGAGCCCACGAAAAACAAAAATCAGATTAATTGTTGATGATTAAGTTGAATAAATTATATATGACCACTTCATTCTGCATGTTAAAGTACTGTGATTTGTAATGATGGTAACTGGTATTTTCCCACATTTAAATTTTTTTTCAACTGTCCATTATCCAGTCCTGGGGTGGTTGTAACTGCAGGACAACAGTGCGGGGGAGGAAATATGAAATTGGGGAATTTACTATAATAAAAAAGTAAAATGTGTAACTGTTTGCTAAATTCTCGGGCCTGATCATGGATTTTGCAATGAGACAATCGAAAAAGAAGCTGTTTTACAACAATGGTTTCAAATGGATGCTCTTTTAATTCGAATACTAAAAACATATTTTGTATCGTAATAGTTTATAAGTCCCAGATTTTTAATATTAAAAAATGGGGAAAAGGGTGGAGGGAGCGGGGTGCGCACAATAATATTGTTAGGACGAAAGGCCGTGGACAACATTCATTTGGCACTTAATTAACCACATTGAAGACATAACGACTGTAAGGCACGCTTTATCGCTCAATAATTCATGTATTCTATGTTCTTACTGTTTCATCTTGTTTTTGTCTTTTATGTTTCCAGGATACTTTTTTGCACCATTTGTTGTGTGTATTCCTTCATCGATCTTTAGTATCAATGTGTGTTTTTTATTCTTCTATCACGTGCCACTTGTGGATGAAACGTCTATTTTAGTAAAATTGTTCTTCCATTTTCTGTAAGCTCTAATCACTACACAACACTGCTCTTATCGCTACACAACACTGCTCTTATCGCTACACAACACTGCTCTTATCGCTACACAACACTGCTCTTATCGCTACACAACACTGCTCTTATCGCTACACAGCACTGCTCTTATCGCTACACAACACTGCTCCTCTCGCTACACAACACTGCTCTTATCGCTACACAACACTGCTCTTATCACTACACAACACTGCTCTTATCGCTACACAACACTGCTCTAATCGCTGCACAACACTGCTCTTATCGCTACACAGCACTGCTCTTATCGCTACACAACACTGCTCCTCTCGCTACACAACACTGCTCTTATCGCTACACAACACTGCTCTTATCGCTACACAACACTGCTCTTATCGCTACACAGCACTGCTCTTATCGCTACACAACACTGCTCTTATCGCTGCACAACACTGCTCTTATCGCTACACAACACTGCTCTTATCGCTACACAGCACTGCTCTTATCGCTACACAACACTGCTCTTATCGCTACACAACACTGCTCTTATCGCTACACAACACTGCTCTCATCGCTACACAACACTGCTCTCATCGCTACACAACACTGCTCTTATCGCTACACAACACTGCTCTCATCGCTACACAACACTGCTCTCATCGCTACACAACACTGCTCTTATCGCTACACAACACTGCTCTTATCGCTACACAACACTGCTCTTATCGCTACACAACACTGCTCTTATCGCTACACAGCACTGCTCTTATCGCTACACAACACTGCTCTCATCGCTACACAACACTGCTCTTATCGCTACACAACACTGCTCTTATCGCTACACAACACTGCTCTCATCGCTTCACAACACTGCTCTCATCGCTACACAACACTGCTCTTATCGCTACACAGCACTGCCCTTATCGCTACACAACACTGCCCTTATCGCTACACAACACTGCTCTTATCGCTACACAACACTGCTCTTATCGCTACACAGCACTGCTCTCATCGCTACACAACACTGCTCTTATCGCTACGCAACACTGCTCTTATCGCTACACAACACTGCTCTCATCGCTACACAACACTGCTCTCATCGCTACACAACA
Organism: Oreohelix idahoensis; assembly: GCA_024509875.1. NCBI lineage: Eukaryota > Metazoa > Mollusca > Gastropoda > Stylommatophora > Oreohelicidae > Oreohelix > Oreohelix idahoensis. Next base: position 7,569 of record JAMPIV010004447.1, on the reverse strand, counting down.
CTGCTCTTATCGCTACACAGCACTGCTCTCATCGCTACACAACACTGCTCTCATCGCTACCCAACACTGCTCTTATCGCTACACAACACTGCTCTTATCGCTACACAACACTGCTCTTATCGCTACACAACACTGCTCTTATCGCTACACAACACTGCTCTTATCGCTACACAGCACTGCTCTCATCGCTACACAACACTGTTCTTATCGCTACACAACACTGCTCTTATCGCTACACAACATTGCTCTCATCGCTACACAACAATGCTCTCATCGCTACACAACACTGCTCTTATCGCTACACAGCACTGCTCTTATCGCTACACAACACTGCTCTCATCGCTACACAACACTGCTCTTATCGCTACACAACACTGCTCCTCTCGCTACACAACACTGCTCTTATCGCTACACAACACTGCTCTTATCGCTACACAACACTGCTCTTATCGCTACACAACACTGCTCTTAAGTATCTTGATTAACACTTTTTAAAATTAATTTTGTCTCACGTTCAACCTAGGCGCAGGGTCTGCCGGTTATATAAGTGAGCATGTTCAAATATATAAAAAATTTCAGTCTGTTTTTATAAATGTATTGATTACGTTTTAACAACTCAAGAGCTAGCGATGCAAGAAAAGCACGCAATAAGCAACAGGGAAGTGCATTACTATCCTGAATTGAGACAAACCCACAAGAAGTGTGTTAGAAGACTTGATTCAAAAATAATGTGCGTTGTCAAATATAATTTTGCACAAACATAATGTTACACTTTTTCTTCGTTCATTTGCAATGTTTTCCCCTTGTGAAACGTCCATACAGGTCATCTGAACTTTCAAGTTGTGACCCTTATCCGAGGGAGATATACGTCGATTATACTACGTTCTCAATCTGAAGAAGACAGAGGTCTTGACACTCAATGTGGGCAATCCTGGGCCAATAACAATAAGGAACCAGAAGCTAGAACAGAGGCACATTTACATACTTAGGATGCATAGTAATACCAGACGGCGGAACAAGCAAGGACATCAACAACAGAATGAATAAAGCGAGAATAGCTTTTGCTAGACTCAACACCATCTGAAAGTCTTCCCAGTACAGCACAAACACCAAATTAAAATTATATGAGAGCTGTGTACTTTCTGTGCTTCTCTATGGTGCGGAATGCTGGAGAGTAACAGAGAAGGAAATGTCGAAACTATCCTTTTTCCACACAATCTACCTAAGGAAAATCCACCGAATCTTTTGGCCGAATACCATCATCAACAAAGATCTACTTATTCGGAGTAACCAAGAGGACATACACACCATCATAGCTGGCAGACGCTGGAGTTGGGTTGGCCACGTCCTCAGAAGGGACTTTGATGCCATTACAAGAACAGCTATGCAATGGACCTCCGAAGGAAAGCGAAAGAGAGGCCGACCAAAAACAACTTGGCGGAGAACTGTGGAGGCTGAGATGCAAAGAATGAACCAGAGCTGGGGCACTACACGAAGGATGGCCGCCGACCGAACAAAGTGGAAGCAATTAGTAGCGGCCCAACAAGACGCCACCAGCCGTGATGGCCACTGACTGCTTTGACAGTCTGCGACTAAGGATCAAAGAAGAAGAAGTACTACGTCAAGACTAAATTTGGCTCATAGCACCGTGCTTGTGGTGTTCAGCGCGTGAATTATGATTTTTCGTTACCTGATCAAGATGTCAAACTAACTTCTGACTATTTCTTAGTTGTAAAATTAATTCTTACAGAGAAATCAATAAACGAAACAAAGAGGAGATATCTTCTTCTTCCAAGTACCATGCCTGGTGACGTGTGCGATCATGTCGCTTCACAACTTCCTGTATCCACTACTATTTATCAATTCTAATGTTGGCTTTATTCTATACTATGACGTCACCCTGTTTAATATCTTCTCTCTTTGTCCTCCTCTGTCTTTTTTTTCTTCAATCTTTCCTGTTATTACGATATAGTCCAGCTGTCCTGTTGTTACGATATAGTCCAGCTGTCCTGTTGTTACGATATAGTCCAGCTGTCCTGTTGTTACGATATAGTCCAGTTTACCTGTTGTTACGATATAGTCCAGCTGTCCTGTTGTTACGATATAGTCCAGCTGTCCTGTTGTTACGATATAGTCTAGCTGTCCTGTTGTTACGATATAGTCCAGCTGTCCTGTTGTTACGATATAGTCCAGCTGTCCTGTTGTTACGATATAGTCCAGCTGACCTGTTGTTACGATATAGTCCAGCTGTCCTGTTGTTACGATATAGTCCAGCTGTCCTGTTGTTACGATATAGTCCTGCTTTCCTGTTGTTACGATATAGTCCAGCTTACCTGTTGTTACGATATAGTCCAGCTGTCCTGTTGTTACGATATATTCCAGCTGTCCTGTTGTTACGATATAGTCCAGCTGTCCTGTTGTTACGATATAGTCTAGCTGTCCTGTTGTTACGATATAGTCCAGCTTACCTGTTGTTACGATATAGTCCAGCTGTCCTGTTGTTACGATATAGTCCTGCTGTCCTGTTGTTACGATATAGTCCAGCTGTCCTGTTGTTACGATATAGTCCAGCTTTCCTGTTGTTACGATATAGTCCAGCTTACCTGTTGTTACGATATAGTCCAGCTGTCCTGTTGTTTCGATATAGTCCATCTGTCCTGTTGTTACGATATATTCCAGCTGTCCTGTTGTTACGATATAGTCCAGCTTTCGTCTTCTCATAACATGCTCAAACACAGTGGATTGTTTCTTCCTAACATGTTGAATAAGTTTCCTTTTCGCATTGGCATCTTTCAGGACATCCTCATTCTATTTTTGGTTGTTCGTGCTATTTTTAGCATTCTTGTGTAAAACTACATCTCTGTTGCCTCTAGTGTTTTTCTTACTTATTTACTATTTGTTCATGACACACTCCCGTACATCAGGATTGGTTCTATACACAAACTGGCAGGAAGTCACGGGGAGACTATCACTGTATTATCCCGTGTACAATGATGAATCAAAACTACTACCTTATAAAAGACAACGAATTTAATAACAAACAAAAATTAAAAACAAGGGTGGGGGAGTCCAGGTGATAACTTAAAACAATTAACGTGTCTTTTCTCTGAAGACTTTTAAAATATTTTCAACTTCAAAATTATTTCGTGAAGTCCTTAAAACGGTTACAGTACGAACAGTACCAGGGGAATCATCTGGAAGATAAAGGCAAACTTCTTTGAGCACTTCTAAGAATTTAAGATCAGTAACTTATTAACAATAGACAAAATCAACAGAGAACAAAGAAGTAGACAACAATAAATGTATAACTCAGTAGCATCTCTAGAAACACAACAACTAACAGCACTAAAACTAGAATTAATGTAGAATATTAAATATAGCCGATATTTAAGAAAATGACAACTATAAAGCTGCAGACTTTCATCAATGTGTGCTTTCGTAGAATAGAAGGATTGAAATAGTGCGACAAGGTCTCAAATGTAGAACTGATGACAAGAACCAGACAAGTGCCAGTGGAACAAGAGATGACAAGAACCAGACATGTGCCAGTGGAACAAGAGATGATAAGAACCAGACATGTGCCAGTGGAACAAGAGATGATAAGAACCAGACATGTGCCAGTGGAACAAGAGATGACAAGAACCAGACATGTGCCAGTGGAACAAGAGATGACAAGAACCAGACATGTGCCATTGGAACAAGAGATGATAAGAACCAGACATGTGCCAGTGGAACAAGAGATGACAAGAACCAGACATGTGCCAGTGGAACAAGAGATGACAAGAACCAGACAAGTGCCATTGGAACAAGAGATGACAAGAACCAGACAAGTGCCAGTGGAACAAGAGATGACAAGAACCAGACAAGTACCAGTGGAACAAGTGATGACAAGAACCAGACAAGTGCCAGTGGAACAAGAGATGACAAAAACCAGACAAGTGCCAGTGGAACAAGAGATGACAAGAACCAGACAAGTGCCAGTGGAACAAGAGATGACAATAACCAGACATGTGCCAGTGGAACAAGAGATGACAAGAACCAGACATGTGCCAGTGGAACAAGAGATGATAAGAACCAGACAAGTGCCAGTGGAACAAGAGATGACAACAACCAGACAAGTGCCAGTGGAACAAGAGATGACAAGAACCAGACATGTGCCAGTGGAACAAGAGATGATAAGAACCAGACAAGTGCCAGTGGAACAAGAGATGACAAGAACCAGACAAGTGCCAGTGGAACAAGAGATGACAAGAACCAGACATGTGCCAGTGGAACAGGAGATGATAAGAACCAGACAAGTGCCAGTGGAACAAGAGATGACAAGAACCAGACAAGTGCCAGTGGAACAAGAGATGACAAGAACCAGACAAGTGCCAGTGGAACAAGAGATGATAAAGAACCAGACAAGTGCCAGTGGAACAAGAGATGACAAGAACCAGACAAGTGCCAGTGGAACAAGAGATGACAAGAACCAGACAAGTGCCAGTGGAACAAGAGATGACAAGAACCAGACATGTACCAGTGGAAGAAGAGATGACAAGAACCAGACATGTGCCAGTGGAACAAGAGATGATAAGAACCAGACAAGTGCCAGTGGAACAAGAGATTTCAAGAACCAGACAAGTGCCAGTGGAACAAGAGATGACAAGAACCAGACAAGTACCAGAGGAACAAGAGTTGGCAAGAACCAGACAAGTGCCAATGGAACAAGAGATGACAAGAACCAGACAAGTGCCAGTGGAACAAAAAAAAGTTGAGAAACAGACGCTAGTACAGACAAGTGCCAGTGGAACAAGAGATGAGAAACAGACGCAGGTACAGAAAAGTGCCAGTGGAACAAGAGATGACAAGAACCAGACAAGTGCCAGTGGAACAAGAGATTTCAAGAACCAGACAAGTGCCAGTGGAACAAAAGATGACAAGAACCAGACAAGTACCAGTGGAACAAGAGATTTCAAGAACCAGACAAGTGCCAGTGGAACAAGAGATGACAAGAACCAGACAAGTACCAGAGGAACAAGAGATGGCAAGAACCAGACAAGTGCCAGTGGAATAAGAGATGACAAGAACCAGACAAGTGCCAGTGGAACAAAAGTTGAGAAATAGACGCTAGTACAGACAAGTGCCAGTGGAACAAGAGATGAGAAACAGACGCTGGTATAGACAAGTGCTAGTGGAACAAGAGATGACAAGAACCAGACAAGTGCCAGTGGAACAAGAAATGACAAGAACCAGACAAGTGCCAGTGGAACAAGAGATGACAAGAACCAGACAAGTACCAGTGGAACAAGACATGAGAAACAGACGCTGGTACAGGTCAAGGACACTCGCTGATAGCAGACGACAGTTCTTATTCTGGAACTCCCGGGGTTAGAAAAACGGAGGGAAACTGAAAAACACACAGAGATGGTGGAGAAGGGACGTGAAGGAATATATGATAGGGATAAAAAATGGCACGGAAATACAGTGAATGGATGGCACAGATATGGGGCCATGTGACCTAATGTGTGAGCAAACATATTATTATAGTGCGTTTCACAATGTTTGTCGCTGTTTAATATTCAATATCTCTGCAACCACTTGATCGTAATTGTTGCAACTTTGCATATGACCTAATGATCGCTATGTCCCAAGGGGGACATTTTTTTCCTCGTTAACAAACTTATGGTTTTAAATTTTCTTTATTTAAAGTATACAAAATCGACCACCTCCTAGTCCAACCATGTATTGAGAGGGCTTACCCCTTCATATTTGTGAACTTTTTCGATTTAACATCTTGAACGCATTTCAAATGATTTTCCCGGTATATCAGCTCACTACCGCACTGTTTTGCACCTTACATTGATCCTTCCGGTGTGTCCAGTTACCGTTCTACTGATTGTGTATTACCGTGCATAGGCGTATCTTGCGGTATTATAGGTCTGTAATACAATGGGTATGAAAGTCACGTTCCTTACACTGCATACAAAGGCAGTGAAGATGTATAAATAGTTCTGCAGAGAAGCTAAGCGTGGTAAACTGTATCGGAGTCTCTCAAATCCTGAAAAGAGAACTATTCACGCTTTGGGTTTAAGTAAACGCTCATTTTATCAATTACTCAAATCTAATGCAATTCTCAGTTCAATCAATACCAGGACGCAAGGAAGAAAGGAAGTAGTAGATGTCGTAAAAATTAACAGTGATACAACGTCAAAATACTTGGATATGATACGCCACAGTCATTTATTGGACGCTTTTGCGATACCAAGCCTTTTATTTGAATTCAGCGGCAAACGCAGATGCTTGAAATATTACAAAATTCAAAAAGTAACTTTTTCTTAATATTAATGTTAGGAATATAAAAATTAGCTGGCCGGATGGCCCATTCTGAGCAGTGAAATAATATACTTTCATTTATACAGACGGACAGATAATAAGAAAGATAATGACAAAAGACGGGGTTGTTCACATCAGCGAAAGACTGCATTGAATCAAACATGCCACTGTTTGCACAAAAATCGTAACCTTGAGACTCAAGTGTTCAAATTTAGTTAGAATGCAAGAGGGGGGGAGTAGCGGACAGTAGTGGCTAAAAATAACTTAGGAGGCAGGTTCGTGCAGTTTTACATGTGTTAGTCCAAAAAAAATAAGTGAAATTGTGGGGAAAAGACAAATTGTGACCGACGTACATTTTAAAAATTGAGATGTACTTTTGACTTTTTTGGGAAAAGATAAAATGTGACGGACGTACATTTGAGAAAATAAGATGTAATTTTGACTTTATTTTCAAATTTTGAATTGAAAAGCTTGGTCTTCTGATCTAATTGGCCAACGCATTTTATATTAGCGGGATAGAGACACACATTTTTGCCATTCGACATAAGTCTGTCCAGTAACACAGTCATTAATTGTAGTGGTGATTTCCCAGAAATAATACATAATATTCAGTGGGACACCATACTATAGCCAGCAGCTCAGCAGAGTTTTGCTAGCATTTATTTACTGTGTACTATATTCATATTTCTGGTAAGACTAAACTTATTTCTTTATACATTTTAATATTTGTTTAAGGTTCTTTAATAATATTAATATATATACCCTACCCCATTTAACTATCCATTCCAAAATTTTACCCACTCCCCACCAATCAATCATCTCATATCTATAACATGAATTCCCCCCATATTATACCCCCCCTCATAATAATCAAAACACCCTATATTCACCTAATCCCTACACCAATATACCTCATCCCCCAAAACAATCCCCCCATCCCCTTCTCTTTATTTTTCCCCCCTACCCCAAACAAAAATCCCCCCTCACTTTATTTATTTTTCCCCTTCTAACACCTCCCCCCCTCTCACCCACAACCCATAATCTATATCAAATTACTTCCATACCTCCCAACACCCCCACCTACACCAACTTAACCACCAAACACCACCCAACAAACCCATCCCAAACCATTCCCCATTATACTACAAACAATTCATTCTATCATCTTTCCCCCCCCCTCCCCCCCCACAACAATTACACCCCCCAATCTACGTGTACACCAACCCACACCGACACGACCACAACACTACATAC